>OZ018387.1:42396261-42996261 GCA_963969525.1 Ontholestes murinus | reverse complement strand
ATTAATCAAGTAATTTTCTAGGTAAGAAAGAAAACTTCTAATTTGTCTTGTGAAGTTAATATACCTTATAGGTGGAAAATAACTTTAAAAAATAAAAGCTTCCATTTGTTAAATAATATTAATATAAACGAGAGAAATAGCTTTCTTCATAATATAGAAGGTCCTAGATGGGAAAAAACCTCCTCGAAAAAAGTTTAATAATTAATCTTATTTTAACATAATTAAGTTTGAAGTTATCCTCAAGCAAAAAAACGGAAGCTTTTTATGCCAGTATTTATTCTAGACAGTGATACCAAAGCAACTACAAGACTTTCAGCATAGAGGTTTTGAGATGTTGAAAAGTTTAGTACGAAAGTCATAAAAATAATAGCAGTGTTCATCATATTGGCAATACCGTCCTGAGGCGTATAAAAAAGAAAAGTAGTATGAAAATTCTCGTGATTAATTGTTATAGACTATTGATTTTATTACCGAAGAAAACAAAGCCTTTGAAGAACTTCTGATTGACAAGGTTTGAGATGTGAATTGTATAATGTGAAGAATAAAGAATACATATAAATTTATTTCTACTGAATATGGGCATTGAAGCCGAAAAATAATATATTTTTATAAATTTAAATTTGGAGAGGTATAACTTGTTAATGGCAGGATATTGATGAGAAGAAGATTCCTTCCATACAAGACACACCAAATGCATCCCCGAAGAACTTAAGCACATTAAAAGTTAATCAGAAGAAAAGAAGAAAACTCTTTATTGATTCTTAGGTATTGAATAAGGGTAGAATCCTTTTTTAACTGTAATGAATAAAATGCTTTTAAAGAATTTAGTATTTAAAAATTTAGACTGGAAATAAAACTTACTTGAGTTAATAACAGAAACTTCTATGGGAAGGATGTGACAAGACTTTTTGTAAGAATATCCTTTAAAATTAATTAAGTAGGAATAGCAAATCGTGATTGGTTTATTGTATGTCTCATAGAAGAGAATATTCTGGAGATTGAAAAAACTGGAGATTCTCTTAAAGTAGTGCTTACTAGAGTTAATAGAAACTTAATGATAATAAAGACTAAATTTGGTGAAGGAAAACACGTATCATGTTTCATAGATATATTATCAGTTGACTGACACGTGTTTCAATTGTTACCAATCATTTTCAAAGATTGGTAACAATCCATGGAACATAACAAGTGTCTTACTTCACCAAATTTACATATCTGGTTCCATCAAGAGTGTAGCGCAACAAGTATCGATGATAATAAAGACTTTCCTGTTTTTCTGATAATTAACATATCAACTTAATTAATTTGGACATAATATTCTAGGATAGGAAAAAGGGTTTAGTTGATTTGTAAGCATATTTTAGATAAAAATGATAGATATTATTTTGTTAGTTAAAAAAAGTAGAAGAAGTATATATAATTAGCAACTAAATCTTGTTTGATAAAATGGTAAAAAGAGTTTTATTAATTATTTTTAGGATAAACAAAGACTCTTCTGGTTGACGGCTATTATTGAATATGATATCAGTAGTACAACAAGAAAAAATATAATATGATAGATACTGGAAGCCATTACTTGGTGATACATCTTGAAGGTTGGGAATTTTAAAGATCTATACTCTGTTGATACTACACACAGGATTTTGCGAGAATATAGTTTTAAGGTCAAAACGACGAATAAATCTTACGTATGACAACAACAAAGTTTGGTTTAAAGTTCTAGAAGAAGTTTAACTTGCGCAGGGTAAATTGATAAATTTTTGGTTGATAAACAAAAAGGCCTTCCTGCTAAGATTTATTGCATTAATCTTCTAATGAAGAACATTTTGCCAGAAGAACTCCGCCCTTCAACTTGCTATCAAAAATTGTTTTGTATGTTTTCAATATTTTATATCTATTTTGTAATAACTGCAGTTTTTTGAGCAAGTATGACAAAGAATAAATAATGAACTTAGCCAAATAAAAAGGAGGAAAAAATATACAAATTTTGTTAAATTTTAAAATAAAAGCGATCAATTTACGTTTGGAACTTTTCAATAGTTTTGGTTGTAGTAAAATAAGAAATTAGTTTATATCATTGCTTAAGGAGTTCTTAAAAACTAGAAGTTAACTGTAACTTTGAATTATTAAATATTTAAAACTATAAAGGCTTTTTAATTTAGAAAAATGAAAATATCTTGAACCATGCAAAATCAAAATGAACAATTTTTCTCTTTATATTAAATTAGATTAATTTTTTATTTATTATCTTGAATGCGGAAATTTGATGCATACAGTATTATAAAAATTACTTAGAAACATAAAGTTATGTTGTTTATCAGTTAATAAATGGGAAATGTAAATTATATAAGATGAAAATTACTATATTTCAAAACACCAAGCTTTTTTTAAAATATATTTACTGAAAGATATAACTTACCATTGTCAACAGACTTTAATTGTCTTGTTCAAACCCGAGATGAATACACATTTTTGACAGTGTCCCCCCTGTACTTCCTCCATGTCCATTTCACGCCCAATTGCACATGTGTTGGCTAAAAATTTCATAGCCGATCGAAACCGCTCCCCATTATGGAAATTAACCCTAAGTACAGTCGAGTTAATACTTTCAGCTCCCGAAAGCGTCTCTTGTCCCACAATTGCTCCATAATTGAAAGCCGTAACTCATCTCCTGCAAGCAAAAATAAAATCTCCCATGTCGGTGATTTAAAAAAACGTAATTAAACCACCTAAATCAAATTCGCGATTTGGGAGAATTTATTACAGCGTTTCGTTTACATGTTTGATGCGATACTTCATCGTCCATTCTGACACGATGGACCAATTTACGTTGATTTACTTATCTGGAATGTTCGGTTTCGTTTTGCGGGGAAAATGCTGGATTGAATTAAATTGCGATGTGGGTTTTATGGATGATTGGATGTGATTGTGTTTTAGATATAATTGTGTATTTGAGTCTCTTTTGATTTTTAAATATTTTACACATTCATTTTGATTAAACCCCTTGTTTAATATCTCTTAAAATAAACGTTTTTCTTTTCGTTTAATTTATATTACTCAGTCAAAAGTTCTATTTTTCTTGGCACGTTTAAAATGGGTCGTCTTGTAGTGGTGGACTGTTTAATTATTAAGTTAAATGTTGTCATACAGGAAAATATATAGTTTTTTCAAGAAAACGTGGCACATATTAAGTGTTCTATAACATTCCAGAAATGAAGAATTTTATTATAAAAAAAGCTGTACTGAAAAGATTGAAAGATCGAAACACGTGTAGATGGTTATAATCTTGAGTGTTAAATTATTTAATTACTTTTGCTAATTTATTTTTAATTGCATCAACCTAAACTCTTTTTTTTTTTCAAAATATCATACTGGATTCATTCACAAACTATGTAACGTACATTCAACCTTTCTCAGTTTATTTTTTAGAACTAAATACGTTCAAACTAGTGTTGCTTTGATAGCCTTGCTATTTTGTAAGACACACATTACTTTTGTATCATTCAATGTCTGTCAAGGTAATAGCCAGAGAAGTAGTTGTTTCAAAAGTGATTTGTTTTTGTAGTCTTAATAAGACTCATTTGTTGTAGATTTACGAAATATTTTCGTGTTTTTTTCTAATTATTTGTTAATTTTGTACAACGTAAAGGACTAATACATTTTTATTATTAAGATGATAACTGATTACAATTAGTGCAAATAATGTTTATCGAAGACTTTATTCTATAATTGGTTCTATGAGTCTTAAAAGTTGTCTTTTGTCTACTGCTAAAATGTTGGATGATGGAACATGTAATCTAATATTATCTAAAATCATAGATGAATCCACAAAACCATGAAGTATTTTGAATCCAAAAACAATGCTTGATATATGACGTCGGGATCCAAGTGATTGAATGGTTAAACTTTTCAAGTAATGTTGCATGATCTAATCCTCTATTAGGATAATAACCTTCCTACTTAAAATCCAAAAATTATAAGAACCTACGTTGAATGCCCTTGACCATGTATTTATGCTGTTGGTTTTGAGGAAACCAAATTAAGGAAGCATATTCCAACTTAGAACGAACGTTTTATATAAAGTAATTAAGGTAATAATAATAAACACAGGATTTGCTGTGTAAATGACATGAACTTGAACTTGTTAATATTCAACTTCAGTCCATTTACCATACACCATGTAGCAACCTTACCAAGCTCATCCTGCAAAGGCATGCAATCATTGTAATTGTTAATTGTTGGGTATATTTTGCAATCATCCGCATATAAAAGATGTTTACAGGTCAACGTTGTGAAAAGATCGTTGATAAATATATTGAACAGCAAGGGGCCCAAAATTGTGGAACACCTGACATAGGGAAATAAGAACTGGATTTAAAATTATAGCAAGTCACATATGATTCTCGTTTACTTAAATAAGATCACATTAGAGAGGTAGATGATTTGCAATAATCAAAGATATCCATCTTAGCAATCAAAAGGTTAAGATCAACCTTGCGAAAGCTTTCGACATATGAGTGTATATGATATCAATTTGACCAGCAGAGTCAAGAATTTCAGCAATGGCATAAGTAACAGCACAGATTAGTTACTGTTGAGCGATGATGCAGGTATATTGTCATCGCCAAAAGAATATTTATTAGTAAAGAGAATGGTTGCGACCGTTACTACGTGGTAATCCATACTTACATTGAATTGAAAAATTCACTATGTTTTAACCACAAATAATTATTGTAAAAATATTATATAACGTATAGGCACAATTATATAAATCTAAACAACACAACACGACTCGAGTTTGGTTAAAACATAGTGAATTTTTCAATTCAGTATATTTATTAGTGTCTTGAGAATGTCATAAGTAACTTTATTGGAAACAGGAGCAAAGAAAAAACTAGGTATATAGCTAAAATTATTTGATGCGGAAGCATGAACCGATTCAAAAAAATTACGAAAGCCATTTACAATCCTTTCAAGGTTGTCAAGATCTTCATCTTTATCTATCCGAGTTGAAGGAATTCTGGATGTACTAGATCTCTTCGAGTTTACGTGGGTCCAAAATTGACTTGTGTTAGAAGTAACTTGATTTTCAATATTGGATATGTAAGAGTTATAAGCTGATTTAGTTTTATGTTTAATTAATGCTCGAAGATATCTAAAATTAGCGCTCATTGAGGTTGAGTTTGGTCTGAGTTTTTTTCTAATAGAGTTGTTTTCTTTGATTAGCTGTATTATCTCAATATAATAGGCGGGTACTATGGAACTTGCCAAATATCAATGTTTACGTTTTTTGCCATTTTGCCAGCGTATTTTAAGATAACGATACTGACAGAATTTCAAATTTAGTTTAAATATACTTTCTTCGCCCGAAGAAGCCACAGTGTGACGAAACATATGTAGTATTTAAAATATACAAAATTCAATTTGCCTAGCCAATGAATTAAAAAATCACCACTCTTCAACCAGATGAAAGACATATCTTTTGACATAGTAGCCTTGTTCCCAAGCATCTCGATAAAAGAAACATTAGACATTTTAAAAGAATTATTAATTGCCAACTATGTCTCCAACGAAGATATACAACAATATTTAAATCTAACAGAATTAATCATGGACTGCAACGGATTTGAATTTAACAACTCATTCTATAAATAAACATTTGGTACCGCAATGGGTAATCCTGTATCTCCTTTTCTCCTAATATTTTTCTAAACCACCTGGAAAACAAACCTTAAAATACCATACCAAATTTTCCGAACGTCTGGTTCAGATATGTGGACAATATTTTTACAATAGTTAAAACTGATACGAATCTAGAAGATTTCACATCCTCATTAAATAACCTATTTCCCAGTATAAATTTCACATACGCGCTAGAAAATAATAGACCATTTGCGACTTAAGCCGAAAAAAGGAAACTAATTTTCTTTACCAAACAGCTGAATCCTTTACTTACTTTGTAATTTATTTAGTTACATTGTAACCGACAAGTGCCAAACCTGGATCGCTTACTCATCTTATAATTTTCACGTACTCGAACAACCCAATTAATATCTTAAAATATGCTGGCAAAACTGCAAAAAAGCGTTAACATTGACCTTTGGCAAGTTCCATAGTAATGGATTAATCATAAAAAAACATAACAATTTCTACATTATTCAAAAACGATTAAAGCATTGTTTTGCCAAGAATAATACATTTTGGCGAAAACAATTTAGAATTAATCTTCTTCTTCTTCATGTGTCGTCTCCATTCCGGAGGTTGGCTATCATCATTACTATTTTGATTCTGGAAACTGAATGCCCTAAATAGGTCAGATGAGGCAGTTTCCTAATGATTCCCATGATTCTTCCTTGGATTGCAAGTCGCAGAATTTCATATTTCGGACCTCTTATGATGTGGCTGAGATGTTGCAATTTTCTTATTTTCACTTCCTATAGGATTTCTCTGTCTTTCTCCATTCTTCCCAGAACTTCCACGTTGGTTGCATGTTCTGTCCATGACACTGTCTACATCCTACGGTAGGCCCACGTCCCAAAAGCTTCTAATTTCCTCTCGCAATACACGTTGAGGGTCCAAACTTCTACATCATACAAAAGGACTGGGAATATGTAACATTTGAGCATTCTAGTTATGAAGTCTAGGCTCAGGTCGCGGCTACAGAGCAGCTTTTTAATCTTTACAAAGGATGCACGGGCTTTCTCAACGCGAATCCTAATTTCTGCGCAGTAATACACGGCGCAGTCGACGTTTGTACCCAGATAGTCATACCTCTCGACTCTTTCCAGCCTTTCTCCTTCCACATATAGATATTCATTGGGTACTTCAATTTTGGTGACAATCATGCATTTGGTCTTCTTAATATTGAGTGTCACCCCATATTCTCGACTAGTTGTGACGACGTTATTCAACATATTTTGAAAATCTTGCATGTTTTCGGCGAGAAGTACTTTATAGTACGCGTAACGAAAGTTGTTCAGTGGGGTGCCGTTAACTCGTATTCCACTGGCTACTCTTTCGAGGGCTTTGGTGAAGATTTCTTCTGAATACATGTTAAAGAGGAGTGGAGAGAGAACACACCCTTGTCTGACTCCTCGCTTGATCTCAACTGCTTTTGTTCGGATTGTACGCGAACAGATGCACTTTGGTTTAAGTACAGTTTTACTATTTCTTGTATATCTTTTGTGTCGAGATTTTTGCGTTCCAATGCTTCTATTAGTTGTTTGTGTCTCACTTTATCAAGAAGTTATAGGCCAACAAGGCTTCTCTTGTGCCAACTCCTTTTCTAAAGCTAAACTGGGTATCTGCTATATCTTCTTCCAGTTTCTTGTAGATCCTGCGGTAGATGACTTTAAGAAAGATCGTCAGAGTGTGGCTCATTATGCTGATCGTACAGTGTTCTTCGCATTTTTCGGCACTATATTTCTTATAAATTGTGACAAACGTTGAGTAAATCCATTCTTGTGGTATTATTCCTGTTTCATAGATCTTATTAAAAAAGGGATGTTATAACATCTAGAATTAATAAAGTCAGCAAAATTTATTTATATTGACAACACATTATAATGGAATATACATAAAACCTAGATCTAAAAAAGTTAAGTAAAACTTAACCCTTTGCACTCGTAATTAATCTTTAGACAGTTAGCTAATAACTCGGAATTGTTTGTCATGTTCGATCAAGATGAATTTTTTTTATGGAAATGTGTTCAAATTTAACTAAAAGGTTCACCATCCTTAATTAAGAAATTTTAAAATATAACCCCTGAATACACCCCTTGATCTAGGATGGGGATATGGTCACATAATATTATTTTTTAACTATAGTACATAGTAGTATAGTAATATTTAGGGGCGGAACATAACACCGGCACCTCCACCATAGCAAATCAACATAGAAATACTCTGAACAGAAATGTTTGGTTAAATCATCATAGGTTGGCCAAAGAATATCTGTTTTCTATAACTTGTAAGAAGTAAGTAACTGTAACAAAACTAACTAAAATTTCCTCCACGTACTTTTCTGTTTATTGGCCGAGTACCCGAAACATCCTAACTACTAACTGCAGTGATCTTTCCAGGTAAATAATAGTAAGTTTCCTGATTTGCAAGCAAATGTATTATCCTCGGAAAACTGCGGTCTTTTATAGAGTTGGGTACGAATTTTAGGTTAATTTGTATAGTTCCGGTACACGTTTATTTTCAGAAATTCTCATGCAAGTGGTAGGCTTGTATAATACCTTTCAGTAAATACCGGGTGTCTCAGACCACCCGTACCAGCCTTTTATTTCGACAACGCTTGGTCGAATGTGACTGGGACAAAAAAATTTATTACCAAAGTGAACCCAAGGAATCCACTGATGAATTTATTTTTTACCGGAATTAGCCGGAAGTACCCGGAACCGGAAGTAACTTTAAAATTTCAAATAGCAACATAGGTCGAGTATGGTATTAATTGATAGGTCTTTTTAAAAGAAACAACTTTTATTAAAATGTTTTTTTAATATTTTGCATATTTACAAAAATAATCGAAAAAAACTAAATTGAAAATTAGTTACCTATTCAACACTCAATTTCCTCAAGTAGGCTTTGCTAATTTATTTTACTTCAAATATTCACGAACGTCAATTATTTTGACATAAAATAAATGACGTTCGTGAATATTTGAAGTAAAATAAATTATTATTATCAAAGTATTGAATGTGTCAACATGGTTTTACAAACATCAAAGGTTTGGTGAATGCGGCCAAAACTATCATGCTGCTGAGTGAATTTATTCTGAGCGATACCCTCAACGAGCCAATCATTGTTTTTCGGCGCCTTGCAGAACGAGTTAAGACAACTTGTAAGCTACAGCCCAGCCACAACAAAGGTCGAAGTATGAGAAAACGTGTACAATATTAAAGAACACCAGATATTCTTGCAGCAATTGCTCTGGACTTGAACATCTCGACTAGAAGAATTGAAATCGATGCTGGAATAACTCGCTCCAGAGTTTTAAAAACAAACAAATTCCATCCATATCATATCTCTCTACACCAGAAATTTGAAGAGCGGGATTTTCAAGGCTCTATTGAATTTTTGTGAATGGTTGTCTCAAAAAAATTATAATTTCCAACACAAAATTTATGGACAGATGAGGCGACATTCAAAAGCAACGAAGTTGTTAATTTACATAATGCTCACTACTGGAGTAATGAAAACCCTCATTGGTTAAGAGAAGTTGATAATCAACACGTGTGGACCCTTAATGTTTGGTGTGGTATTTTAGGAAACCAAATAATTGGTCCGCATTTTTTCGATGGATCATTAAACGGAGCTAAATACGCTGATTTTTTAGACAATAATCTTATTGACCTTCATTACGCAAGCGTTTCTCGTCAAACCGTTGATCGCCTTTTCCCTGATCGATGGATTGGAAGGCTAGGACCATTTCCATGGCCACCTTATTCTCCTGACATAACGCCTCTTGACTTTTCCTTGAGGGGGCGTATCAAAGACCTAGTCTATAAAGAGGTTTGAACCACGAGAGACAATATGAAGGAGAGGATAATTTATTTTACTTCAAATATTCACGAACGTCAATTATTTTGACATAAGAAAAAAGCAAAGCCTACTTGAGGAAATTGAATGTTGAATGGGTAACCAATTTTCAATTTAGTTTTTTTCGTTTATTTTTATAAATATGCAAAATATTAAAAAAACTTTTTAATAAAAGTTGTTTCTTTTAAAAAGACCTATCAATTAATACCATACTCGACCTATGTTGCCATTTGAAATTTTAAAGTTACTTCCGGTTCCGGGTACTTCCGGATTATTCCGGTAAAAAATAAATTCATCAGTGGATTCCTTGGGTTCACTTTGGTAATAAAATTTTTTGTCCCAGTCATATTCGACCAAGCGTTGTCGAAATAAAGGGCTGGTACGGGTGGTCTGAGACACCCGGTATATGGTATCCTTTACTGCCAGGATTGCCTTTCAGAAAATTTTGGCACAATTGCAGCACAACTCGTGAACTTATAGGAAGGTCAGGACTAAATTTTCTGTCAACACATGTATCCCGATTCCACACTTTGTTAATTTATTTGCGTTATAAGTAAACTTATTTTGTCTTTGAATCCAACTACAATCTCATCCATTGAAATTTCACTTTACGGTACAAAATGATCCTTTACTTTTTCTCCAAAAAATCTAAATAATGACCTTTTGCACTCGACTCCAAAGACTTTGATCGTTTGGTTTTGTTTCATGCAAATGAAGCATTCAAAAGATATGCATGAATCAGTACCTACTAAATATGGTACTAAAGAAAGGAATTTTAGCATTAAAGTTTTGGTTCCAATATTCCTGCAGATGGCTAATCGTCATTGTATCCTTATTTAGAATAACTACTAAAAAGGCCTCAAATTCTGCCACTGTACGATCCACCCATGTATTCCACGTGGATCGCCTTGCTTTTTTGTTTAATTTTATTGCAAGCATAATTATTCGCCCCTTCGACAATTTTTTCCACCAATTCATCCGCAAGAAAAGTTAAAAAAAAGTCAATAGGTTTTGTATTGTTGACAGGGAACCAGTGAAGATCCATATGGTGTAATGGAGAACAGCTAATATTATAATAGGTAACACGAGGCTTGTATGTACGGTCGCAAAAAGTTGTCCACAGGAGGGAGTGCTCTCCTATTTACTATGCAACCTAGTCGTTGACACACTACTAGAATTACTGAATAGGCAGGGCTTCTACACAGTAGGTTACGCCGACGATATCACGATCCTACTTTTCGGCTACTCGAAAAGTATGTTAACGAAACGTATGTCGGATGTTCTTAGTAAACGAATGGTGCATAGACAAAGACTACTTGTTGATTCAGCAAAAACGGAACTGGTACTGTTCACACATAAGGAGGAAAATCATGGATTTTAAGCTACCCGAAAGAAGAAGTCAAATACTTGAGCATTCTTATCGGTAACAAAACTGGAAGGCCCATCTTCTCGTGAATTGCGTCGTCGTAACTGCGGTTTGTATTGGGCAAAGGTAATTCCTGATTTCTTTTGGTAATTATAATGTCACCACCACTAGTATTATTTTCTGCAGCTTCTTCGCTGCTGCCTTCGTTACTACTTTCATTGCACTCTAATTCTCGATTATAATTGTCCATATAATATTCGTCGTCACTGCTCTCAAATTTATTTTCAATTTTGCCTTACAAATGTCGCTTAAGCATTGCAAACAAAAAAAATAAAAAGTAATAGTACTATATAACTATAACACAAAACTGTCTCGGGTGGTGTTCGTTATCACACTAAACAAAATTTGTAAACGAAAACTGAACATCTATAAATATTTGAAAAAGTTAATATAATATAGGGTGGGCCAACTAGTGGTTTCTTTTTAAATCATGGATTATTTTGATACTGACAGCTTTTTTCCGTTCGAAATCTTGACTGTAAGTCAGTATCATACTTCCGCGGTATGAAATTAGTTGATTTACGCTTGAACAACGTTAAGAAATATTCCAAATTTATTTCCAAAGTAAGTGCTTAAAAATAATTTTTCTGACGTGGCACATTTTCATCTTGGCGGGTAGGTTAGCAAACAAAATTGACGCATATGGGGAAGGAAAAACCGCACGTTATTGTCGAGAAGTCAATGCAACCACAGAGATTGAGAGTTTCGTGCGAATTGTGGAGTGATGGCATCATTGGACCATTTTTCTTCGAAAATGAGGCTGGGAGCAACGTTTCGGCAATGGTGAGCGTTACAAGGCCATGTTATCCGAATTTTTTTACTGAAATTGAAGACATGAATTTGGATGACCCCTGTTTCATGCAGGATGGCGCGCTATTCCATACAGCCCATGCCACAACCGATCTTTTGTGCAACAAATTTCCAAATCGTCTTATCAGCCGTCTTGGCGTTGTCAATGGGCCGCGTCTAAGCTACGATTTGATCCCTTTGGATTTATTTTTGTGGGTAATCGTGAAGAACCGATGTTATGCCAACAATTCAGAAACGATTTTAGCACTTCAGGCTAATATCATCCAAGTAATCCGTGAGTTATAGCCCGAAATCTTCAATAAGGTCTTGGAAAATTGGAATGACAGAATGCGCTACTACGAAGCCAGACGAGGCAGCCACTTAAACAAAGTTGTGTTTCATAATTAATGGGAAAGTTTGCTCTTACTAATAAAGCCATAATACATGGAAAAAAATTAAAATTTGTGCATTTTATTGCATTTTTAAAAAGAAACTTGTATCTGGCCCACCCCGTATAAACATCATCCGGATGATCAATAACGGATTATTTTTATTGATATTACTTATTTTATATAAACTCGAACGAATATAATATTTTGCGTATATAAACCAAAATAAAACCCCTGCCGCTAATTTATCCACTCGATGGCAGATATATACCTACAAAAGATAAAATATAAAGTGTTTACTGCCAATAGGGCGACATACGAGCGCAACGGTATAACAAGTGATGTCCCTCGTAGAAGGACATACGAGTGCAAAGGGTCTCTGTCACTATTTCTATCGCTACCTAAGTTTTCGCTATCATATATAAAATTCATCGTCACTACTGTTCAATTCATTTATAATTTCACCTTGTAAGCGTCTTTTCGGCATTTCTATTAGACAAAACTTTTCCCAAATATAGTAAAAATTACACGTACAACGACTTTATCTGGTGGTGTTTATAAAAAAACTCAGGTGTATTTGTAACGAAAAAAGTAAAGTGGGTATAATTTAAACATGAGTGTAAAATAAACACCTCTTACAGATCAGCAAAAAATATATTTTATCGTCTATTTATTTATTTTATTTTGTATAAACATATCACCTGACATACGAGGAAAAATGTAAAAAATAGGAAGGCGTTTATATAACGCAACGGTTTAACTTATTGTGTTGTGGCGCCTCTATGGCGACATACGAGCGCAAAAGGTTAATAATAAATACACTTGTAATCACTTTCTCCATAGTTTATTTTTATACGCTAAATAACATTTCATTGGATTGATAAAATTTACGTCGTAAACAAAATCTACATTTTGCGAATACAAATAAACTGTGGAGAAAGTGATAACAAGTGTCTTTATTATTACTGTTCATCTTCATGTAACTCAACAATCAATAATAAGTAAAACTTCTTTTATGGATATTAAAGGAGAGGGTTGGTTCTTCAATTCTAAAAATGATATACTATGCAAAATTTGAAAATTTAATGTGATTAGGACTTATTCATTCGAATAGTTAGACATATTTACAAGATAATCATTATACAAACCTGGGTTTTCATTTAGAAATTTTACATGAAGCTGTTGAAACCAGTCGATGTTTCTTACCAGGTGAACTTAATACTTAATCAAAATTGGGCCCAATTAAAGAGAACAATAAGTACATAATCCGGCAAAATAAAGAGCCTTAGACCATCTTTCTGGTACCACAAAGAGTATACAAGTGCAAGATGGAAGGCAAAAGGCCAATTGGAAGGTCAAGAGAGCATTGAGAGGATGCTGCCGAAGAAGATGCCAAAAAATTAAGGGGTTGGCGAAGAGTAGCGATGGAATAGGAGGCCAGCACACGAATTGAGCCTAAAAATAATGGATTATCAATTAAGTAGTGAACTAATTTATAAAGATGAATTGACGCTACATAACTATGCTTATTTTGAATAGACATAAATTTAAATTCAGATAACAAAAATTCGTAAGAGCTATCTTTATTACAAAAACCACAGCTGACGAAATACAAGTATCACAAGAACTATTTTTGTACATTTTCCAACATATTTATACCGGGTGTCCAACAATTATTGCAGTCCCGGGTGGCGTTGGAATCAAAAACGTAGGTCGATTCTTACATGTGCTAAATAAATAAACTGACATATTAATTGTCAAACATAATTTAAATGTGAATTTAAAATGTTGTTAACTGTAATAAGTAATTAGAATATGTTTACTCAAGAATATAAAAGGTTCTTATTAGATACTTATTTTCGCAACGGCTGTAGTTTGGAAAACGGATGTCCTTCTATAGTGATTCTTGCGTTTTGTACAACATTTTCATTTCTTACAGTAGGTTTGCTTGCACCCTTTCTGTGTTGCACCGATCCTGTATCGCAAAAGCATTGCACAATAGCTCTCACATGACGAGAAAACGTATTGTTGTTAATAATTACATGCGGAAATTTTGTATGAAATTCTTGCGACGTTAGTTCCATTGAATACTCCCATTCTCCATTTTCCAAACGAAAATAAAATTATAATAAAAACCTTTTCTGTTCTTGAGTAAACATATTCGAATTACTTATTAAAGTTAATAATACTTTAAATGCACATTTAAGTTATGTTTGACAATTAAAATTTCAGTTCATTTATTGGGCACATGAAAGAATTGACCTACTGCAATAATTGTTGGACACCCGTTATATTTATGATACATAGGTGACCATATACTTGAGCAATGCGTTAGTTTACTCAAAATAAAAGCATGAAAAAGAGATTTTATAACATCAATATTACGAAATCCGCGACATGTCCTGATAATGAAACCCAGCAACTTGTAGCATGCCTTACTTAGGCTTATAACATGTGAGTTAAAAGTCAGCTTGCTACCAAAAATGACACCTAGATCTTTCACTTTTGAGACTCAACTAATTGTAATATTATTATTGGTGTAATTCTCTAAAATTATATTTGATTTATACGAGAACGATATAACTGAACATTTATTAGGGTTTATTGTTAATTTATGCGTATCGCACCACTGATTTATAGTATTTAGGTCATGTTGAAGAACGACACTGTCGGAAACATTGTCAATGATATCATACTTTAAATTTGCACTAACGCCATCAAAAAATAATAAAAAGAGTAAGGGACCTAGGTTTGATCCATGAGGAACCCCACTAACAGCTGAATATGGTTCAGAACAAATACCATTAGCTTCAACAACTTGTTGGCGAATACTTAAATAAGACGCAACTACATTAATAACATTTTGTTTAATTCCAAATTTATATAATTAATCAATAAGCCGTGTTCAGGTCGGTCAAAGGCCTTAGTAAGATCCGTATGGATTACATCGACCTGCGTATTCTTACCCATGGCTTTGGATACAAGTTCTGATAAATTACATAAATTAGTACAAGTAGATCGTTTTCTAAAAAAACCTTGCTGGTACACGGATAACTTACAGCTAACATTGTGGTAAATATGTTCACTTAATATAGACTCAAAGACCTTCGAAAAGTTTGAAGTAAGGACTATTGGCCGGTAATTTTCGATTTCCGACTTATTCGTAGGTTTAAAGATTGGACATATTCTTGCTTGTTTCCACAAATTTGGAAATATACTAGTTTTAAAAATAAGTTGGAAAATGAAAGCTAACGGCTCACACAAATAATCTGCATAGTCCTTTATAATGCTGGATTCATATCTAACCCTGACGTAAATTTTGGTTTCAGCTTGCATAAATGGTATTTGACTTCGGAAGAATTTATACGTAGATCACCAAGATGGGGTTGAGATGGGGTTTGGGTATTTTGAGTTCAAGCTTAAAGAAATCTGCAAAACCACTGACAATATAGTTAGTGTAGAAAGATAACATTCACCGAATGTTAAATCGCCTGGAATACGTGTAGAATTCTGTTTGGTGTTGATGTATGTCCATAAATAATTAGGGTTATTCTTTACTTTACGTTCAGTCTTTATCACATAATCCTCATGGGCAGCTGATATGATACGTTTGCAAGAACGTCTGAGTTCTTCATATTTGGATTTATACACCTCTAATCCGTATAATAAAGTTTTCGGTATTTTTCTTTTTCCGTTAATTTTTTAGATATTGACTTTTAATCCTCATGGGCAGCTGATATGATACGTTTGCAAGAACGTCTGAGTTCTTCATATTTGGATTTATACACCTCTAATCCGTGTAATAAAGTTTTCGGTATTTTTCTTTTTCCGTTAATTTTTTAGATATTGACTTTTAATCCAGGGAACTATTATATGTGGGGCAAGTTTTACTGCTCTGTGGAACGTATAAATCAAACAGCTGGTATATAATGGCATACAACTTATCACATGCTACGTCAACACCGATACTTTTATATATATGCGACCAGTTTGTATTATATTATTAAACAAATCAGAGAAGTTAGTTTTCCTGAAGTTATATTTCCAGTTCTGATTGGTACTAAACTTAACGGTGTTGGTGCTGTGATGACCATCTTCTCTAACTAAGGGATGTCGTTAAAATCAAAGAAGGCATCCAGCGCATGTAAAGAATTCGTCTGTATCCTAGCAGAGTACCTGGTTTGTTGAAGTCACTGACAACGACAATATTACTGTGTGCAACATTGAACGTGTCAACCAATTGACACAAATTGAATTCCATTAAAGAAAAAGCAAGTCTATTTGACTGATCCTGTGTACTTAATTTGTCTACTATTCTAATAGTTTTAAAAAAACCCTGACACTTTTGTATCTTAACATTTTTCGCTAGCTATCTTACTTTAGGAGATATTCAACTGTTTCCATACATATCAGCTACCCAGTATATCTATGGTATTTATTAAAAAAATGTCGGAACTGATTTGATTGGCATGTGTCCGAAGTCAAAATCCCGCTTCCAATCAACATTTCCTAAGTCCATTCTTCCTTTTAAAAGTATGAATTAATTTTAGTTTAAAGTGATACTGTGATGGCCCATTATCATAATGTATTTATTTTGAACGACTTTAATATTTTTGAATAAAAGGAGTAGCTTCACTCTTCAAGTTTTTCGACAAGCGTCAATATTTCAATAGATTATTACGATTTGGTAGTAATTAATAATATTGCAAATACTTTTAGCAATATTTCATATCTGAATATTCTGCCATGTGAATTTAAATAAGAACTTGGTTCACTTGTAGCTGAAGATATTTCACACCCTGAATTTAATATTTCTATGGAATTAAACACCTCAAAAGGTAAAATTTTTAACTTCCAAGTAAAAAAAAAATACTAATTATTGTTTCCTCTCAACGACAGCCAATTTCGATCTATTTTTGGATCTCAGAAGCGTCGGGCAATTGGATATGCCATCTATTGTCTAACATTAATTAGTGTTCCATCCAATTGCTCTACGCCAGTGGTCGGGGAACCGGGGTAAATTACCTCAAATGGGGTAAAAATGAAATTTTGGAGGGTAATAAGAACTCCTTTCTAATTTGCGTCTGGACCATCGCGCATTAGTTTACTGTTGACAAGGCAGATCATATCATCACTCATTTCAACGATCAAGGTAAGCTGCCATTTAAAAATTTAAATTAATGAAAGCGTTTTTCAACCACTGGTTCTGTCACCTTTCAGATGACAGCAAATAGAAATAGGAACAGAACATACCAGGAAGAATTCCTTAATTATGGTTTTACACAAATATCAGACAAAGGTACAATGAAACCACAGTGTGTTGTATGTTTGAAAGTACTGACATCAGAATCTTTAAAAAAAAGTCAATTGAAGAAACATTTGGATAATTTGCATTCACATCTGTCTTCCAAACCGCGAGAATACTTTGTAAATTTAGATATGTCTGTTAAAATGCAAAAATTGGACAGCAACTTGTTAGGTACCTTTGATCAGCGTTCAACATCAAAGGCTAGCTTTGAAGTACCCTGGATGATTGCCTGAAACAAAAAACAATATGCTATTGGTGAATATTTGGTTAAACCAACAGCTGTGAAAATGGCAGAGATCATGTGTGGTCTGAAAGAGGCGAAGAAACTAAATTCAGTGCCCTTGTCTGCAAGAATTGTAAAAGAAAGAATTTCTATCTTGGCGGAAAATGTGAAGGAACAGGTTATTTTCTCACTAAAACAGGCTAAATATTTTGCTATTCAGCTTGATGAGACTACAGATGTTAGTAGCAATTCACAGCTAATGGTGTATGTTCGCTACAAAAGTACAGATGCAATTGAAGTGGAATTGTTGTTTTGTTCTCCTCTCGAGTTGAGATCTCGTGGAATTGATGTGTATAATAATGTAAATGACTACTTCAATACCGAAAGCATTAATTTAAAGTGGGTAAACTGTATTGCTGTGTCTGTTGGTGGAGCTCCAGCTATGCTGGGTCATATTAATGGTTTTTCAGCTTTTGTGAAAAAAAATCCAAATATTGAAGTTACTCACTGTATGATCCATCGCCAGGCACTTGTTGTGAAATATTTGGAACCTACACTGACAACCGTCATGCATGATGTCATCAAGATTGTTAATGCTATCAAAGGACATGCACTAAATACGCGACTATTTTGTGAATTATACCAGGACGGCTAAATATACGGACCTACTTTATCATACAGAAGTGAGATGGCTCTCTCGCTGAAATGTTCTAAATCGAGTATGGGCTCTCAAAACTGAACTCGAAATGTTTATGGTTGATCAAAAGAATATTCTCGCAGATAAGTTTAAAAACACCTCGTGGGTTGCACGTCTCACATATTAAGCTGACATTGAACAAAGAGTTGCAAGGAAAAAATATTAATATCATTTTAGCCAGAAAAATAGTGTCAGCGTTTGGATTGAAGCTTCAATATTGGAAACAGAAAGCAAAACAGAACAAGATAGCTTCTTTTTCAAAGTTAGCTTTGCTTTTGGAAGATTGTGAAAATATTACTTTTGATGACATCAAGGACACAGTTATCAGACATCTTACAAAACTCAGAGAGCGTTTTTCTGATAACTTTCCAGATCTTGATATAAATACTGTCAGTTGGGTTGTAGATCCTTTTAAATGTGACATTGTTAGCGTACCAGAAGATCCTCCAGGTTTGGCAGAGGAAATTCTTGAACTTCGATGTAATACTGAAGCACGTATTCAATTTGAGAGCAACGCAAATCTGTCGTGTTTTTGGTTGTCAAAAGCTGCAAAGGCCTTCAAAATTGCACATGAGGAGTCAGTAAAAAAGTTGCTGCCATTTGCAACAACCTACCTTTGTGAACAAGGCTTTTCCACTCTAATGAACATAAAAATGAAGAACATAAATCGATTAAACGCCAAAGACTGTATCCAAATTGCTCTTACAGCAAAAAGCCCCAATTTTGAAGTTATTGTATCAAACATGAAGCAATATCATTTCTTCAAAACATGAAAGGGGGAGGTTTTCAATTAATTTTACACACTTACTATTTTCATGTAACATTTTTTATTTGCTGTGTAAATTAATTCAATAAATAACGTTTAATTTAAATTTGCATTGATTTTCTTCTTTTCAAAATGAGGGGGTAATATTAACTTACGCAAAAATATTTTGGGGTAATGGTTAATAAAGTTCCCCGACCGCTGCTCTACGCTGTTAAGATCCAAAAACAGAGATCGAAACAGGGAACAATAATTATCCTCAGTAATTTATTTATTTATTTATTTAGAATAAATGGCCTTGCCTTTTTTAAATACAATATTACATAACAGAAAATAACATTCTAATGACGAGGTATGCGATATACAATATATAAAAAATATTACACAATCCCAACTTAATATAATAGAATATAAGAGTTCACAAATTATGTACAAATTAAATACAGAATTACATGAATAATAACGAAACTAGTGACATTTACTTTACAAAATATAATATTAGAAAAAAAAGAAACTATATGTATTACTGAGAGAGAACCACAATAAATAATGTATAGGTTAACTAATCGTCCGATATGACTACATGTATTCTTTTTAGGTTCCTTTTAAACTGTAATAAATTGTTATGGAAAACATCAATCCGGTCATATCTGTGAAGGTTATTAGCGTACCGCATCATTCTTGAAAGAGGCTGGTTATAGCAATAATTGGTTCTATGGAACCTTTCCATAAATGTTGTAATATTTCTTGTCCTGTTTCTAAGTGGGTGCGTCCAAAGGATGATTTGTTGTAGTAATTCTGGACAGTCAAGAATACTGTGCAAGACAAAGAAAAATAATAAATCAGAGTTTATTCTGCGGTTTGACAACGAAGGCAACTTCAAATCATCCTTAAGCGCTGATAATATTATATTTTGTGAAGTGATGCTCATTTTATAGGCCATAACTTTAATAAATTTATTCTGAACTCTCTCTAATTGTTCAATTAAATAAAACTGATGAGGAGACCATATGCAAGAGGCGTATTCAAGTTGCGAACGAACTAAACTACAATACAATATTTTAAATGTAGAGCTAGACAGATCTATTGCTACTCTTTTTATAAACCCTAACATTTGTAAGGCTTTATTAATAATAGAGAAAATATGACGCTTAAATGATAAATTCTTTTCAAAGATTACACCCAAATCTCTAATGACACTAACTTTCTCCAACAGCATACCGTTAATAGAATAAACACTATCTACCTTGACATCACCTCTATGAAACGAAACTGACTTGCATTTAGAGATATTAAGATCCAGCTTGTTATTACAGCACCATTGAAACACTTTATTAAGATCATTTTGTAATATATTAACGTCATTTATATTATTAATAACTGAATACATTTTTAAATCATCCGCATAAAAGAGACAAGAACTAAATAAGATTTCATTTGCCAAGTCATTTATGAACAAATTAAATAATATGGGTCCCATGTGCGAACCTTGAGGAACGCCCGATGTAACACGAATATCATCTGAAATGCAGTCATTAATTTTTACTTTTTGTGATCTGTCTGTGAGATAACTACGTATCCAATTAATAATACCTTCATTAATGTTATAAGATCTAAGTTTTTGTAACAGTATGGCATGATTTACACGATCAAATGCCCTGGAAAAATCTGTGTAGATCGAATCGACTTGTTTACCTTCTTCCAGGGCATTTAACAGATACGACTGAAATATTATGAGGTTAGTCACTGTTGAACGTCCTGACACGAATCCATGTTGTTGGTCAACAATTAGTCCTTTTGTAAGCCATTTCAGTTGTTTCGAAAGAATGCTATCAAATAGTTTGGGAATTACGGATTGTAAACAAACCCCCCTATAATTAATAATATTATCACGTCGACCCGCTTTAAAGATAGGTGAAATATAGCTTTCTTTCCAGACAGTCGGAAACACTTCATCTCTAATTGATCGCTTGAATAATAAAGTAAGAGGGTAGCATATAACAAAGTTACAATGTTTAAAAAAAGTGCTAGGTATGTTGTCAGGCCCAAAAGTCGATGAATACTTTAATTCTTCAATAGCATTTAAAACTGAAATTAAATCAACATAAAATGTGTAGGAACTATCAATAATTCCCTCAGCATGAGAATTAATGGTTTGTGTGGTATCTGTAGAGTAAACGGTCTTAAAAAATTCACTAAACAGGTTAACGGTTTCTTGTAAGTTATTAGACTCTTTGTCATCGTAATACATTTTTATAGGAAAGCCATTCGTGTTTTTCTGGTCGTTAACAAATTTCTAAAACGTATTTGTATTATTTGAAATATTTACTTCACATTTATGTAAATATAATCTGTATAATTCTCTATTTAATAATTTACAACTAGTTCTTAATTAATTAAATCAAATTTAATATAGTCCTTCTGACAATTAGATAATTTATATATTCTGTGAGCTTCTTTTTTATCATAAATTAATTGTATAAGTTGAGAATTAAACCATTTAGGAAATTTCTTTACGCGTACTTTTTTACGCGGAATGTACATATCCATAGCCGTATACATTATATCATAAAAACAATTCACCGCTTCATTGACATTATTACAAGAATAAAATAAACCCTCCCAATTCACAGACGCTAAAAATAAATTGATATTACCGTATGACCCATTCGAGAAATCATATAGAAAAGTTTACATAAAAACCGCATCACTTCCACAAACAACATCAACACTAATGCTGTATCCAAGGTGATGACAACTGTCTTCAAAAAGGGGATCAACTGCCGCTTCCACTGAAATGTTGGTTTCACCACTGAATACCAAGTCGAGATAGTTCCCTCTCTTGTTAGGTATATAGTTTTTCTGATACAGGTTAGCAACATATACTTATATGTCAAATAATAATTGGAACAACTTGTATACATGAAAATGTTTTAATAATGCTTAATGATTAGACACAAAAAATGTGTCTAAAAATAAATGATTAAACATGAATAAGATTATCCAACCTGTTTTAATAGCTCATTGAGGTCTAAAGTAAAATGAAATAAAAATTAAGGGCCAAATTCTTCCAAGATAAAACTGAAATTAATTGTGAATATGTAAGTAATTAAGTTATTAAGCCCCGTTTATAACTTAATTAGTGGTATTTGGCATGTATTTGCATAAAACGCGAAAATATAGTAATTGGAACTATGTTGATGCAATTAAAAATAAAATATGATATTTGAAGAAAATTTTGTATCATAAATCTAACGATTTCAATCCTACTTATTCAGATAATGCTGCAAGTATAACTCTACGTCCAACATCAATTCTGACTTAATAATCGCCGAAGAAACGTTCTGAGGCAGTTGAAGAATTTAAAAACCTTGCTAATTGCAAGTCTGAACAAAACACATCCTTTGGTAGCTAAACACTGCAACCCAATTATACATAAACCGCTGAGTTTAATTTATAACTTGTCCATTAAAACTGGTCTATCTCGTGTATTATATAAAGAGGTAAACATTGTACCCATTTTATGAAATAGGAATTAAGACAAAAATAAGAGATCTGTTGTTTTTTTTCTTTTTCTAAAGAAAGGTATATGAACAACTAGCTATTTTAACTCTTATAACAACTAAAGTTTAATCTTTACTAGTTTTGAATGACCCCCACGAAAATAGTTTGACTGACATAAATCAGAAGAAGAGGTGGTTTGATTTTTTTTCGAACTATTCCTGAAAATGTATGGTTTAGGCTTTACGAACAGCAATTTGAAAATAGTTATCTATAACTATTAGACTTTAAACTTTCTCTAAAATAGAATAATCTTCTGATTATACCCAAACATACAGTAAATTTTTGCAGGATTTTATTCCATCCATCAAGGATTATGGTCAGATCAACAGCGACCGTTTAGTTGATTTACAAAATAATTCATATAATATTTTTTGTAATTTTGTAAGCAGGAGAAGCAAAGACAATAAAGAATAATAAATAATAAATTCAGGTGAAAAGTTATTTCTTAAAAACACTAACCAATTATAATAAATAATTATCAACAACTTCACGCTTTCGGTGTGAGTCCTTAATTTCAGCTTAAATCCACAAAAGTTCGGCTGCTTTCACCGCTTTCTTGACTGCTACAGATAATGTTTTAGTTTTTATATTTACGTAATTAGGGCTAATGTATACATTGTGAGTTGAACCAAATGGTTCCTATATTTCTCCTTCAGTTTTAAGTAGATTCTGGTCTGTATTACCGTAATGGTTTATTTAATGTAAATAATAGTGGCTTTCAGTTATCTTCAATTAATGATTGTGATATTTATACTTTTTTCAAACAATAGTTATTTTTGGACAATATTTTCTTTGCTGATTTCTCCCTCGAATAAATAATGACTTATTTGTTTTTTTTTTGTAGACTTGTAGCACATTTACATCATTAGAATATTGCGTGGTTTTACCACTTTTATTTTTTCGTACAACAATTAAAATATTTTTTCTTTGAAAATTTAGTAAATATATCGTAGATATCTCTACCTTACATCAAAATCTTTGTACATTTAGTTACCTCTACTCGAACAGTAATGTAAATATTAAGTAATAAGCATCTTTATTTACAGAAAAAAAAGAAAATAATTTACATGTAATTAACAATATGACAATGGTATTATACAATAATTTATTTTTTCTGTCAAACGGCTATCGACCTGCGGTTTTTCAGCAAAAATGTTAATATTTTATTTAGGAATATAGTTTTTATATATCTGAACTAGCTCATTTTTTTGGTAAAGAAGATAATAAGAAGATACAGGAAAATAACAATAATCAAATCTGATCAACTAATTATATTTTTTATGAATACATAAATATTTAATGCAAAAACGAAACAAGCTTTCTGAAACGTTTATTAGAATTTTCTTAAAGAAAAATTTCCGCAGACTAAACTCATGTAATAAAACAATCGATTTTCATTAATGGTGCACCGGCGTGTAGCCTTCGCATTAAAATTTACGAAGGCTCTAATGAAATTCCTCTCGCATAGTCTCGGAAAATGTCGTCTCGGCCGTACCCTGAATTCATTAAGATAATTGTGCCGGCAAAACATTCGTCCATCCCCCCCCTCGTGGCGGATGGGAAAAAATCGGTGAGGGCACTTGCTTAAATGCCGACCAATTTGATTATCAAACCGGGACGGCAATTAAAAGTTGCGGGAATTTTCACGGCAGGAAAAATCCACTTCGAGAAGTCGGCGGAGCGGAATAACGCAATATCCCTCGCGAGCGTCGGGGGATGACGTGCTTCGTGCTTTCCATTTCTCGATTTATTAATCGAACGGATTGTATTGACGGAAAGGAAATGAAATTATTTATTTCGTGTTTGTGATTAAGTATGCGGAGAAATGCTGTTAACAATTTGCTTATTTAAAGCAAATAAAATAGTTTTGATCTAAAAAATGTATTAATTTTAATATATACAAGTCAGTAGAAGTATTTTTGGTAAAGAAAAAAAAAACTTTAAAGAGTATCAATTCTCTTTTTAGGTAATGTGTTCTTAAAGTATTTTCTTCTATTAGAATAGTTTCAGAATTTATAATCAGATTTAAAATTTACTAACTTATAAGTACGAAGTAATCAAATTGCGAAATTTTCTGAAGACTAAAGATTTTATATCCGATAACCACATTTTGAAGAGATCATGAGAGTACTTTTTATTGTCATTCCTTTTTGATTTAACTGAAATTGCCTATTAGGTAAAATACTATGTATGACATTTATTGAATTGTATTCTCGTTTATTACGTGGTGAAACATTTTTAATATTAATATGTATGACATATTAGAATCCTAAAGTCTTTTAAAGGTAATTTATTCCTGGTCATCATCAATGGCAAAGAACATTATATCAATGGATTTGAAAAAAATTTTAAGGATATGATTTAAATTTGAACGACATATAAAAACTTACCCAACGCAGCACTGACATAAACAGCCAAAACATTTTTTTCGAACGTTTTTCGAAAAACGTGGTAAAAGAATTGAACACAAATTGAAATCAAACATTTCAGATGTCAAGGAGGATCTTTGCTACCTTGACATTATGGTGATGGATTGGATTTGAATGGAAGAACATATAATTGTGAACTCCGCCCGTGCTTCTTTCGGACAATTTTTTTTGTATTTTTTTTAAATAATTTATTTTTATGTGTATTATTTAAGAAAGAAGATAAAAGATAAATAAATACATTCATTTTGGAAGAGATACAGTATCAATCCTGGAATTTTTTCGAAAAAAGATGCAAATTTTCCACATTTTTTTTAAACCTGGAAGAAAAACGATGGAACAAAATTCTCGCAGTTTGAAAAAGAAACTGCTGAAAATTATCGATGAAAGACAATAAGAAATGCTTAATAATTCAATAAAGTATTGACAATTACAGAAATATGTATAAAATTCAAACAAGGGATTTTCTGCGGAAATCTAGAATCCTCAAAGAAATGTCTCCTAAATTTAAAACGAAATTTTTAAAGAATTCTGGTAAGGTAAAACAGAAAATGATTTTAAAAAGTGAAAAATTGAAATGACATTCGGAAATATCTAGAAATCTGAAAATTTTCATTTCTTTTAATTTATATAAGAAAAATTAAATAAATTACTAGAAATCTGGAGAAGAAATTACTGGAAAATAAAAAAATATGAATGTATAAAGTAAATTGCTGGATATAATGGAATTTTTGAAGGAAAGTTTTTCTAAAGCTCGGACAAAATAAGAAATCTCTTATGAAAAAGGAGAAAATTGTGGAAGAATGATGCACAGCATATACGGAAACATCAAAAAACTATATGTATAAAGCTAGACATATTTAGAAAAATTTAATTGAAGATGTTTATTCACGTAATAAAAATGCAATCACTTTATTTTGACAAGCAAAATTCTTAGGGCGATTATCTAAGACAATTTATTGCTGCTGCATTTATTATTTATAACAAATGGATGGAACATAGAAATTGAAACTATGCGCTGACACAGACACAATGTAAGGATGCAACAAATGTTATGCCGAAAATATGAATTATATTAAATGACTGAAAACTTAGTTAATCTTCGAAAAATGAGGTACAAAAATTTGCTGGAAAACTAGAAAATTTAAAGAAGAAGAAAAAATGGTGACATTATAAAAATACGAGAAAATGTTACAAAATTCTTCAAAGATAATTCTACTGGTTTAAAAATGAATTCATAAAAAATCTGAAGATAAAGCAGAAAATGATTGGAATTACTCAAAAAATATTGGAGAAAATCATAAAAAAAATTGAAAATAGAAATTGCTAGAAAATACTCTCATTTTGAAGAAAATTTTGAAACCAAAATATTTCAGAAGAACAACAATTGCTGAAAAATTCTAAAAATTCTAGGATCTTTACAAATAAATTTCATAATTTAAAAAGAGTGAAGAATTCTGATAATATCAAGCAAAAGATTCTCGAAAAAATTAAAGTAAACTATAAAATTCTAGAAATTTGAAAGAAATATTGAAATGACAAGAAAAAACAACAAACAACAAATTATGAAGAGAGAATGAAAGAATATAATGATGGAAAACATTAAAAATTTGGAGAATAAATCGCTAGAAAATTCTAGAATTCTCAAAAAAATATGAAAACTACAGAGATTCATTAGAAAATTTTAGAAAATTCAAAAAACGAAAAAATGTTTAAAAAAATTAAAAATGTTAACAAAAAATGGCTGGAAAATTCTGATTTTCTAAAAAAAAATTCATTATTTGAAAAGGAATTCATAAAGAATTCTAATAATATAAATCAGAAAATTTTTGAAAATACCAAAATTCTAAAAATTTTATGTAAATAATAAAAAAATGGTAAAAAATTAATTATCGAAGAATGAAAGATCAAATGCTGAAAAACAGTAGATATCTTGAGAAGAAATTGCTAAATAGATCTAGAATTCTACAAGAAAATAATAAAATTCTAGAAAGAAAAGTGCTGAAAATATTAACATTTATTAAGAGAATTTTTCGAAAACTCCAGCAAAATGAGAAATCTCGAAGAAAAGGATGAAGCACAGAAGAATAGGAGATCATCATATTAATGTAATAAAATTGCAAGTGCCTATTTTTTATGGGTAAAGTTTCAAGATCAATGTTCTCAGATAATTTCCATCTAGTGCATTAAAAACCATGGTTTTGGCTCTGATACTCTGTGAAGTGATAACACATATTTTGCAGAAAATATCCCAAGGTAAAATGATTTTTTTTGTGTGTGTGTGTGAGAGAGAGAAATGTGCGTGTGTGTGCAGTGAACGGCTCGGGTACGTCGCTCCTCCCAAATGGCTGTGCACGTCAAAGGTAAAATGACTATGGTAACTTATTTAATTATCCAAAAATAAGTTTTGGCCAAATACACCTAAAACAGATTTGTCATTCATAACTTATAAAGACTAAACATTTTAATCAACAAAAATTCAAAGAATTAAAACCTTGTTTAATACATATTTCCTAGTCTGATACAATTCCTATGCGAACTTAATACCGAGAAATACAACAAGCCTTGATAAATGCTACAAAAACTTGATTCGATTGAGATCTGGCCCGCCAAAATTACATTTAGCCGTCAAGGTCATGTTCAACGGTACCAAATAAAATAAGAACATAAAAAATAATACCTAAGATTTATTTAAACAGAAAAAAATATATAATGCTGGAAAATTGTAAATTTAGGACATTCTCGCTACAAGGAAATGCCCATTCATTTCACCAATTAACGTAAAACTTATAGAAGTCGACCAATGCAAGGGACTTTCGGCTTATAAATATCAAGAACCTAGAAGAACTACGAATTATTGTTACATCGCCTTCATACTATGTTTGGATGGATATATCGATAGAAATTATTGTCAACTAGTGCATGATTAGAACTTTTATACGACTTAACAACATTTTAAAAACAATAAGGTGTTCTTCTTTATGAAGATAGCGCAATTCAACATATTTATAATGCAATCAAATCTGCGATTAGGTCAGACAACACATCATTTCAACATTAAATTGTAGAGATACCTCATAGACGCAATAACAGTTCCGGTAAACCTTCCATTAAAATGAATTTTTCAGAAAGAAGAATGATGATTAACAGTAAATTTCTAAAAAACATCAAAAGAGAACTTTGATCTTTGAACCCATTATCGATGATGATAATGGAGGACAAACATAAGAAAATACTAAGATGTATTTGATTCCAACCAAAGTTGTAATTATTCGGCCAATTAGGCAAAATACGAGAAGGCTTCAATTAGCAAAAAAAGAGGAAATTAATAGAATGGTAAAGGAAATTGAGAGCAAAAGAATTATTGAGCCATCCAGTAATCCATGAGGCTGGCCAGTCGTAAAGAAATAGGATAACTCTATGATGGATGATTAAACAAATGTGACTAAAAAGGACAGTGATCCTTAACACTAAATTATCAACATTTTAGACTGGGTGGATCTACTATTATTATCTAAAAATTTAATATATAATATGTTCTTATAAATGGAATTCACTCACGAAATTTTAAGATTGACATGTCTCACCAACGAAGTAAATAATTCGTTGTCTTCCTTCAATAGATGGATCGACAAATACAAAACCAAGAAGCATTAATAGTGGCAAAAATACTGACTAATTAATAGATATTTCGTTTCGATGTCAAAGATTAATATTTCAAAATATTAGGAGAAATAACTCCCTTTTTCAGAAAGAAGGTTAGAAAACTATTCACGTAGTGTTCAACTGTAGGAAATGCAGTCCTATTGGAATTTATGATTTTGGAGATTATCAATTATTCAGAAAGGAAAATCAACTGACTTTCAGTCAATCAGAAGAAATATTCCAAAACGTTTTGTAAAAACTCGAACTTACCTACAGACTTTTAGCATAAATTCGTTAGTATTAAATAAATGAAAAATTTGGTCTGCTATATTGAGCAGTTAGAATAGCAAATTTTATTCCATATTATTGTATTTTAAATAGAATTATACAAAACATACTTTGAATATCATCAATATGCTGCAAATATAACAAGATTTTAAGTAAAAGGGACTATTAAAAGTTTTTTTGAAAGATTTTGTAAAGCATATTATCTACTTCAATCGTCATATCGTCATTTGGTTGTTACAATACCGTGACGAATGATGACTTTTTGATCTATTTTGACAACTAAGAATTATATTATTTATAGTCAACTTTTTATGGAAAAACTTAGTAAATTATTTTTCAGAAAATTTGAGGATGCCACTAAGTTGAAATGCAATAAAAATTTTGCAAAAAAATATGTCATAATAATGAAAACGATTTAGTTATTATCTAGGAGGAATAACCTCCACCATCAGATGAGTTTACGAGTAATTTAAAAACGACTTCTAAAAATTGAAGTAGATGTAGATAATTTGACACTACTCACAACGCCTGGTACAAGCACAAATACCTTACAAAGATTACGTGTGAAAGACTTTTTAGGAAAACTAAAAAGCATAAAAACGTAACAGGCGTTGATACTAAATTGGCAACTAAATTACTTGACTTGTCCACTTAAGATAAGGTGACCAGACGTCCAGTGACCAGACGGACAGTGCCGATTTTTAAAAATTTGTCGGCGTTTTAAGAAAAGTCCTGATTTTTGTTGAAACGAATGCAAAACTTTAATAATAATAATACCTAATGAGAACTAATTATCGAAAACTGCTTATCAAAGTTGGCAATGTTTATCAGATTGCTCCATATGATCATTCCCCCCCTCATCGTCCTTAAAGGTGTCCCGCTTTACCAATGTTAAATCTGGTCACCTAAATTTAAGACCAACTACCAAAGGAGTCGAAGTAATGTTCAAGGATATCCGACAAAAAATGGAAGTATTGATATTATACCTGACATCAGCCTTTTTCAAACAAGAAGAAATTGAAGTGCTAAATACATGAAAAGTCATGAGACTCACCAGCTTTTTTGATAGGAACAACACCGTGAACAAACATCAGAATGGTTTTACAAAGGGGAAGTCAAAAATCCTTATGTGTCTTTTTCGATTTACAAAAAGCTTTTAACAACAGAAGGCAATGCGTTGAAATTTACGGACACAGAAGTACTGAGTAGCTACTGCGGCGTATAGTTCCCCAAGGAACGTTTTTGGGTCCTAGTTTGTTCTTAGTGTATGTGAACGAAATATTTTATATTTAATCAGAAGGAACCTTGGTAGCTTTAGCAGATGATATGGCCATACATTACGAAAATTCGAGCTGAAAAGAGTTAAAAAAAGGCTGAAGTAGATTTGCTACTAAGCATCTCCAAAACCAAATTTATACCTTTCACCTGCCACGCAAATAATCTTCCAACATTTCATAAACTAGTTACAAATCAGAAAACTTATATTATCGACGTCACTACAAACATAAACTACTTAGGATTAATGTTGGACCATCACATAAGATGGAACAAGCATGTCGAATATGTACTAAAAAAATAAGATGTACAATGTGCCTCATAAAAGAAATAAATATCTTAATTATGATCAATTAAAAATATTATATCATGCTCTAGTCTATATTACGGCATTACTTGTTGGGCTTCTGCTAGAGACAATAACCTACTCTATCTGAAATCAATCCAAAGGAAAATTCTTAAATGTGTGCTGCAAAGACCAAGAGAATATCCAACTCACCTATTGTTTCAAGAGGCTAATGTGTGGAATATTCATCAACTTTACTTCTATAAAGTAGGGACAAAATTTTTTAAAGACGAAACATACTTAGATAAACATAACTTTATGTACAATTATGAAATATAGAAAATAAAATGAGATTGTGCATAGGTCAGCGATCCATCAGTTACACTGCACCAAAAATTTTCAACATTATTCCAAAAATTATAAAATGTATAAAAATGAAGGCAAATTTAAGCGTGAATTCAAACACATATTAGTCAAAATTATGAGGCTACTGGCTTGAGTATTTTTAGAAATTGTATATAAATAGTTTTTATATAATATAATATAATTTTTGCTGCTTCCTCTTGAACGTATTATATTATAATTTTAGAGATGTATTTTAAATTGTATTTTTGTAATCTTACCCACGCACAAGATTTTGTGGGTATATGTTTTTTACTTGTAAAATTCCTTCTCCTTTATTTTGTTGTTATTAATAAACTTATTATTATAGTTCGTACGTGTCAATTTAATGATTAATTCGACCAATTAATATGAAACTAAATCATTTTGACCATAGAAGATGACTTATAAAGATCAATAACTACCAAAATTGCAAACTAGTCACATCACGCTCAAAAAAGCTACCAAAACTACAATTAGGAGTTACCGCCTTATTCAAGGAAACCAAGGGAAAATAGTAATTCTAAATGGTATCAAACAAATATAGAGGATTAGAAATATGAAACATTCGGACAACGTCGTTAGAAGGATTGATTACACTAACTAGCATAAAACTAAATCAATTTGAGCAATTATGTAGATCAAAATCAAAAAAAACTACTAAAATAGCATTTTCGATGAACAAATCAATAAAAAATAATGCAAGATACTATAACTACTGGACCTATCAGACTATATGATGTCTTAACAAATAAGACAATATTCTACCAACTAAATGGATATTATGAAAGGCAACAGGCAAATATAATGTTATTAGAATAGGTAAAATTCTAACACCAAATTTTAGTCGTAGGATAAAGGCGAAGTGTTGATAAACCTTCCATCTGTAGAAGATTATTTATGGTAATTAAGAAGAAACATCAAAACTAAAAAAAAAAACATATTGATCTTAGAACTTTTTATCGATTTTTAATAATAGAGTACAAAAAATAGGAAAATGTATTTGACACTAGTCAGAAGGCCAATATTTCTCAATACAAAATTAATTGAAGATGCTCAATTAGGCAGATAATCAGAAAACTAATAGTGTGGCATAAGAAATAAAGGCAAGAGCATTGTAGAGTGATCGTGTTAGTAAAGAAAAATAGGATGACTCGATAATAAAGGATGAACTTAATGTGACTAAAAAGGGCAGTTAGACCTAATGGACTGAATTTACTATATTAAAAGTCGATTTTGGAAAATCGAATTAGCACCCAAGGATCGAAAGAAGAAGAAATAAGATTTAATCAGCAATTTAATCTCATGAGTATAATTTTCTTTATAGTCCTAGCTATAAAAACATGTTAAATTATCGTTTGGCCGAACTCCATCCCAAGAACTCTCAAAACTGAATTAACTCGAAGAATTGCTACGGGTGAGCGTGATTTCAAGGTTAAGTATATTTGAGAAATGCCTCCAATAACAAAAACTTCGGAAAACTATGTAATAGAGCCCAAGTTAACCAATTCGTACCAAAACTCACGATCTATTTATATCTTCTCTGACTGCTGATTTTTATATAATGGCACTTACTAAAATTTGGCTTAATGATTCCATTTTGGATAGTCAACTTCTGGTTTCCACATTCAAAATACATAAGTGTGATCGACAATTTAAAACGACTGGACGGCCTGTGAGTGTAGGAGTTCTAGCTGCTGTTTCAGACAAAATTTATTCAAAAGCTATTGATGTATCAGCTATAATTAACATTGTACCTCTTATTGGTATTGTTGTATGTAAATGTATATTTAACTTATTTTTATTTTATATCATAGTACAATTTACCTTAATTTAATACATCGGATTAGTATGCCACCACTAACACCCAAGTTAAATTCACTTTTAAGTATTATCGACAAATTAGACCTAAATCATTGTAATATTGTTACTAATAATAAACAACAGAAATTATTATAATTTTCGTAAAACAAATTATGTAGAATTATATAACATACTTTATTCGGTTAACTTTTGGATACGTATACTGATGCTTTAGGTCGGACGCAAGTCCTCTTTTCACCATGGTTTACGCGCAACATTAAGAATGCCATCAAACTTAAAGATTAAGATTAAGATAGAAATCGACAAACCGATATTTTTATCTTAATGAGTCCAATCGACTTAGAGATAATATTAAGAGTATGCTGCTTATAACTTATATTTAGCCAAAACTGAACAGGATATGAAATGTAACCCCAAGACACTTTGGAATTTTGTACACAGAATTGGTATTACAAGAATTATCTCAGTCACATGTGAATTCTGATAATATAACCTTTAATGGACCCATTGGAATTGTTAACTCGTATGCAGATGAATTTTCAAAAGCTTACACCCTAGCATCAAATACTTCTTTCGCGGAATCATCTGAATATACTAACACATTCTCATGTCAATGATATTATAAACAATATTAATAAATTGAAAGATAACAATACTTCCGGTGATGATCAGCTACCAAGTTTTTTTATCAAAGACTCTAAATAAATAATTATCTAAATCTTTAGATAATCGTACACAATTGGATATCATCTACACGGACATCTCTCGTGCATTTGATTTTATTGATCGTGTAACTTTGTTAAACAAACTCTCATCCTTTGGGATAAGTGGTCATACTGTTGACTTTTTAAAATCATTCTTTTGATGTCGAATAAACTATATACACTATAATGCAAATCAAATCTTATGACTTTAGTTCCACATCTGGGGGACCACAGGGTTCTAATCTTGGTCCACTGTTATTGATAATTTTCATTAATGATCTTATTTCTTTATTACCCTGACCGCTTTTGGCATATGGGGATGATTTTAAAATTTTCTCTAATGTCTCTAGTCTGACTGACTAAGTTTGGTTTCTCTGTTGGACAAATAAAATATTATTATTATATAATCATGGTGGGCAAAATCTTTGAAGACTAAATTATGAAATTAAATAAGGTCTTCCAATATTTAGGAGATAGAGAATCAAAAATCAACCCAAATAAATTTTACTTTTTTCGAAAATGAAGTAGGATACTTTGTTTCGAGTAAAGGTATTGAAGTTAATATGCAAAAATTTCAACGGTAAAATAATAGCCGATTCCACAGTTTTACACCTATTGTCAATACTACTTTAAGAGATTTTCTAATATCCATTAACCCATAACTCGTCTCATAAAAGTAAAATAAAGGTTTCAATGAAAGGAATGTTTGAGGACTTTGGAAAAACTGAAAAATCCATTTAGCACCACCCAAATTTTAAATTATCTGTAATCAGTGAACTGATTATGCTGCTCTAAAATGACTGAAAAGGCTTTAATAGTTGAATTGAGAATCGAGTTGGGACAGTTTCCAGGATCGGAGATATTTACCTTGGATACGATGGCCAGAACATTGTTGAGACTGTAACAATGTAAAATCGAAAAAGAGTACCCAAATTTTAAATTATCCATTATAGAATAAAACATATGTGTTAGATACCAATACAATCCATATCATAGTGGATGTACCACATTCAACGTGGTCTGTAATTTAATTATTTTTGGATAGTGGTCAAATCCAAGAGTTTCAAACAGTAGTTCCCAATATATATTTATACTTAAGTTTGACGATGCAACTGTGATATAAACGGCTATTTTATTTGATTTTTTTTTTTATTTTGAAGATGATGGGCAGAACATTATAAACACTGTAATAATGCAAAATCGAGGGAAAGTTACGTACGGTAAAAAACTGTTGAACGTATCTTTGATTTAGGAGAGTGGCTCATCTTAAAACTTCTAACAAATTGGATAATGAAGAATTTCAAGTTAGCACGGAAAGCAATTGCAAAATATTATTTAGAAAATAAACTGCTAAAACACACATTCGAAAATATAAATTCCAGAAATAACAAACGCAGATTATTAGCACTACGATCATAATATTGGAAGTGATAAAAGATATTTTTTCTTATATTATGCACCTATTATCAATTCAACAAGTTCGTTGAGGGATTTTCAATTAACTAACCTCACCAAAGAAAAGCAAAAGAGGAAGAAAAATGTTTCAAAAACTAAAAAATGCACTTACTACCGCACTAGTTTTAAGTTGTCAGATTTAAAAAAAATGTTAGATATAAGGGAAGATTAGAAATAGTTCAGCTTCTTGAGTAGAACTATTTAAAACCGTGGCAGAATTACAATGACTTCAGGAATTGGACTGAGAACTCAGCTGGGAGGGTTCACAATTACGCAGATACCTTACCTTGGATACTACAGCAAGAAAATGTAACCATGTAACGGGTGTCCAACAATTATTGCAGTCCCGGGTGGCGTTGGAATCAAAAACGTAGGTCAATTCTTTCATGTGCCAAATAAATGAACTGACATGTTAATTGTCAAACATAACCTAAATGTGCATTAAAAATCATTAAAAATGTAAGTTCATTTATTTGCAACATGTAAGAATTGACCTACGTTTTTTATTCCAACGCCACCCGTTACTGCAATAATTGTTGGACACCCGTTAGGAAGAGACTGAAAAACTGTATAAAGAATCTGGAATATCAAGGGGATCCAGAATAATGAGGAGTCTGGTTTCATCTGTAAACTCCTGACAAAATGGAATTCGAAGAATTAAAAAATATTCTCCAGAAATAAAATCACACCAAGCTTATCGAGAAAATAGACTACTGAAACGTATCTTTAACAATAACTACTACAGAGCGATAAGATTTTGAGTTTTGTAAATTTTAATAAAACCAAAGCTAAATAAGTATTTAGTCGGATAGTTTTTATTTTTTGTAATTCCAGAAGTGTTTATGAAATTTTCATTTTTTTAAATTTAGAATTTAAAATTAATCCTGTTTTTTTTAATTTGGTCGTTTTAAATTTGTCTGTTTCAGATATGTTTGTTTTTTGTTGACTTTGCTGACTCTACTACATGTATAAAGAGAAAAAGATGTGGTGAATATTTTAGCTTTAATATTAATATTGATGTTATATAGTCGAAAGCTGATTGTAGCTCATGCATTTTTGTACTAAAAATTATGTAACAATTATTATCCATCTCATTTTATTATAATCCTAGGATGACCGGGACAGATATATTATGAAATTTCACCAAGTATTAGTCTCGTCAATTCAATATCTTTAACAGTCCAAAGAGCTAAGAATAAAGTAGGCGGATTCTCTTGACTATGATCAGAATTTTAAAAGTGATGAAAGAATTAAATATTTGAAATAAAACAACACAGTTAAGAGGGTTTCACATTTTTGACGAGGCGGATACATAATAAAACTCCATAATACATTAAAAAAATAACACAGTTGAGAAGAAAGAAGCCCGTGATGGCGAACAGGCGTATTGTTTTTTCCTTCATCTGCCTGATGACACATATTGCAGTATTCAAGAAAAAATGTGAAACCCTCTCAACAGTATTTCAAGTGCTATGAAGTTTCATTACGTATCCGCCTCGTCAATTCAATATAGTCAATTTTTTATTAGGTATTGTTCATCAATTTTCTTGAAGAGGAATCAACAAGATGAGTATAGTAGACAATGATTTTAAATCGAATTAATCGAATCATCAATCGCTATTTGTCGAAGGTGCCAATGTCTTCTATTTTTTGCAATATCTGAAACAAAAACACAGACTAAACCAAGATCTGTGATTTTTTGCTTGGCTATCCACCGGGGCAAATGTAAGTAAGTGATCTGAGGTGCAGAAGAGACGAAATCTATGAACAAGTACGCTCTAACTTTCGAACTAGCGATTGAAAGGAGGAAAATTACAATGTAAAAGACAACAGCCATTTTCAAAATACGGACATTTTTTCTTTTTTAACTTATATTTATCTACTCTTGGGTACCCACTCTTTATTCAGATATGATAACCATACAAGTTCCAGTTCACAGTGACGTTGAGGTATCTCTTCAGAATTTCCAACGCCATATGATTATAATGCACTTTGGTAAACCTGCGATGCTATTAGATATATACAATATTTTTTTATTACTTTATTTATATTGTTATTAATTTTATTATCTTTGTAAAAATCTTCTTATTGTTGATATTTTTATTTTCCATTAAAGCCCTTTTTTGAAGAACACTGTAAATATCGTTTTACATCCTATTTTTTGATAAAAGGTAATTAAGGATAACAATGTTAAAGTTTGCCGTCGCTGTAATGATATTCTCATCAGCGTTTAATCGCACAATCTAACAATACAGTAACAGGCGCGATACGTCGTTAAGCTTCTTGCCTTATCAAATATTACTACGCTAACAGCTTTGTCGTTATTATTGCTTCCATTAACGCGGACATAAGTAATTCCTTAATAGATTCATCAATACAGTAACGATGCAGTATATTGTTGGTGTTACATCCAATAATTCCGGTATTGATTTTTCAATCAAGAACAACGCTCCGTAGATTAGATAACATCACAAGTGTAAACGCATTTGCTTCCAATTGCTGAATGGTAATTACGTAAGAGATTTGTTGCATCCTCATCCTCGAATCTGCATTTATAACGGAGACGTAAAAGGATATAGTGTTGGAGGAAATATAGGTTTTGGAGGAGTGAATAATAATTAATAGGATGGCCACTGGGCCTTCATGAATACGAACGGTAAATTTATTTTCGTAAATATAATTTACCCTATATTGTGTGGTTTGAATCCTTAGAGATTATTCGATGATAGATGTTAAATCGTTTCCCTCCTACTACTATAAATTACAATCTGCTTAAATATTCGATTGAATTAGATAAAATAGTTACAATACTTGTGAAATAATGTTTTTAAATATTCCACACAATACATCTACTTCAGATTAAGATTAAATAAAACGTTATTATACAGCCTAATCTATATAACTTAATGAATATTCATTAAAATCGAAAACATATTCATCACTTCATCTCATCCACCCGTAAGAAAAAAAAACTATATTTGCATAAGCAATTCCATCGCATTAGAGTCTTATTAGCTAACGATGGAATCGCATGCAAATCCTGGCATATCTTAACCTACAATAACCCCCGACATTGCCCCACATATCCACACGTACACACCATCTAAATTATAGACAGAAACTTAATAAATCACTCGTGCGCCTGAAATCCACGAGAAACACAATTTACCCACCTACGAGGGCTTAATAATATTAATACAGATTTAATCACGGCAGAATTGATCGGCGTTTTACATGAAGGCGATTTCCTTTAAAGGTACGAAATCGATTACAAAGGCACCGAAATGAATGAATTATGTTCTCATTAATTATGAAATTGCGCAAGGGGTAACGTTAGGTGTCTATTCAACCCGAAACAATTAATCATTGTGCGTTCGGGGAGTACAATACAATGCGTACTTGATTTTAGCCTGAGTGATTATTTACGATAACACAAGCAGCCTGTTTGTATTTTGATGAGATTGTTTTTTTGTTGTTGTTTGATAACTATTGCTTAATCGGCAATTATTAAAAATTAACTCTAACTAATATAAAATAAATTGTCTTTTCTCTCAAGAAAATTATATAAAAAAACTAATTTAACACCAAGTCAACTACTTTTAACTTTATTAGAAACTAGAGCTCCCGTAATATATTAATGATACTTAAAACTCTTATTTTTACTAAACTACTTTTACTAGTTTAAGAAACACCAGTTAAGAGAGAGACAAACATCTTTATTTATTATTTTATACATGAGGTATTTACAATGATATTCGTAGCTGATTTTCTTCACGGCTATCGACCCATGGTCTTTCTTCCAACGCCAGTTGATATTATCTAATTTTATGTATTTGCAATTTGAAGAACCGTAAACTCTAGAGAAGTAAATTAATGCAACCATAAACCCTTTTCAACTAGTTCTTATTAGGAATTAGTATTCTTATTACTATTTTTGAAACATACCAATGATGACCTGGTGCTGTACGAATATCACGATATCAAAATTTGTAAACCAACCAGAAAAGTTCATATAGCATCATCAATAAGGGGAATAACAGTCAAGCTATCATATCCCTTTAATCAAAACGAGAATTTTTGAAATGTACATGCAACAAAATTTCCGAGAAGGGTCAGTATCAGCGGGGCAGCAACATTGAAAGTTGGTTATGGAGATGATACAGTAATTAAAGAAGAACTCGACGCCCGACCAACTTCTTGTAGGTCGAAAGATAATATCCAATAGATATGGTACATTTATATTAAATAAAACTTTACGAGTATAAAGCTCTCGTTGTTCTTCGCAGCTACGCGATTGAATTTATTATGAGTCCGGCAAGTTAATACACTTCTCAAAAGTTTTTATGTAGTAGTGGCGAAAATATTCAGGTACTTTTTATATTTTTAAACAAATTTGTATCAAAAACTGAAGATGAAGTAATCGTTGAGGAGATTATAGTTAAATCCCGAGAGAGTCAGATCAAGCTACATGTAAGATATGTTTGCTATTAAGGATGACACAATTTTATTGAAGGATCCCTTTAATTAAAGATGGTTTCCTTTCATAAGTGACGAATTCCAACTCTATAGAATAAATCTTATTGTAATTTATTTCTCCTCATTATATGAAATAAAATAATAACTTCATAAATTAACAAGAGGGCTACAAAACAAACATCTTAATGACATGGTTAATGATCTGAGAGATGGCGATTATACAGAAATGTGTGTCTTTATTAGTTATTATGTGTACGCTAAAGGTTGATCATTAGCATATTTGATAGTAAAATGACACCCGTTTCCATCATCAAATTCTTTCTTTCTTTATTTGGCCTTGCGTTCCTCATAGGGATTTGCCTCTTTCGTCAATTTCTATCCATTCTCTGCCACTGTTTGATATTCAGCCTTTTTAGGTCCCTCTTTACGTCATCTTTCTATCGCAATCAAGGTCGGCTTAGGGGCCGCGTTCCCTCCATTTTTGTTTCCATCACTTGCTTACTCGGCACTTTTCCATGCACTGTACGTGCCCCAGTCACCTTATTCGCATTGCCTTTATATATCCTACTATGGAGTCTGCGTATACCAGCTGTTCGAGTTCTTGGCTCATCCTTATTCTGTACCCATCTGTCCTTATAGGGCCGTACATCATCGGTAAATCATTCATCGTCAAATTATTCAGTAAAAATGTTTCGAGGTAGATTTTCGAAAAAATTTAATTCGAAGGGATTTGAGGATAAACATACAAATGCAATAAGATGAGTAACGAAAAAATAAAAAATTGTAACCCAGGATCACATTTCAAGAAAATACTAGCACCAATATAAGATGAAGCTGAAATTTAAAAAAACACTTTCAATTGTTTTAATGTGTAATCCAGGATCTAATTTAATAGTAACTAAACATCTTGTTAAATACTGTGATATATATATATATATATATATATATATATATATATATATATATATATATATATATATATATATATGAAGAGTAACCTACCAAATGCGGAATTAAAATTTAGATATCCTAAAGAAAAAGCATGCAAATCTATTGGAGGAAAATGTCCCAGAAGGGAATAGTAATGAATTTGGCTTCGAATTTATGTCTTGGTTATGAATTACGATAGATATCTTCTTAATTTTCTCAGAGGTTGACGAAACGTTACTTGACCGAAAGCTTATAATGTAGAAAACTCTTAAAATTAAATACAGCTTTTACTTCTGCAGATATTTTTGCTATATTAATATTTATTTATTCAATCCCTAAACATTATTATTTCGAAGAACTTTCAAATAATTCAATAAATATAATAAACAATTTCATACATGAACATTTATATGACCTTCTACTCTGGTCAAATGCTGTGTTGACGATTCTGCTGTCAATAAGGGTTTTTTGCTATCAGTTCACTTCCCATAAAAGTAAAATGTCATACTGACGAAAATTAAAAAATGGGTCAAAAATGGCCAAAATATTACCTCAGCAGCTAAAAATTGTAATGGATTGAGTAGAAGAATACGAGAAACTGTGAACTCCGCCTTCAAGATCTAAGCTCTAAATTTCAAGTGATTAATTATATTTATGTATTAATTTCTTTGTTATATTTTTAAATAAATCTTAAATAAAGAAACTAAACTAAACCAAGCATGTATAACTTATTTGTTTCCAGAACACCATTATTAAATATAACAGCAACGTTCTGTGCATTCCTTTATCTTGGATATCAATAAAATGTTAGAATGATACCTGTTCAAGTAAAAATAGAAGAATTATTTTACTAAGATCTAAACATACTATCGAGATATTCAGTTCATTTAAAAAGAACAGTAAATGGTTTTAATTTTATTTAAATTTAACCATTTTGGATTCGATTGAATTAAGAAGAGTTTTAATTTGCAAATATTTACAATATCTCAAAGATCTTTTCTCCGCTGGCTAGATTTCGATGCAGTGTTACGTATTACCATCGTAATTCAATTGCAACTTGGCAACATTGTCCGTGCTGTCACTTATATTTCTAAGTTACCTTATAATCAAAAATAGTTACTGTTAAAATTGTTTGTTCAGTGCGTGTTAACACAATTTAGTGCTCCTATCGTCATCTATCAAGTTGGCAAGTTGTATCACTGAATTATTAAATTTTGGCTGTGTTGTGTTTGGTTAGGCTGTTAGAGCGCGTGCGCAGATCCTAATATTGTCGCCGATAGTATTTTTGCAACGTTGCCATATTTCTGTAAAATGACCTTTTAACAAGTAAAATGTCCCGTGCATGTGGAAGCTGTAAACAAAATCTCTCACCACGTTCGAAGACATTAAGATATCTTGAATGTAAGATTCCATGTCAAGTGTCTGGATCAACTATCGATTAATGATGTGGCATACTATATCGCTGAATATGCGAAGAATGGCGGGGACCATTGGATATGCGATTCCTGCGCTGCAACCGTGACGGCCTTGTCCGATCCTGCAGTTCCCGAGCCCGCCTCGCATCAGTGTCGCGTCCATCCATGGGATCAACTTCTTCGGCAACGGGTACTGTACCGGTCACAGCGACCCATTTGCTCTCATTTACTCAATCTCAGTTAAATAGTTCATCTCAAGCATTAGTAGATACAATCCGTTTGCTATTCAAAAATGAATTTATGCCACTTTTTAGAGTTGAATTATTAAATGCGCTTGGAGATATCTCCATAAATATATATCTATATAAAAAACGATATTAAATTGCTAAACGACAGGGTAACTAAAATTGAAAATGCAATGCCTGTTAACGATAATAAGAATAATAATGGAGCTCTATCCAATCCAGTTCCAGATATAATTAATCAGGCAGATGCAGTACATGAAATCGAAGAAAGACAACTAAGATCACATAATGTTATGGTCTTTAATCTGCCCGAACCCGCATGGACTACCGACGATAAAATTGAAAAGGATACCATAGCTATAAAAGCATTAATTGATCAGAATGTAAAATTCGCCCCAACAAGAATTTCGCGTTTAGGTAAACCTGGTGTTAAACCACGACCAGTTAAAATATGCTTTTCTGAGAGTAAAGATGCGCTCAATATTATACAGGAAATGTTCGATTTAACAATGACATGACAGCTTTACAGAGAGAGCATCTTAAAAAACTGAGAGCAGAATTAGATAGAAGGAAAAATAATGGCGAACAGGGTCTAACCATTAAATACATCAATGGACACCCATCTGTTGTAAATACTCCTAATAAGAAAAAAAACTAGATATTTACTTTCAGAATGTCGGTGGCCTTAAGAGCAAAATTCAATCATTTATGTTAAAAGTTAATGCCTGCATGTATGATATCATTATATTAGTGGAGACGTGGTTTGATGATAATATAAGCAGTGCCGAGCTTGGTTTGTTAGATTTTGTAATATATAGAACCGATAGATCAATTCTTAATAGCACAAAAACAAGAGGTGGTGGAGTTTTCATAGCTGTAAGAAATAATTTAAAAAGTATTTGCCTTAAAAGTAGCAGCAATGTAGAACATTTATTTGTCAAAGTATTGGATAGATATATAATTGGTTCCACATACATTCCACCCGCGTCAAATTTGTCGTATTATGAGTCACATGCTGAAAAACTCGATAGAATATGTGGCGACAACCCAACATGTGATTTTATCTTCTGCGGTGATTATAACCTACCTAGTGCTACGTGGGATCATACTGGTGAATCGATATTAAGTGCGAACAATAATAGTTATCCAGCCAGTGTTTTGGGCAATACTCTTAGTTACTATCACCTTCAGCAAGTAAATAAGAATCCTAATAGAAGAGGTACTTTTCTTGATTTAGTGTTTTCTAATATTAGTAGTTTAGTAGTCAGAGATGCTAGTGATATTCTGTGCGACGAAAACTTCCATCACATTCCTTACAGTCTGGAGCTACAAGTATCATCGGCTGAATTTGTAAATGATAATTTAGAGTACATATATGACTTTAAAGCAGCTGATTATGGTGCAATTAATAACTTCTTAGCCAATATTGACTGGAATATAATGTTGTCCGGGAATTGCGTCAATAATTATGTCTCCACATTTAATGATATTATATATTATGTTTTTAAAATGTTTGTACCCGTCAAATGTGTAAAAACATTTAATTATCCCAAATGGTTTAATAAGGAATTGATTCGATTAATAAAAGCAAAAAAGCGTGCTCATTATGAGTACAAAAGCACAGGTCTCACATCACATTATGAGGTGTTAAAAAACTTGAGAAAACAATGCAGTGATCTTAACGATTTATTATATAAACAATATATTGATCGTGTTGAACATGAAATTAATAATAATTCAAAGCGATTTTGGGACCATGTTAATAGTTGTAATAAAACTGCTGGATATCCCAGAAAAATGTATCTAAATAATGATATAAGTTGATCCACAGCTACTAGTGTGGATTTATTTGGAAGACATTTTTCTAGAGCCTACCAGCAGAAAAATGCTATATTACCCAATAGATCTAAATAATCTTAATGTTACTCTCGTAGATGTCTTCAATTCTTTGTCAATTTTACCGGAGTTTTGCAGTGCCGGTCCTGATGGCATTCCCGCTTATTTTTTAAAAAGATGTGTGTATACTCTAAGTAAACCTATCCATGCTATATTTGAACGATCATTATTGTCTGGGATATTTCCAACATTGTGGAAAGATAGTTTTGTCGTACCTATATTTAAAAATGGCTGTAGGGCAAACATAGAAAATTATCGTGGGGTGTCAATTCAATCCGTGCTCCCCAAAATGTTGGACATGCTTATCTCTAAAGAATTAAGGTGGTCATGTGCTCATGCAATTATAGATGAACAGCATGGATTTCTGAGAGGTAAATCGACAATAACAAATTTAATAGTCTACCAAACATATATGTCAGAGTCTTTGGAGAGCGGGTCACAAGTTGATTCAATTTATACCGACTTCTCCAAGGCTTTCGACCGCGTACAGCATGGGATAGTACTTTATAAATTAGAATCGATGGGTTTTGGTGCCAATGTATTAAAGTGGTTCGGTAGCTATTTGCTTAATAGAACTCAGCGTATTCGAATAGGCAAATACTTATCAGATAGAATTCAGGTAACATCGGGTGTGCCTCAGGGTTCTCACTGTGGACCCTTATTATTTTTATAAATGATATTGGTAAAAATATTATAAACAGCAAATTTCTTCTCTACGCCGATGACTTGAAGATATATAAAAGCATAAAGACACCGAATAATCAAATGTGTGGCTTTATGGTGCAAGACAAATTATCTAGATTTAAATCTAAAAAAATGTGTATGTATATCGTTCTATCGGGGGTTATTAGGAATAATAATTATACACTGTATAATAATATTGTAGAAAGAGTTTGTGTAATTAATAACTTAGGTGTTATATTCACATCAAAGTTAAATTTTGTGAATCACATACGATTTATTTGCAACCAAAGCATTAAAGCTTTTGAGGTTCATTTCTAGATTTAGCACTAATTTTAAAGTCAGCACTATTCGTTTCTTATACCTCGCACTAGTTCGGCCTCATCTTGAATATGCTTCAACCGTTTGGTCGCCATATACCAATAGCCTAAGTCATCAGCTGGAAATGATTCAAAGCAAGTTTTTAAAACAAATGTTTTTTAGAATGAACAAGCATTGTACTAGAACTTATAGTCATAGTGAAATGCTCGTGTTACTGAACATCAAGTCACTGTCGAAGAGAATAATATATTTAGATATTTATACAAGATTGTAAACGGTCATATTCATTGTATGGATTTAGTGGGAAAATTAACCTTCAACATACCACGTGGCCCACAGTCGAGATATAAGCCGTTGTTTCGTTTAGCCTTCCATCCTACTAAATATGGTATATTAACCGCTTGATGAAGCAGGCAAACGATCTTAATAACAATGACAATTTTACTTTATTTACACCTTCGTTTGCAGGCTTTAAAAACCGATTGAGACGTAGCAGTTTTTCCAAATAATTTTACCATTATTTATATTATTTAAACTCACATTTTGCTTTGTATTATTTAAATGTTTTATCTTGATTGTATTTGTTTAAACATTTTATTATGTTTATGTCTGTTTGTTATATTTTTTGTACAACGTTTGTTATATACAATTTATTATGTGATTTATACTTCTGTGATATTTTACTTTTACAAAAAACTTTAGTCATTTTTCATCTGTGATATAACTCTTGTACAAATTATTTATTTATAAGATCTTTGATGTGTCAGAACATCAAAAATCTTGGCCTGATCCTAAAAAATACAAGGATAAATAGTTATAAAGATGATTCTACTGTCAACAGAAACTTTATGCAGAATCTGTGCTACATCATTTCAACAATCGCTGATGCAAATAAGGTCTTTATACCAAACAAAGGAGATGAAGACTTCAACACACACCTCATGTCGCGAAACATATCATTCAAAAATTATGGCTATACAATGAGGTACACTAAGATCACAACTAACCTTGGTATGAGGTACAGGTGTAATATTTTGAATTACGGTATTCTATTTAGACATGGTAGATAAGTTATGGGCTATACCTAAATTCTATTGTAAGGGAATTAGTGGTACATAATTTTTATGAGGCTTTATCTACCGCGAGTTGTGAGAATTTTCTTATCATCATCTGCCTTAAAGTTTTGAAAGCCAAATTGACGACTGGATAATCCTCCTAACTCTTCAACCCACTTCACCAGTCTATCCCTGATTACCCTTTCAAATAGCTTGCCTTCGACGTCCAATAGGCACAGTGGTCTGTAGCCTCCGTCGGTCGTTGGGAGTTTCCCTTCCTTCGAAAGCAGGACAAGTCTAGCCCTCTTGTACCGCTTTGGGAACGTTCCTTCCCTTAGCCAGGTGTTCATGGCTAGAGTGATGGCTGCGGGATTGCGAAGGGCAAACTCTTCCTGGCCTCTGGGTGACGCGTGGTCCATGAAAGACGGCGCGTGCAAGCGCCTCAGTTCCGTCAGGTACCAGCATGTTTGGGTTCGGACGGGGTTGTCCCAGCTTACGTGCCACAATCTTAATTAATACATATATGGTAATATCTTGTATATCAGAATTTCTTAATATAGAATATATAACTTAAATAGCAATACATGTTATAGTTTATAGTAAGTTATTCCTAAAAAAGTTTGTAAAGACACGAAAAATGGCTTTACTATAGACCATATCGAAAGTAAATGATATTTCTTCTTTTATAAACGTTAAAGAATTACTTGGAATACTATACTCTTGGTATGGGGTAGGCAATGAAAAGGGAGATTCTCAATTCTCATTGTGTTCGATATAATTTTTTTACTACATATACCGGGTGTTGATCTCTCCTCTCGGTAATAGGAATTTAACATGTAAAATCACACCTATGCAATTTTTTGCTCCCCTAATTGTTTTAGAACAAAAACACAAGAGAACAAAATTATTTAGAATTAAAAATACTACAGAAATTAATAGTCTTTCAACTTCAAAATCTTTTTTGAGGAACGAAATTAAAGAATTAAAGGTAAAATTTTACGAAAATCACATTTTCTATGATTTAACGCAAACGTTTACTATTTGAACTGTCATTTTTGACGCGGTAATTAGTTTAATTTTTAAAGAAACAAAGTGTCTTTAGCTTATTCAATAAGTGCAAAATAAAAACAATTTCGTAAGTGGTTTCATTTTGAGTAAAATGCACACAAATTTTTAAATTAAATTCAAACATGATTTTGTAACAATCAATATCATTACCAATAAATAAACTCAAAAAGTCAATTATCACGAATAATATGAATAAAATATAAATGGCGGTTTGAGCATATGCTCAAATTAACCTCCAATTGAAGCTAAACAAAAACCAAGTCTATAAAAATGTTTGCGCATTTGCACTTGCATTCCTCATTAATTTTAATTTTCAGAATTTTGACGTTCGTATTTCTCGCTCCGCAAATCTTGGATTTCAAGGGGCCCCACAGGAAAAAATCATTTGGTTCTAAATCTGGTGAAAGGGCTAGCAAGTGGCAATAACATTTATTTCGTTGACAAATTCCCTCATGTGTCAAATTCAAGGTTAGGAGCAATATGGTGTTAAAACTGCAATAAGTACATTCAAAGTCTAGCATGTCTGGGAATTACTGGCACATACTCATCACACCAACATCAGCAATGGAAGCCTGTGCCCTTATCTAAAATCAATCTCTCAAATATACTTAAATTATTGTAGCAAAACACAAAGCAAGGTTAAATAACAATTTCACTCATTCCTGAAACACCTACCAAAACCCAACGCTAAAGTTGCCCAAAATTAAGTCAATCTATCCAGGTCAAACCTAAATTCCCTGACTAGAATCAAGTGGATTCTGTCAGTTGAAGAAACATCTGTATGTGTTAGGAATCGCTGAAAATCCCAACTGCAGAGGATGCACCGAGGAAGCGGAGTCAGCGAAGCATACCTTTTATAATAAGTCACTCAAGAAGTCCCCGTTCTGACACATATATGGAAACATTATTGACAGACCCATGTGATTTCCGGGTAGTACTAATCCTCAAACAGTACGTGTCAAAATTTCATAGGATTTTGACCGTTAGTTTAGAAGTTACAGTCATTTTAGTTACCACTATTTTGTAATTTTCAAGACAATGCATAGAGAGGAATTTCGCGTGTTGATTAAACATTGTTTTTTGATGAGGAAAAATGCTGTTGGAGCCAAACAGTGGCTTGATAAGCATTATGGGGACTCTGTACCAGGGAAATCAACTGTTATTAACTGGTATGTTAAATTTAAACGCGGTCTTACAAGCACTGATGATGCTGAACGCTCTGGTCGTCCAAAATCGGCAGTTGTTCCGGAAAACATAAAAAGTTACCACAAAAGAGTTTTAAAAGACCATAACATGAAGTTCTGTGAGATAGCTGACACCTTGTAGATGTCAAAAGTTAGTGTTTTAGATGAAAATTTAGGCAAGAGCAAGTTGCTTTCGAAGTGGGTGCCGGGTTTGCTCATACCGGACCAGAAAAAACAACACTTCGACGATTCAGAGCGCTGTTTGAAGCTGTTCAGGCGAATTAAAAAGGATTTCTTGCGTTGTATGTGACAATGGATCAAACATAGATCCACCACTATATGCCTGAATTAAAGTACTCGCCAGCTGAGTGGACAGCAGCCTGCGAAAGTAATCCAAAGTGAGAACTCAAAATTATGGCATCCGTATTTTGGGACGCGAATGAAATTTTGATAATCAACTATGAGAAAGGCAAAACAATCAACAGTGAATATTATATGGCATTATTAGATCGATTGATTGCAAAAACCAAGAAAAAACGGCCCTACATTGAAACGAAAAAAGTGCTGTTTCGCCAGGACAATGCCCCGTATCACAAGTCAATGAAAACAATAGTTAAAGTAGATGAATTACGCTTTGAATTGCTTTCCCACTCACCATAATCTTTAGATTTTGCCCCACTGGCTTACTGGCTTTTTGCAGATTTGAAAAAGATGCTCCAGGGAAAGAAATTTGGATTAAATGAAGTAGTGAAACTGAGGCTTATTTTGAGAGCAAAGACAAATAGTTTCACATAAAAAGCATCGAAAAGTTAGACAAGCGTTGGAATGAATGTATCACTCTTAAAGGAGAGTATGTTGATGAATAAAGTGGAATTTCTAAAATATAATTTTTTCTCTTAGTTACACCGGAGACTTATTGAGTGATCTGTTATTTGTCCGGCTCTGGCAACTTTAAAAAAAGAGCATACCATAACCACAATTTTGTTAAAGGATTAGGTTGGATGGAGAGCTAGTCCTCCAAGCACTGGAGGTGTACAATTGGCCCAATCAGGGCCTGCACTTTTATCCATATCCGTATCCGTATCCTAAATAGGACCTTTTGCTACCAGTTTTTCTTAGAAAAAACACAGCAATGGTTCCTAAATAACTTACATATAAGACTGGAATAACAGTGGAAGAGAGGTTATAAGTTTGAGTAAAAGACCATCTAGAAATGTGATCTCTCCTTTTTATTCAATAATATTTTTTTATCGCTTTAGATAAAATTTAAATACAGTAGAGATTATATCATTTGAAAGAGAACCAAAAAATCCAAAATGTTTGTAATGTCTTCTAAATATTCTTAATTATCTATACAAAAGTAAATAAAAAATTTTCTTTTTTTAAAGTATTCATATATAATCAAAGTTATAAATGCCTAGATCTAGATGCCTAGTTGTGCAAAAAAAAACTAGTAAAAACTAAATAAATTTCTTTTTTTTTGTTAAAAAAGGAAACAGTTTGTGTACTTCTAAAGAAAGAAAGCCAAGAAGAAAACATAACGATATATATAAAAAATTTCTATTCCACTAAAAATATCTGTAACAAAAAAATATGCACATAAGGGCATTACAAAGCATTATAAAATAAGAATCGAGGCTGTACATTACAAGCTAATACTCAAAATGTATTAGTAAAAAAACTTCAAAATTGATAATGATCTAGTTTTAAGAGTATTTTCTTAATCGCGTGCAGAAAGAGTATAAAGTAATTTATGTTTTTCTAGCTCATTATATTAAACTTCAACCAAGAAATGCGAGAACTTTTAAGAATTCTTACACTAATAAGAAAAAAATACTCTTAAAGGCCTTAAAACCTCAACATTACGAGCCATTTGTAGAATTTGCGAAAGAAGTAGTGATTCTGCTACAGAATATCTCCAACACGTGTATTTAAAAATTGCATAATAAAATATTTTTACTTATTATTAGAATTTAAAATAGAATAATTAATAATAAAAGGATTAATTAAGCACTTGGTTATGTTTCACTATTTTTATATCTCTCCGACCAGTTTAGACCGTTGGTCATCCTCAAGAAGATCGGTCGAAACTAGTCGGAGAAATATAAAAATTGTGAGACATAATCAAGTGCTTAATTAATCCTATTATTAAAATAAAAACGTTTCACTACGGGTTAAGTGAGAAGTTAATTAATCGTTAAATAATTAATGTTAATTCTAATTATTTTTGTAACTACTATTCAGATATCCAATTATACTAATACAGTTATTTCTGTGGCATAAGATATTGATTATTTAAACTATAACCTCTGAAAGCTCCCCATTGTAATCCCCGCAATCCCAATAACTAATTACCCAAGTTCCAATTAACCTACAGATATTGTATTTTCGCTAATTACATTATTTCACCATCATCTGCACGTGATTTAAAGGAGGACCGCAAATTCCGAACGTCTCTATTCAAACCTACATCTGTTTATTGTATCACGGGAGGTGGAATCCAATTGCGACCGTAATAATTCTATTACTGGGAGGGATAACAGTGAGATACATCCCGGCCTAGCCCACTACGATTCAAATTTGAACAGGACGTATAATATATTACCGGAGTACAATTGGTGTAAATTTCGAATATAGATTGCAGATAATAATGCCGTTGTCGTAATCGCTTCTATGAATATATTGTTAATTAATGGACGTCTTTTGTTTCAGATTTTTTTTTTTGTATACGAAGCATCTGAGGAAGGAAGGATAAACTGGAAGGTAAGTGGCTCTTGAAGATTGTTTTCGCTTCGTAAATTTGCATTTTCCTGAAAGGTGCAGCGGTTTAATAAACAACCCCCTTTAAACGCGTTACCGTGTTGACGTCTTAAATCCTCGCCTACTTAAAATGGAAAACTTGGCGTTAGCCGCTAAGCCATAGCATACACACACCTTCGAACTTTCCTCATAAATGTCTCAAGGTAAACGTAATCACGTGAAAAAGCGTCCCCTTAATATTTTACACCGATATTGTTCGTATCATCAATTTTTGGACGAAGTTTGGTGATGTGATGGGATAGAGGAGGTGCGGTGTTCTGTATAATCTGTTCGGTAATGGTCATTGTGGTCGTAAATGCAATTAGTGATAAACTCGGCCCTGTTTCGCTCATGAATAACTTCCATTTACATACATGAATACAACTTTCTTTGTGCGGCCTGACTGACATATTACTGATAATGTGATAAGTTTATTGAACGCGTCCTCTGAATTCGCTGCATTTCCAATTGTGCATTCGTAGCTTTGGGCGAATAGTTTCTAGAGCGAGTCAAGAATGCGTTCTTAAAATATTAAACCGCAAACCAGATCGCTGGCAGCAATGACATAAATGTATACATAATCGATCCAGCAATGAGGCTAACTCGGAATCGATCTAGCTTCTTGCTAATTGCAGAACCGATCCGTGTTTTTGGGGAGTTTTTAACCCAATTTCGTAATACTTTTGCCGACCGCCACCGAAGCTAATGACCCCACCGAGCCGATTGACATGGACCGATGAAAAGTTTACGGAAGTCGTGCGATGATAGGCGAGGTTAACTCATGTGTGTAACTGTGCCGATTAATTAATCACCAATTAAACGACTCGCCAACAAATATGGGCGTGTTATCTGATGTGAGGTTTATTACTTTCGCAGATTATAATGAGGTTGGATTATGGATTAATTAGTATCAAGCCCTCATGAATAAAATTGCATTCGCCAGGAAATGTTTTCTTGCTATCTTGAACGAGTAACTGAAGCTGAATCGATATTTTCCATATTACCATCTTTAAAAAGTTAATGTCTGAGATGCTTTTAATGATGCCGGAAAGTTTGAAATACGAAAACACAATTTGCGAGCGGAATTTAAAAGGTGGATCAGCGTACAATGCTTATTTAATAGTGCCTTTAAAATAAATTACAAGAGCTCTTCGGATATTCTCACTTCCACTCTATTTAGTCTGAATACCCTGTGGACAAAAACTTATCCTTTTGATGCAATTGTCGATAATGGTTACATTAACTCGTTAACTTTTTCATAATGTTTTGAATAGTAAGAATAATAATAAAGTTTAAAAGTTTTAAAAAAATGCTTGTGCAGAAATTCCAATATATTATAAGATCTTGTAAACTACGAAGTTATTAAATCTATAATTTCTTAATAGGATAAAGACACCGTTAAGGTAACATCTATTATTTGTGCTTTACGCCGATTTCCTTAATTAAGTGAATATACCACCGACAATTAGAGAACTGTCAACATCGGTAGTATATATACTTAGTGCAACGTTCAAACAATAGATGTCACATTAATGAGTTATATACCCTAACGGAATAATGAAGAATTATAATTATTATAAGTTATATTTCCCTGTCTTTAACTTCGCTGCACTAAACAATACCAGATTGCTTTGTATAGGTGAAAAAAACAAAAATTCATTTTTGTATAAAATTATTCTTTGTTTTTGATTTAAAAAATTTTCAGATTTATTATCTAGAAAAATATATTAACTGATGAGGCTGTTATATGTTGAAAATTCATATTCACTTGTTTAGTTGTTGAAGTAAAACACTTAAATTTTCAAAACACTTTATTATTGCGTTTTCAAAAAAGCAATAATAAATGGTTTTGAAAATTTAAGTGTTTTACTTCAACAACTAAACAAGTATCTAGAAAAATATATGTTACAAATAAAACATATTTATCCAATAAATATTTTCAATCTTGGAATTTTAAAATTTACTTCTATCAATCTGAGCTCTTATTACAACCTCTTGTAATGAACACATTAAAACAATAAATCTGTTAAATAACCTTGTAATATAGGAAGTTACAAATATTGAATAATGAAAAATTTTAAAATCCTCCACATTTCCAACAAAGGACGGAAACTAAATTTATTGGAAAATTTAGAAATAAACAAAAATATTCACTCAGGGAATTTGCTGAACGATCAACTAGAACTCTCCAACTCCCCCCTACTTAAGTTAAAGAAAAATACACCCTCCACCCACACTTCTGAAATCTGTATATAATCTAAATAAGTTTGTAAAAATTTCTGTATTATATTTCTTCACCTGAAGAAGCTACAGTGTAGCGAAACAATTGTAGTGAGTAAAATAAAAAGTTGAAAATCATCAATAGTTTACTATTATTATTATATTAAGTGATATATTTAGAGAATTGAGACAAAATAAAATTCCTGTAATAAAAAACTCTGCTTTCGTAAATACATACATATGGGACTCAACAAGCATATTCGATAAACGAGTTGATATCTACTTTTGACTCATGATTTATGCTTAAATAAAAGTAATAAACCAAGTGAGCTTATCACAATAAATGTTTATTTATTTATTGAAAATATATCTTCCATAATAGAATTATCGTCAAAATACTTCACTACACAGGCGATTATGAGTAATGCAAGGCAGGTTTCATTTAGATGTCTAACCTTGTGGAGAAATTCGTGACAGTTTGTAGCTTTGGGCAGTTTTCTATAATATTAAATTATACATATTGCAACATCCGGTCGCCTAGAATTTTACGAGAACCAAGAAGTCTCAACGCTGCTTGCAATACGTATAATTTAAACTATATAGGTTATAGGTTATAGGTTAAGTAGGGTCTTAGTTAGGTGTGTTAGCCTCTCGTGAACTGCGACCTAACAGATCTATTGTTCTACCCTTAAACAATCACTTCCCAAGCAGTCCCACGTCCACCATGAACCTGGTAACTATCTTGGGGGTGATAATGCTCACTTCTTCGGGGGATAATCGGTCCCTGCCGAAGTGTGAAAGACGCTTGTGAGCAATCGCGACACAAGTGCATAGTAGTAGTTTCATCTGCCGAATCACACAATCTGCAGTTTCCACTTTCCTCTTTTCCCATTTTCCACAAATGGTATCGGAGGGCACAATGCCCTGTCATGAGTCCGGTGAAAGTTCTTAGCTCGTTCCTTGTGAGTTCAAGCACCTTGTGGCTGTGATCGAGTTTCATAAGTCGTTTTGATTGACGTAGACCTGGTACACTAGATGGAGCGGTGTGAGACCAATGATTGCCTCCATCCCCGCGGATGGGGTCGTTTGCATGGCCCCTGTGATGCTTAGACATGCTAAACGTTGAAGCCTACTCAGCTTCTTTTGCGTGACTAGTTTTTGGGTCTTCGGCCACCACACGAGGGCAGCATGGGTGACAATGGGTATCACCGCCGTTCTATACAGCCAATACGTGATCTTGGGCTTTAGTCCTCAGGTTTTTCCCATAAGCCGCCGACAGGCCCAAAGCAACATCGTTGCTTTCGCCATGATTTTGTCGACATGCTGATTCCAAGTCAGTTTGGTATCCAGAATTATACCCAGGTACTTTACTTCGTTGGAGAGATTTATCTCTATTCCATTCAGCGAGGGAGCCTTTATGTGCAGCTTCCTTCTACGCGTGAATGGAACTATGATCGTTTTATTCGGGTTGATACTTAGTCCTTCCCGAACACACCAGTTATTGATGCTATTCAGTGCTTTTTGCATTAGGATTGTAAGAATGCCTTCATGCTTGCCCCTGATTAATTAATTTAATACTATAGAAAACTGTCCAAAGCTACAGAAAACTGCAGTACGCAGACTCACTACTCATTTACCATCTGTTTCTTGGCATATTTTATCATTTAATAAAAAATTAATATTTAATTTTAAGTATTTATATAATTTATGGATTTTATAAACATTTTTATAGTGATTAAAATTTGAGGGATAAAAATATAAATATTTTGCTTTGATTAACTCCTCAATGACAAATCATTTTCTTCAAAAATTCAAAAAATATTTATTTCTAGTTAGAAAAAAATGCAATTTAAAAAGAATGGCCTACCCTTCTCCCTATTTTTGGTCGTCTACCCCAATTATTCTTCATTTATTATCCAATTTAAACCTGAGAGACCACTCCAATAAATCATCAGTTCTTTCGACTCGCCTATATAAAAATTAGCTAAATTTTTAGCCAGACAACTTCAACCTACTGACAAAGAAGCTAAATCCTATGTCAAAAAGTCATCACCCTTCCTGGATCTAATCAAACGGATAAAACTATCTAAGACAGATATTCTAGTTAGTTCATTAAATTAATAAAACACGTTAGAATTCACTTTCTTCACAATTTATTTTGTAATCACTAGATGTACATTTCGAGCACTAAGTGCTCATTATCAATAGCTATTGATAATCAATATTGCAAAACAAGTTTCCATTCTGATGCTTTTGTGCGATTATTGGTCATATGAGTTTGAACTGCCTAAAGCTAATAAGAAAACAAGATGACTAAAAAGAGGAACTTATTGGTGAGGTTTTGAATTCGACTCTGTGGCTAAACTATTAGACATTGCATTGAGATTATATTCTGCAGATAAGTGTTATATTGTCATCGGTATATTATAAAATTTAAAGGACTTGTATTAGGTTTAGATCAGCTGAAAATAAAGCTAGAATAATCGTCCATTAATTTCAAACCTGTGAGATAAAGGGGACGACTATGAAAGTTTGCGACAACCCTGAATAATCTAGTGATTAATTTGTCGTCTGCAAAACCAGGAATAAAGGAAAAACTTTCGGAATTGCGGTTTTTACAATTGTGGCTTGAAACTTCCGCACGTTAAGACCAGATAAGGCGTTAAGTTCTTCAAAGATAACTGGAGATAGGAGATAGCAACAGAGGTCATACGTTCTATAGTGAGATTTTTAATGCGTCTCTGGAACTACAGATCGTCTGATATTTCATCGAGCTTCATCGAATCCACATAAAAAATAATGGAAGGTAAGCGACTGGCATTCAATTCAATTCAATTCAATAGCTCTATAGCCCATGGCCTTCCTTAATTTATTCCTCCATCGACACTCTTCGCCAACCCCTTAGTTTTAGGACTTTTTTGGCATCTTCTTCGACAGCGGCCTCCCAACGCTTTCTTAGCCTGCCAATTGGCCTTTTGCCTTCCATCTTGCACTTGCGCACTCTTCGTGGCATCCTCTCTTCCAGTATTCTCAGCAGGTGTCCTGCCCATTGAAGTCTCTCTAGCCTCACAACTACTGATACAGGGTGTTCTTTAAAGATAATGTACAGCTCTTGATTTCATCGGATTGGCATGTCAAGTAGAGACGGCGTCAGTATGTAAATGTTATGTAGCAAAATGGATTTGAGATCAGCCTGAATAACGAATTTTTTTGGAGCAAGTGTTTAGGATAAATAATTTACTACTCAAGACATTAGTGTAAGGACTAGTGCAGTCTGATAAATGCTTGATAACAAAAATGATATTTGTGAACAACACTACTACGTGGTTATTCATTTTCTTGGTTAAATAAAATAATTTTCAATATTTTCATTTTCATTGTGTCTCCTTCTTCATAATTTATTTGTATAACAAACAAGTTAATATCTAGACTAGAGGCGTGGACACTTAAGAAAAATAACACCAAAAAGATAGAGGCATTTGAATTGTGGGTCTATTGGCGCATGCTAAAAATATGGACAGACCATAACACAAATAAGGAAGTTATGGCCCGAGTCCAAAAAGAAAAAAAGATTGTTCATACCATCAAAAAAGGACAATTAGAAAATTTTGGACATATCATGCGGGGAGGAAGCTACTTTATTCTAAATTGATCATGCAAGGAAAAATAGACGGTAAAAGATCAAGTATGCGACGAAGAACTTCCTGGCTCAAAAACCTACAAGGGTGGTATGGACAGACATCTACCAAACTATTTAGAGCAGCTGCATCTAAAGCGGTGTTTCCCAACGTGGGGCCCACGCCCCACAGGGGGGCAATTTGATTGCTAAGGGGGGCAATTCGAAAATGTATTTGACACGAGTTTAACCCTTTTGCTCCGGGATATTTAAATGCAATGCTAGATTTTTCTCTTTACTGCTCATACTTAACTCATAATCGTATTCTTGAGGCTAATTATCAAATTTCTCTATTCATCGCTAAATCTGGAAAGAAATATATTATATGAGAGAATTTAATAAAACCGCCAATATCAGAATTTCTTAAAACGGAGAATAAAGATGTTAAAGCTATGCCACTCAGTAATAATACTGTTAGCAGAAGAATAGATGAAAAGAGTGAAAAAATGGATGAATCAAGTTTGAGAGACAGTGAGGCAATATTGATAACTTATGTAAGATATATTAATAATTGGCATGTTGCTAAAGAACAGTTTAGATGTGTAAAAGATTAGAAACCACCACTACCTCCAAATGTATATTTAATAAGTCACAAAACTACTTCGATGTCAATAATTTACCAATGAAAAACTTATACTTCTAATATGATGGACAAGAAAAATGGCTGCTTAAAATTGATGAAAGATGAGAATCCAGAAATGAATCGTGTTATTCATAGGGAAACCTTTGTAATCAGTAATAAAGTGGATCATTGCTATTAAAGCTAATGCCAAAAACTATTTTGCGAAGCGCAAGGATCCCACTACATAAAAATAATAAATTAATTTAAAAAAATCTTTATTAAAATTATTTCGAATTTTAATTTTAACTTTTCATTATATGTTTTGAAAATTCACTTACTGTGTTTCGTTAACCATTTTATAGTGATTTCTCCCTAAAACCTATTATTTAAGTTTCTTAAGTGAACAATTCAATTTTGTAATATTAAAAATCATGTATATGTTACATAGGGGAGCATAAGAATTTTAGAAAGGCTTAGGTGGGGCATGGCACAAAAAATGTTGGGAAACACTGATCTAAAGTGAAAATTGCCATAATGATAGCTAACCTTCGTTAGGAGACAGCACCCTAAGAAGAAGAGAGTCGTGTAATATCATCTGTAATATACTTTAAATTTGTAAATCTTTAATTATGGTATAAATGATTGATAATTATCTTAGATTTTCATGAAAGCTACGTCATTTGGAAATGGGTTATTTCTAAAAAGAAAAATCAGAGTTAAAATGCTTAAATTTGAAGTGGTGGACCTTCCTTTAAAAATCTATGTTGTTGAACAGATACTTTTTCATGTATACTGTAGTAGATATACTCAGTGACATGGATCTCAAAATTCCAAGAAGGGGCATGGATTTTTTGACCAAACTTTATTCATATGGACGAAGTGGTAATGACTTATTTGAAACGTCTTCTTTACTGTTTTTGATTGTTATTTTTAAAGTTTTTTAAGTATGTTGTGATTATGCCTATAGTGTGATGACGTGAAAATTACCGCCGACGACGCGAATTTTTTGATTAAATTGGGCTCAAACTTGGTTTGGTGTTGCGACTTACTTATTACAGGTTGAAACACTTTTGAAAAAACAACATAAAATGGAAATAGGTCGATGGTTCTCTATATTCATTAAAATTTCAGGAACTAAATCCAAAGAGGACGTAATTTTTTTCTTTTCTACATCGCAATTGTATTCACATATCGGTTATAATCACAATAAAATGTTAAGAATACTTAACTCAACATTACTAGTTTGAGAGAATGTTTTACCGAAGTATTTTCATTAATTTGAATTCGTTCTTCCGTTCTTTAGTTTTATTCTAAATGTGCAGCTGAAACACAATTTTTAAATCTTCTGAGTTCTTCATATCTTAATGAATAATTGTGCAATTGTTATTTACACAGTTACAGTTGCAGTTTTCTAAATGTTTTCTTTATACTCTGTTCTTTTCGAATTTCTCGGTTTATAATAAAGGGTCCGCAAATAAGGACGCGCGAAGTTTGCCGGAAGGGTGCGGCCATGTTGTTCGAGGTAGAGCTGTCGAAGTTGCTGTCATTTGTTCAGTATATAACCCCAAATCACGATGGCAAATTTGAGTGTCGAGCAGCACGTGCAAATTATTAAATTGTTTTACGAAAATGGGTCATCAGTTCGAGCAACGTTCCGCGCACTTCGCCCATTTTACGGTCGCGATGATCGGCCTGTAGAGTCGACTATCCGTCGATTGGTGGGCAAATTCGAGTCGACTGGTTCAGTAAACAACCAGCCAACACTGACACGTCGACGAAACGCCCGATCGAACGAAAATATCGCTGCTGTCCGTGAGAGTGTGCGCGAGAACCCGAGGCAGTCCATTTTTTGTCGTGCACAGGAACTTGGCCTTTCGGAGACATCAACTCGCAGAATTTTGCATCTGGATTTGGGTCTGCACCCGTACAAAATCCAATTGACCCAGGAGCTCAAGATAAACGACCACAGACAGCGTCGGGCGTTCGCTGACTGGGCTCTGGAGCAGTTGGAAGCAGACCCCCATTTTGGCCGAAAAATCATCTTCAGCGACGAGGCTCATTTCTGGATGAACGGGTATGTGAACAAGCAAAATTGCCGCATTTGAAGTGAGAACAACCCACACGAGGTCCACCAAGTGGCAATGCATCCCCAGAAAGTCACTGTTTGGTGTGGATTTTGGGCCGGCGGCATCATCGGTCCGTACTTTTTCGAGAACGAAGCTGGGGCGGCCATAACCATCAATGGGGAGCGCTACAGGTCGATGATAACCAACTTCTTTTGGCCTAAACTGGATGATATGGACACGGACGACATGTGGTTCCAGCAGGACGGCGCCACGTGCCACACAGTCCATGCCACAATGGACATTCTGCACGAGCGATTTCCGGACATGGTCATCTCGCGCGGAGGCGATATCAACTGGCCACCGAGATCGTGCGATTTAACGCCTTTAGACTTTTTTCTCTGGGGCTATCTCAAGTCGCTGGTCTACGCCAACAAGCCTCTAAACACCGATGACCTCAAAGTCAACATACGCAACGCCATCGCTCAAATTGAGGCCGATATGTGCTCCAGAGTCATCGAAAATTGGACCTCCCGGATCCAGGCTACCAAACGGAGCCGCGGTTGTCATTTGAACGATGTTATCTTCCATACTAAATGGGGTCGAATACCCTTTCGAATGAAAAATAAATTTCGTTTCTACCTCACACACAACTTGTTGTATTCAATTTTAAAGTTCACGCGCCCTTATTGGCGGACCCTATATATATGGTGCACTTAAAACGAATGATTTTTATAGTTTTAGGAACATGAAGATGATTCAGGAGGTGCATATGGTCGAAAGAATATCAAAAGCTTGATTGTCACCAAAACATTGATACAATTAATGCTATATTTCTATAAATTTTTCTTTACGTAACACCGAAGATTTTGGATTGATGAGACTGTTATTTGGTAAATGCGAATGTACTTAAATTAATAAAACACAGGTTTGATTTATTATGTAGAGACACTGCTGCAAATGTTTTACCACTCCGTGGCTTTGTCTGGTAGATGAGTAATGACTTAATTATCTTTGGTCTCCTTTCTTAGAAATTACTTAAATAACGATGCTAAGGGAGTAGGTATCCTCTATAGATACTTTTATTTAATTCAAATATTAATTTTAAACCTTCGATGGATAGGGTTGGCTATAGGTACAAATAAATAGTAGTTAAAAATATAATTTCTTTGTGAAATGTACATATAGTGTATAATAAAAACGTTCAAGAAAAGATATTTTGAACTACTATTAATTACTACTCTCCACGTACTCAAATATTTAATCAGAAATATAGGTAGAAATGTTGAATGATATAGTGGTGTGGTCACTATCCTATTTACTTAAAGGAAATGGCATCTTTTAACATTTGAAATAATATTTGAAGAGATAACGAGATCCAGTATTTTTTGATCAGAGTTTAATATCTTAATGTGTTGTTAATTATGTACTTAAAGCATCCATATACATATGGAACATTCATAGCATAACCAGGTATATTAAAATCACCAGCTAATATTATATTTTGATTAATCAATTGTTTTCCAAAAAACAAGTCTTAGTATTCTGAGAATAAAATATTGTTTATTGCTAATAGTACACCATCACCATTTCCAGAATGTTTATCATTTTGGTACTCCATTGTGAAGCCATATCTCGTTGATTATATAAAATTACATGATTAAGTGATAATACTTTGTTGTTAATGTAGGTTTTAGATTAAATTAAAATTCACTTAGCTTGTTTCACAAATTTGTGAAACAAGCCAAGTGAATTTTAATTTAATCTAAAACCTACATTAATACAATGTTTCACCAAGTGATTAATGAGAAACAAGTATATGACATACTTTGTTGTTAATATTTTAATTTAGCTTTGAATCTCCAAACTTGGTGAACAAGTTAATACAATTTAATGATTGTTGAGTTACGTGAAGATGTAATATTGTCTATTAAATGAAATACGAGTCTCCTTTCTTCACAATTTTTATTAATTGCAGATGTACATTTCGGTCACGATGTAACCATTTTGTTAAACTAATTACGTTGTAACGCTATCATACACATACACAGGTTTTTTTCTTTGCTGTATTGGATAAAATTTATTTTTTAATCAGTTAATTATTGACAAATCCTCGGGGAATTATTTATAAACTTAATTACATATTTCAGTGTGACAAAAAAATATCAAACAAAATTGTAGGATAAAAAGAATCATAATTGAAATTGCTACCACATTTTGAATTAGTAGCTATAAATAACTGTCATTACTTAATAGTACGGTTGGTTCAGGAAGTTACTGAAGCGAAATCTGCATGCACTTTCCAACACTTTCCCATTAAATTAGTCACGTTGATAAGAATGCAGTCGTATCGGATTATAATGTGTTAATTAGTTTAAAGGTTACGTACCGGATTAAATTTTAATTAACATAAAAATGACTTTGAATAATACGAAAACTGTGATGATGGATGTTTCGCAAACATGAAACAAACCTAGCAAATAAGTCCCCCCTTCACGTACAATCGTCATCCAGTTTCCCGTGATCCCTCAAGGGACCCAGAGGCGTTCACCGACCGACCCGGCCGACAGAAGGAACGATATTCTTCTCTCGCACCGCCGCAGCCGTCCATCCCTTCCTCGTCCCGGTGACACGTCTCGCTTTCACACCCGGCGCGGCCGTAAGGCGGAAAGAGGACAGAGTCGGGCCGGCGCTGAGGCCGTCCGTAATCGGCGAATAATATTCTCTTCTCAGTGTGCTTCTCGCCGAGTCCGCAGTCAACAAAAGAAAGAGCCACCTGGAGTCTACCGCGAGGGCTGTGGACTTTCGTGCGCCGGGTTTTACATACATACACACCGCGTGGGTTTCATTTACCATTCCGAGAAATAAAGAGTTTACAGTGTTGTTTTCTTTTTTTTTTGGTTCTTGTGTTGTTTTAAAGATTGTTGTGAGATTGTGGGAAGGAGCAGCGGGTAGTGAGCTCACGGATTTGTAATAACTGAACGTTAAAGTGGATTTTTAAGGTAATTTCTTAAAGTAAACGTAATGTAAATAGTGGGCCTTTTGATGAGCAGATGGTACGTTTTCTGAGAACGGAGCTTAAAAGAAATATCTTTTCCATCTGCGTTCTGATAGGAAGGAAATAAGAAATTCGTTGGTAATAAAAGTTTAATATTTTTCTACACATTTTCATAATAATAAAATTATAATTAAATTAGATATAGTGTCTAAATATAACTTGTATATTTAAAAAAATAATAATTCAATCTTTTAAAAAACTTTTATAAAAAATAAACTCTATAAAATAAACTACTGGATTTCTTTAAATTTGTATACTTTTCTGTTTAATAATATGTTTAATAAAAGTAGTATAATAAATTATTTGTTTTCAATATCAGAAATCTACTACAAAAATTCTAGAGGTAACATTTTTAATATCTCGATGTAACTATTTTTATTTAATAATAAAATACTGACACAGTATATGGTTTCAAAAATGTTTTTATTTCTACGACAATGGCTTCGTCAGGTAGATGAGAAAACTATTTTTATATTATAACGTTGCATGATTTTACCATAATTATACTCAAAAATATTTCGCTGCATTGTCATATAGTTTTTTTTTTACATATTACTATAAAGCAATAAATTTATCCACCTCTAGGCCTCTTAATCTAAAGGCTTCCCGTTCATATTATATTTACATTTTATATATTTTTTGTATTTTTAATGATGATTCAAAAATTATATATCGTGAAAAAAATTCTTTAAGTCCTTACAAGACAATTAATTTAACACACCTTAGTCCAAATACGCACTGAAAAGAATATAGAAATTTAATAAAAATAAAAATTATTCAGTATAAATCCTAAATTTAAAAATCCCAATTCAACCATATTCAATTTCATCATATGACTGGACAAAACAAGACAGAAAGACCTCTGGTCGTTAGCCTCTTGACAGATTAACTCACTAACACCTCATTCATTATTCACTATGTTATTGTAAATATTGTATAATTTGTTAATAAATATAGGTATCTATCTAAAAATTATTTATCTGATTTCTTTGAAAATTCACAAAATATTAATTGTATAATATTTTTTACAGTCAACATATATTATACCCTTGACACTAAACATAAAACCGAATAATAATAATCCTCACACTTGCTGAATATTAGAGTTTTGACGATTATCATCAGTAGATCTAAAATCCTTTGTTGTAACGGTCTTCCTGTATTTTTGAACTTATCACTTAACCATTCTACTCTGTTTACCGTCTTGTCGAAAAAAATCTGTCGGGGTTCCTTCAAGTGACTCATGTAGCTGGTATTCAAGAAAGTTCCGCTAACTATTTTTACTGAAGCGTCATTTGAGTTCTTATAATCCCAGATTGAAGCGTTTTTGAATATTAAAAGTCTTCAATAAAAACATCGGAGATAAAAAGAAATCGGGCGGACTTAATCCACTAAACCGGCCAGTTTAACTACCATTCAAATGTATTAAAATCTTTTAGTTCGTTGTAGAAAATTAAATAATAAATTTAAAAATACGAAAACATTTTGTGAATCTGCAACAGTGAGTCTTACTAAGACTACAAATTAATTTGTTTTGTAGTCTTAGTAAGACTCACTGTTGTAGATTCACGAAATGTTTTCGTATTTTTAAATTTAACTACCATTAAAGTTGTCATTTAATCCATTCATAAGAATTCTACCACTGTGAGGAGGTGTGGAGAGATGGTGAAGAATATTTGTCGTCTAGTATTAATCGGAAAGTTTAGCTAAATTTCAATTGATAAAAATTTTATTTAGGCGTACATCAATTCCTGAAAATTTAGTAAAAATGTATTGCATATTTCTCTTAGTTGAATTTCAATTGATAAAAATTTTATTTAAGCGTATTTCAATTTTTGAAAATTTAGTAAAAAAGCATTGCATGTTTATCTCTAAATATTGTTGTTAGAACCTTACTTTTATCATGTTTTTGTCTAATAAATAATTATACAAATTAAATTAAAATTGGGTCTTACTCTAATGGGATCAGTTTTAGTTTATTTCCAATACTTTTCAAGATCTATAAAAAAACACATACATAACTATTTTTTTTTTAATCCTCACGAGGTGGTGACGCTTAGCGTCCCTGCACTGCGGTCTCCGTGGTCCTTTTGTGCGCCTCTGGCTGTTTTACTCCTTTTGAACTCCTGTATCTTCTAAGAAGTCCAGGAGTTTCTGCCAGGGGATATACATAACTATACTAAATCACTTAAAAAAAATGGAGCCCACGACTTTTTATTTTTTTCCACTTGATCCATTATATTTTTCTTCCGGTGACACTTATTGAGTGAGTGAGGCAATATTTTAGCCATTTCTGGCGTATTTAAGTCTAACTTTATTTTGTAACTCTTACAGTAACTATATCAAATTAGCTTGATAATATATCATATACTTGTTTTTCATAGCTTGATAATAACTGGTTCATAATCGAAACTATAAATACTGTAAACTTTACACAATTAAGAGGCAAAACAAAGTCACTGTCTTTTCAATCTCAAGCTACTTATTTTTGTTTCTTGGAACCTCCAAACTGCATGGCTTCATTCTTCTGTATTTTTCAACTCATCTGATATAAAAAACTCATTTAATTTTAAAATATTATTTTACATCTATTTCTCTCAACAACGTCTGCTATTCTCGTTCTTAATTGGAAATCAGTTTTTTTCATATTATCACTTGTAATGATTTCCAGCATTGGTAATTTTGAATCTAGTAGATTTCTTTTTAGTTAGCACCATTATTTTTATGTTATACAGCTGTTATAGACCTTACATTATAAGAATAGCGGGATGTCAATTGCAAACTACTAGCTACTCCTACAATTTCCAATCCTTTTGTTTGGACACATTAAATAGATCTTCATTTCTGTTTGGTCCCATATTAGTTGTTTAAAAACCTTTTCTATTATTGCGGTGAATAATTTTTGGTTTAGTAGGCCTTCTTTCCGCATCCCGTTTTAATCATATTCTGTTTACATGGAAGGCTTGTTTTTAAATAGCTTCCATCTAATACACGTAGACCAGAAGATACAATCACTAATTGAGACATTTTTTTGCATATTGTAGCAAAGATTCATCCTGCTAAAATAACATATCCGTTTATTCATTGAAATAATTCATTTCTTAAAAATTTCATGTACGTTTCTCAATTCAAATCTCTAAAAAATAATTCTGATTATGCTAACAGAAATCATGATTTGGCGAAGTTGAGCAGATTTAATCCTTCATACCGTACGGACCATGTACTATGTATTAATCTTCCATCTTTAGCATTCCGTAACGATTCTGCCACTTATTTATTTGTTTATTTTTCGCTGTACAATATCCTATTAATATTAGATTATAAAAAAAAATGTATTAGTTATGGTATGATTACAAAAATTTAGGTTTTGCGGGAGGAATTCACCATGTGCTCTTCCACTCGGGCCCCTTCGTCTGCTTCAGATGATGGAATTCTCTGTCAGCAAAGTATTTTTGCCATATAGGCAATATTTTGGCCATTGCTGGCGTATTTATGACCATTTTACATGGAGCTAGTTTAATGATATTTGATTGTAAGCATCGGCCACTAATGTTTATCAGGATACTTTCAAGCATATCGCATAGCTGGTATTTAATAAAGTTTCGTTAACAATTTTCATAGAAGCATTTATTTTAACCCTAGTAAGCATTGGACCATAAAATGTGAAAAAAGAGTCCCACCTAAATTGGGAATAAATGGGTCAGTAATTACTAAATATTGTCTAAATGGCAAATATGCACATTGTACGTAAATTTCCGTCATTTAGAGTTATTGAGTTTAAGTTGAAGAACACACAACTCACAAGTCCTGTCAGTAATTTTTTTGTCATTACTTTGTATAGTTATTAAATTATTACATATATAGTACTGATGGGACATTATTATTTTTTTATAAATAAATCCAGTTATATATTTATAATAATGGTCTGATAAAATTTACATCATCAATAAATAACACAGATGGAATAAAATGGAGATAGCTATTAAATCATTAGCAAAAACCTCAGCCTGCTAGTTACATCCGAAGTTAAAAGAAATTTAATGGAAGTTTTAACTGCGCAGAAGTTCGACGAATTTTTATTAATTTATATTTTAATGATCCTATATACATGATATTCTAAGAGTTCACTCATTTTCAAAATGATCTTGCACTCATATCCTACCTTTACTCTAGTGATCGGATATGCCATTACACGTTCTGCGATACCTTTTATTATTTTATTTAGTTTCCTTTTAGGACCAATTATTATAGTAGGATAGTATAAAAAATCAATTACAGTTACACGCCGGTGGTGGCGTATTCGGTTGCGGCCCGAACTAACGTGCAGCAACGTTGGTTCGAGCCAGCAGTTGACCCATCCAACTGCTGGCTACCGATACCATTCACAATTGGAATACAATTAATGGTGCTTTAAAGTATCATACTACTACTACTATTACTCAATTACAGGTCTTCTAATTGTATCACCTCGCAGAAACCAACCTCTCCCACTCGTTGAAAGTATTAGGGAAAAACCTGATGATTTGAAATTCTTCGGTTAGGATATTCCGATGTCTGCTATTTTCCTTACTCTAATAAAAAGCGGAAATTTTTACGCAACCAATGACTTTATATGACAGCCACTGTATTGATATTGTTTAGAGAATCTAAACGGTATTTATTTTAAAAATATGTATTAGCTATGGAAATATTTTATCAGAAATCATTTTGATACGAAGGTGTACAAAGTCGCCCAAACAAGTGGTGATTCAATTTTTTCCAACTATGACTCTCCTTCTAATATGTGACCTCTAATTATAAACATGATTATTTATTATTAATGATCAGCACTTGACAATTTCACATTTTCACGTAAAAAATATTCTTCAATAATTTAAACACAGTAACGAATGAAACATAAAAAAATATGATGTGCCTATCATAATTCTTTTCGTATACTCCTCTTTAAAAACATGTCGTTTACACAAATAGATTATTTTTTATAAGTTGTTAATTTTATTAATCCACACAATTATTTTTACTAAATTTCACATTGTGGTTCCTTAGTAATAAGCAAAAATATGTAAACCGGTAGTTTTATTTTCATTTTGTCAAGAATTCTTCTTGTTAAATATATCAAATATTTCTTCAGTTTTTTATATATTCTTATGCTTAACTGATATTTAATGTCCTTGTCTTTTGTTTCCCTTCTAGTATTTTAATGTCATCAACCCATCCCATTCGGATACCTATTTATTTTTTTCTTTTCCTGGAGCCTCCAGACGCTAACTTTATAACTTCATTTTTCTGAGTTTAGTTTATATGATTGTGTTCTTGAGTTTTTATTTAGGTACTAAATGAACATTTCGGACACTATGTGTCCATTATCAATAGTTGATTAGTTTATGTGTCATACCCATCCTCTTTTCTAAGTGCCGTGCACCCTAAAGTTCTCTCGATCCTGCGCCTCGTGAATGAGCGTGAATGCCAATCCAATGCCACGACCTCTAATATACTTCTCGGGATATTCGTTTTTAGATCACTCAAAGTTTTGCTAATATTTTTTTGTAATCTTCATTATTTCTAAGTTCTAAGCATTGATGACCTTCCAAGGAAGCCCACATCAGTTTAGTTATTTGAAAACCTTATTATTATTATTATTATTGATGTAGTAAATAATTTAAGGTAGATTGGGCCCCCACTTCTACATCACTTTTTTCGTTTATAAGTCATATTTTATTGTTACGTAAAAGGTGGTATCTTTATAGATGCCTTCCATTAACGCTCTGTACCTTCTTGCATTGTTATTGTTGCCAGTAAAACCTAATTCCGATAACTTTAGAACGCTGTTGTTGTCGATGAATGCTTTATGAATGGGATATTGTCTTTTCGAAAAGTGTTTAGACTATTTGTAGCTCAGTACTGACATCGTGAATTTTTCAAACATTTTTAGAGTACGTCCAGTGTAACCATTTTTTAAATATACCTGTGTATGCGTGTATCTGTCCGGAGGTGCTGTATCTTAAAAAACGTTAAATATTTTGAGCTGGAACTTTAAATTAAGCTTTCATTTTTTCATTGTTTAGTTTTAGGTTTGAGATACATTTTGATATGTACTTCTTATATGGTATAATGACAAATAAAACTATAGTAAACAATTTTATTTGTAGAAGTGATACTAAAAAAGTTAGAAGATTTCAGAATTTTGATTTGATAAAAAATCGGCCAATTTTTTTTGGAAAATATTTTTTAGATAAAAGCTCTAGATAAAAAATGGCACCTTTTATTTGAACTTTTTCTGTAAATATCTTTTTTTTAGTATAAAAATTAAAACTAAAATTTTTTGCTTTGTAACAATTATATTGAAAATAATTGTATAGGAAAATAAAATACGTAATTTTTACGTAAGAAGCAGAAATTCCGAGAAATGTCCAAGAAAAAAATATGTTTAATCATGTGTTCGTCAACTTTCAGTGATCAACGAAATTCATATGGTTATTGTCCGACATTTTTCCTTTGATTTATAAACTTTGCCTACATTACTCTAGATGTAGTTTATCGTAATTAGGAGTTTACTCTGATTGATTTTTGGTTTGTCCATTTTTTTTCTTTCTAAATTGGGCAGAATTTTTTGAATATTGTTGAGAGACTATAAGAGTAACGTCAATTTTCTATAGTGATAATTTTAAAAGAAAGTAGAGTGATTAGTGCAGGAAAGGCATTATGATGGTTACATCGCCATTTTTCTATAATCCAATTTATGATAATTTGCATCATAAGCTTATCTAGTTATTGATAATCTTCACATTGTGACCGAAATGAACATCCAATGCTTAAGTCAATATGTAAAGTAAGAATAAAAGCAGTGTTATTTTATTATATTGATTCAACTTTTAACTTTCTTATTCGTTTGAAAGGCCTATAAATGCCATTATGTATGAAATATAACATCGTTATTGAAATATTGTATAGATGCCTAATCTAATGGGGTAATGCGAGTCACTATAAGATGCCGAGAATCAGATGGAGCATGAGTAGTGCGTCTGGGTACTGCAGTTTCTGTAGCTTTGGGGAGTTTTCTATAGTATTGAATTATACGTATTGCAATCAGCGTTGAGACGATCATATTCCCGTGAAATTTTTGGCGGCTTTGAGGGCTGCTTAAGAAAACCCCACGACAAATAGACTCACTGGGTCATTGTACGCAATCTCGATGGTCAGTTCACATCACTTCCTCGTAAGACGGCCATGCCCTTAAATCGCTCGTGCAGAATGTCCAATGTGGCATGAGCTGTATAGCACATAGTGCCGTCCTGTTGAAACCACATATTGTTGGTGTCCATATCATCCAATTTAAGCCAAAGTCATCGTCACGTCGTTCTCAAAGAAATATGTATCGATGGTGCCGCCAGCCCAAAATCCACCTTCGTCCAAAATACGATAATTTTGTTTGTTGACGTACCCAAATACACCCAGAAATGGTTCATCGCTGAAGATGATTTTTTTATGAAAATTATGGTCACTTTTTAACTCCTCTAGGGCCCATTCAATGGAAACACGTCGTTGTCTATGGTCGTTTACCTTCAGTCCCTGGGTCAGTTGAACTTTATACGGGTTCAGGTGCAAATCACGATGCAAAATTCGCCAAATTGTGATCTGCGAATATGCGATCTGCCTCGGATTCTCCCTCACACTATCACGGACAGTGGTGATGTTATCAGCAGATCTTGCGTTTCGTCGTCGGTTTATTGTTTATTGAAACAGTGGACTCAAATTTATCCACCACAGTTCTCTCAGTAGAACGATTGCTACCATAAAATGGGCGAAGCCGAACGCGACCCGAACATAACACTCATTTTGATAAAACAATTTTAGCAATTACACGTGTTGTTGAACGCTATATCCTTCCGTAGTGATTTGGCAAAACAATTTGAATAAATGACAGCCAATTTGACAGATGTAGCTTCCACAAGTGGCCATCTATCAACTGTTAAAGTTCGGAAGTTCCTATTGGAAGATCCTTTAGGTGCCACAATTTATTAGACATGTTTTTCAATAATTGTGTTGTATTTTTATACAGGGCAAATACTTCGTTCTTCCTTTCAGATATGCATTTGTTTGCCAGTTTCTAGTCATGTCCAGTTTTTTTCTTCTAAATATGAGCAGAATTTTTTGAATATTGTTAAGAGACTGTAAAAGTTACGTTAATTTTCTATAATGATAATTTTAAAAGAAAGTAGAGTAGTAGGAAAGGTGTATGATGGCCACATCGCCATTTTTCTACGATTCAATTTATGATAATTGAATAAATGTCAGCCAGCTACAGATGTAGCTTCGACAGGTGGCTATCTATCAACTGTTAAAGTTCGAAAGTTCCTATTGGAAGATCCTTTAGGTGCCACAATTTATTAGACATGTTTTTTAATATTTGTGTTGTATTTTATTCAGAGTGATGACTTCGTTCTTCCTTTCAAACATGCATTTGTTTGCCAGTTTCTAGTCCTGTCCGGATTTTAGCATTTCTGATTTTTTTTTCCCTTTGGAGACTTTTGGTTATTTATTTGTTGTCAATAGACAAGACCTCCAGTTGAAAAATAAAATTATTCAGTTTTTTTTTTATAATTTACACTTTTGTTTGAAAATTTTTGTATAACTTGAAATATATTTCTCTTAATAGAATTTTAATCTGTGCATAAAAATGCTATACAAAGTCAACAATCAGTTATGCTTTACGAATATTACGAAAAACTTTAAGTACGTACGCTATAGTATGTACTTATAATTGATTAATAGAAACAATAATAAGATATAACAATTCACTGGGGATGCTCCAAATATGTAAATGACATTTTTGTAATCCAGAAAAGGGAAGTACCTATAATTAATGGCGCCAAAATATTTGATTCATGTCGAAGTATTTAAAAAAAATATAAACTGCTCACCGTTTATTCTATTTATTTCTTTGAATGTGTAAAATTTACTTATAAAAATAGAAGCAAATTTGAGATCACTAGTAGGAGTGAATCTAGGCAAAGATTAGATCTTCTTTTCCCAATTGATAAATTATCTTTGAACGAAAAATGTGCATTTTATTCATGTGACCGTTTTTTTACGCGTAAACGAACTTCTAATTGAAATCGGGCCATATAGTATTAATGACTTGAGCGATAAGTTATAAGAAAATGTAATGTTGTATTTATTTTATGTTTAAATCGAATTGATGATTATTTGTTATGTGACTACTTCAATATTTTTGGTACTTTTTAGTTCTGTTTGAGTTAATGTAATGTGTCACATTTATTGAATAAACATTAATTTATTTTATTGAATCAACATCAATTGTGACAAAACGTAATTCAATAAATACATTTCTAAAAAACTACCACAACATACACTACGATATGTAATTTGTGATATTTGTCAGGTGACTGATGATACACGATACATGATAAATAATTGAAATATGGCAAATAACAAATAGATAGGTGACTAATATCTAATAATAAATGACTTGTTATAAGTGACGAATGACAGATAATATTTGTGTAGTAAATTTATGTTGTTACATAACGCATGACAGAAGTAGTTGATAAATGTAGGATAATAGGTAACATATAATAAATGGCAACTTAAGACAAATGACATATGAGAGATGTATTTAGATTTTATTTATTTATCCAATGTGTAAATAAAATCAATACATGTGTACGACATTTTGATTCCACATAGAAAGTCTTAAATCACGTTCACCTGATTTTTTTACTCATGTCCAATGCTGCTTTACGACTGGAATGATTTTACAATCTTCAAAAAATAGACCGAAATACGATTCAGAAAAATACTCAACAATTTTACATAAAATACCAAGCAAGCTAATGAAACGATAGGTTGTTGAAATGACACTCTCTTTAGGCTGCGGCTGGCTTACAAGATTATGGTAAGCATTTTAGATGCAAATGCAGCAAAATATTAAGAGATGAACTCATAACTTTGCGACCGAGGATTTTTTGCTATCGCGGTAAAAAAACATCCTCAACTGGAGTTTTGCGTATTTTGAACTACTTAATGAGCTCATTTGGATCTTCTAAAGTATCCATCGAATTATGTTTCAATGGATTATTTAAACGGAAGTGCTGACTTCAGAATTGAAGTCTATATATTTAATTGATAAGGCAGATACATGGTATTATACATTGAAATAAAACAATTTCAATGAAGTCTATTTATTTAAAAGCGACAAATGCCTCAGCCTTATCGATATTGTAATATACCAGAATATTCACCTTCACTATCTTGCGGTTGTCGTTTCATCATTCGAACTAACTTCTTAATAGATAGATAGGTATTAATTCATCGATTCTAAATGACTTTCCTCGTGATGATTGGGTTAACTTGATCTTTGAGAAGCTAGGTTATGGAATTCTGTACGGAAGAATTTTTGAGTGCTCTCTTACCTGCATGATGATCTTTTTGTCTTTAATGAGAAATTACTGATTAGAGGATTGACCTAAGAGGAAATTCTACTGGTCGTGGACTTATTAAGTTCTGTTTTTAATCAAATTATGGGTATAGGTTATTTGAGAGTCTCTATTTTCCTCTTGTACAATATTTGTGTCAGTTTGCGAATTTAACCCTATACGACGGAATAACGTTGATATGTTGAAGGTAAAAATTTGTTATGATGACAGATTACAAATGGCCGATGATGACAATATTTGTGTCAGTTTGCGAATTTAACCCTATACAACGGAATAACGTTGATATGTTGAAAGTAAAAATAACACATTAAAGGAGATAAATAATTGATAATATAATAGATAAGAGTTGACTTATGACGAATGATAGATAACGGATGATAGTTGTAATATTATAGTTACTAGACGTAGGAAAGTAACTATCCTATATTATCCTATGATTATCATATGATAAGCGACTGTTGATATATAATATGACGGTGGACTTATAACAAGTAACAAGACAAATAATAAATTATATTACTGATGTAATAGACAAATTTTAATTTCCTTGAAATCTTTGGAATTGCAAAAAATAATTTGATTTAACGCATTAACCAGCGCAGGCATAGAAACGGAATTTTATTATGGAGTTTTAAACTTCCAGTTTTCCATAATAAAATATAAAAGTCCTTTAGGTTGTAGAATTTTATTTATATTTCATTATATTTATTTTAGTAAACGTTTTTATTTATATTTAAAATCAATTTTATAATAAAGCTGTACTGAAGAGATCGAGAGATCGAAACACGTGTCTGCAGATGGTTATAAATTGAGTATTGAATTATTTAATTGCTTTTGCTAATATATATTTAATTACACCAACCTAAATTAATTTCTTGTTCCAAATTTGTCATAATATAGTCAGTCACAAATTATTTAACGTACATTCAATCATTTTTAGTTCATTTTACAGAAAGAAATACGTTCAAACTAGTGTTGCTTTGATAGCCTTGCTATTTTGTAACACGCAAATTACCTTTGTATCATTCAATGTCTGTCAAAGTATTCGCTAGAGAAGTAGTTGTTTCAAAAGTGGTTTGTTTTTGTAGTCTTAATAAGACTCATTTGTTGTAGATTTTACGAAATATTTTCGTGGTTTTTCTAATTCCAGTTTTCCGTTGAGGATAAAGACACCATTAATGTGACATCTATTATCTAAACGTTGCACTTCTTCTTCTTTTTCTAGGGCCTTTGCCTTGTACTCTCTATGCTAGAGTCACAGCTGGTTTGATAAGCTCCAGCTTTCATACTACATCTCGCAAGTATCCGGATATTAAGGCTGCTTTGGTTATCGGAGCCTTAACTTCTTCTTGGAGGTCTCTGGTGGTCGTGATGTTGGTGCCGAGATATTTGAACCTCCTGACTTGTTCTACTGGTTCTCATAGCCCACAGGAACATATGTTTTCTTCCAGAATTTTAGTGAATAGCTTTAGCACTGAACTTAGTAGCGTGATGTCACGGTAGTTTAATAGGTCTTTTTGCTTCCTTTTTGAATATTGGAATGGTTATTCATTCGGCAGGTATTTTGTTGGAGTCGACCATTTTGTTGAAAAGTACGCACACAGTTCATCTGCTTGTGCACCGTCTCCATACTTCAACAGCTCGTTAGATATTTTATCTAATCCAGGCGACTTGCGATTTTTTAGCCTTGTGATCAATTGTTTCAGTTTCTCATCAGGTCCACGGTTCTTGGGTATATTATCATTCTGTTTCTGTTTTAGGTCAGGATTTACTTTACTATAAAGTTGGCAGAAATGTTGTTCCTAATAACTGAGTATTATTTTAGTTATGTTTATATGTTCGTTGATTATTTTTTTCCTGTTGAAGATCTTCTTCTGACCTCCATAAGGGTCGTGTTCCATGTCCGATGAAAACTTTTTCCAATGTGATCTTTTAATATATTGGATTTTGTTCGTAGGTTTGTATTCGTCTAGTGTTAAGCTTTGTGATCGATATTATAGATATGCTTTTCGTTTTTCATTTGCTAGTTCTTTAACCTCTTCTGTAAACCACGGTTTTGTGTTTGGTTTTGTAGGTTTGTTATATATTCTTCTTCCTACAGCTTCTTCGGCGGCTTTGAGTATATTAAGACTACAAGAAACAAATCACTTTTGAAACAACTACTTCTCTAGCTAATACTTCGACAGACATTGAATGATACAAAAGTAATTTGCGTGTTACAAAATAGCAACACTAGTCTGAACGTATTTCTTTCTGTAAAATGAACAAAAAATGATTGAATGTACGTTAAATAGTTTATGAATGACGATACTATGGTAAATTTGGAATAAGAAATGAAGTTAGGTTGATGTAATTAAAAATAAATTAGCAAAAGCAACGTTGTTATTTTCTACGATGCGATTACTATTTATTTTACTAATAAGTCCTTGTTGGTAGAGTAATTTTGTTGATGGAACTGTAAGTGATTCCATGTTTAGTTTGCTTACTTTGATAGGTCTTTGCTTTTTGGTATATTGGGTTTTGAAGATAATTTTTGCCATTACTAGGTTATGGTCAGTTCCAGCGTTTGCAGATGTTAATATTCTGAGTCAGAATCCAGAAGACGTCTTGGATTCTTTTTGGGTGGATATTTCTCTTTAATATTATGTAATCGATTCTTGATTTCGAGCCTCGAGTATTCTCAAATGTTAACTTGTGCTGTGGTTTATGTTGGAAGTAAGTGTTACTAATTCTTAATTCGTTGCTTGCGCATATATGATTCAGCTGTTCTCCACTTTTGTTCATGCTTTCTTTGTTGAATGGATTTTTTACGCCAGGTATTATATTGTTTCCAATTCGAGCTTTAAGGTCTCCTAGTATGATCACCTCGTCTTGTCTTGGGATGTTATCCAGAACTGCCTGAAGCTTCTGATAAAATAACTATTCATCTTTTGGCTTGCTGATATCTGGAGTGGACACTTATTAAATGAGTTAGTTTTGACTTTTGCAAGCTGGTGGTCACTTGCAGTATTCTATGGGAAATATGTTGTGTCTCCTAGATTTTAATAATTTTAAGCTATTTAATTATTTAAAAAAATTGTAAATTTACGAATATATAAAATACGAGACATTACAATATGTATTTGTGTACTAATTATTTTTACAGTTCCAACAGAATTAAATAGTTATTTAAATTGTCTATAATGTTAAAAGTCTCTAATTTCAAAATATTCTCCCATTTTTTTTAAATCTTCATACGTTTTGAAGTTTTTTAAATTATTCAAATTATAAGCTAAACCTCCAACAACAGATGATAGATAACAGTTATCAAATAAGAGATAACAGATGAAGGGAACGGTTCATATAAAGTAGATAGAAATATCTATTGTAAATACAGACAGATAAAAAGTGACAGAAGGTATTTGATTGACAGGTTGCAAATAAAAATTGACAGATATTTGATAACAATAAATGATAAAAAAATAATAACAGCAGATGATAGATCTTGAAAAACCAATGGCAGAGAACTTGTAACCTATGACTGATACAAAATAAAAATGAGGAACAATAATAGAAAGTACGGTAATAATTTTAATAAGCTAAGTTAAATAAAAATGGATTTACAAAACTGCATTAAATACTTGTTGAATTTGATTCTCGTTTATCACATGGTTAAAATATTGCATTAAATACGTTTACTATTTCATTATCTTTTAAACCGTTCCTACAATTATAAATGTGTTTGTCAATATTAAAAATCTACCACATAGTTTTTGATAGATAAGAAAATGATTACGGTCTTTTACAAAGTTGTAGGTGCTATAATTTCATTATTTACAAAACATCATACTCAGAGGTCAAGAGAGATCAATGATGTAAATAATTCCGATCCTTTGTTGCATATTATAGCAGAAATACATCCTGAATAAATAACATAACATCCGTTTATTAATCGAAGTAAATTAAAATCAGGGACAGTTTGTTTGCCATCAAGAAATTAATGTAATATTTTATAATAGCTTAATTGACAACCTGTATGTAATACCCGTGCCTAAATTCCTGATAAACAGGCTAACATGAGTTTCAAAAACTTTCAACGTAATTAAATATAATCTTTTATTAATACAACTCTCTGTATTCGCATTCATGAAAATTCAAAGCTTCTTACCTAGAAAATAAAATTATTAGTTATTGCAAACAGTAACTTTATCGTACAACCATTTGCCACTCCTTAATGTACCACAAGGATCAAATTTAGCCCGCCCCCTTTTTTTATTTGTTGTTCATTAATGGCAAAATAACATCCAAATTTTAGCTAAATACAATGGTATTAATCAACGACAAACACTTAAGAATTTCGGTTGATTATTCTAGGTTTCTCCTTCTATAATGATTTTCATTAATTTAAATATCTATAAATCGAAAAATAATAATGATCAATATGTAGAATATATAAGTTTTTATGATGTAACTAACACCATTGAGATTATTGTATACACTGCATTAAATTCGATACTGATGTATAATATTTCGAGCGCCAGTAATTGTCGGGAGTCACATTCTTTCAGTATGACTGTCCATGTAGCTTGTTACAGTTCAACATATTTTTTGTGTGTGTGACTATGTGCACAACCGCATCATTATTTATTTATTGATGCCGTTGATTTAATTATAGTATCGCCATTAATCTGGTGAAGTTGTTATGCAGAAATGTTGATTGACGGTTCATGTCGTGTTTTTTTTTATCGTTATTAAAAGCCATTGCTGGTGCATTAACCTTAATTGCCGGATTGATTTTTTTCATCTGGTCAAGTGTTATCGTTTTATACGATAACCAATCGAGAGGAGTCGGAGATTGTGTGTGTGCAGCGGTGTTTATTAAAGGGGGCGATTAGTAATTACTTTACCCTTTCTAATTCATCGTGATTTATTTCTTTTATTACAAAATTTCTTAAATAAAAGATAATTAAAATACTTAAATATAACATAATAAAATACATTCCCCAAAAATTATAGCACTGTCCAAAAATTAAACACCAACAAATTTTCAATGCAATTCACATTTCCATGTATCAACCAACGCATACCATGGGAATTCTTGTGCACTCGTGCATAATTACAAATGAAATAATCAAGATTCCATTAACGACTTCCTCCTACGCTCCGAAATGAAAGTAATCTATCCATTCAAAGCGGTCCATTCATAAAACCAAACATTGCACATTGTGTTTCTATTTATAAACGGACAATTCATATAATTCGCAAATTATGCGGTTCTTTTGCGAACGCGAATGGACAACAATGATGTGACGCACGTCGGCGGTTTCCTGATGGGAATGTTTGCCTTTTTTGAAGGCGATAAGGCACGAGTTTATCGCCGCATCGTGTCAATATTGATGATTGGTTCATGACCTATCAATGCAAGGGAACTCGATTAGTTATATTTGTGTAAATATTAATGCGGTCTGAAATGGATTTTGTTTGATTTCTTGGAAAACGTCTGAGGTGTCAACGTTTGTCATAGGCTAATATTAGCTCTTATGCCAGTATCCAAAATTTAATTGTGTTTATTATTAGTTAGACAAATAAAAACAATTACAATATTATCTAAACTAATAATAATACATAATAAATAAGTTTTCACTTTTATCATGTCACTAGTTGTTGGAGTTTATAGGCATGTATAATTAAACCAGATGTGTCATATGGTCGTAATCATCATCCGTAAAAATACAAACCGTTTAGGGGATTATATTAAATGCATGCCAAGGGGAGGCGTACATTCTTCAAGGGTAATAAATAGCCGGCCATCGCATGAGGTATAAATTAGTATTTATTTAATTAATTCCAGTCTTTATTTCGTTAGCTACAAATGAAAAGCGTGCATAGTAAAACGTTTTAAATCGATTTAATTTACGAAGTTTCTTGTTGTACTCCAAATAGATTTACTAGAGTAAAATATTTTAAATTAATTTGTTGATACTATTGGGGTGGTAGAAATTACTAATTGTTAAAAATTCAATTTGGCTACGACATCATCGAAGATCCCAAGATACTATTAAAGTTTACTTCATTATCTCATAAGCTAATAAACACATTTCTTCCAGATTTCTAGATTAGCTCTTAACTCCTGCCTTATGTTCTTGTTTTTTTTTTTAATGTAGACATTTCTAGATTTCCATTCATTTTTGGAAAATTTTCTACCATATCTTGTTTTATCAGAGTTTAATTTTTTTATTATTCTACCATTTTCTATATTTATTACATTTTGCCTAAAATTTTCAAGAATCGTTTTAATTAAATATTCCCTTGAGCAAAGCATTGATTTATTATGATATTACAATAAAAATAATAACTTATTTGAAATAATTTTATTTTGTTCATTCAATTTTCAAAAAACTTACCTTTCATATTTAGAATTTTGAACCATTTTTTTATTTTATCAGATTTTTCTAGAATTTCAAATGTTTCAAGTTATTTCTCTTCGTTTTTTAGACTTTTATACCATTTTTTTGGTCGGAATTTTCCAGCAATTATCATATTCAGAATTTTCCAATAATTCCTCCTGACTCTCTCCAAGATTTCTAAAACTTTCAGCTCTTTTTTAAAATTTATTTAAACATTAATTTAATATATTATATTAACTACTATTCATAGGATTTGCCGGTGACGGAGGGATATATATATATTTTGGCAATTTATGGATATTGAAGGAAGTGGTTCTGGAAGTTTGTGAAAGGGAAGGAGTTGAAATTTGTCAGGGTTGATAGAAATACGCCATTTTGCAAACCAGATCTAGCATATGCCGTAGGTTGCTGAGGGCTTTGAGAAGTGTGAAGTGAGGGTAATTAAGGAACTATCGTGAAGGAGCGAATAGGCGGATTTATTGAAATATTTTGGATTGGGATGGTAGATGTTGTGCACCAGAAGATTGTATAGGGTGGAAGAAAGAAGAGAACGAGGTAGTCCTTGGTCGGAAAAAAAAGGGCTGCGGAGTTTGATCTGAAGGGAGCGGTTGTGTAAGAAACTATCTAGAAGATTTAATAGATAAATTGGAAGTTTGAGGGTACTGCATTTAAACAGCAGATCTCGGTGCCAAACCGAATTGAAGTCTTTTTTAACGTTTGACAGTTTGACGACAGAATGGCTAATGGAAGGGGTGTGCATCTGGGTTCTAAGAAACCAAACTGAAGATAGAACTAGAAATGTAAGACATAACTTTGTTTTTGAGGAGATCACAAAAATTTTCCAAGCACAGGAAGTATTTTTGTTGGATGCTAACTGCTAGGAAGGAAAGGATCAATGATAGATTTGAGAATACAGGTAATTATTGCTTTTTTTCATTCGGGTGGAATTTTTTGCATATGGTACATATGATTGTATATTTTAATAATGTAGGAATGGATATGTAAGGGAGGGGATTTCAAGATCATCCTGGGAATATCATCATAACCTGGAGCTGTATGTTTGCCACGGTATAAAATTTCATAATAGTCATCATCCTTCATTTCGTCATTTGGAATGTATGGAATTTGAGAATTCTTTCGAAATTTTTTAGAATTCCAGATATTTCAAGTATTTCCATTTTCCTAAAATTTTCTACCATTGTTTTCGTATATTCCAATTTTTTAGCATTTCCTCTCGATTCTCCAAGATTTGTAGAATTTTCAGCACTTGTTTTATTTAATTGCCTTCATTAGTAAAACATCAATTTATTGACTTTTGGCTAGAAGGATTTCGGTCTTAATATTTCAGCTGTTACTAATAATAACCAAGAAAAAGAAACTTGAATTTTCTAGCTTTCCTTCATCTCTAGATATTTTATACCTTTCATGTTTTATCTTATCGTAATTTTCGAATTTCCCAATTTCAAATTATTTCTCTTCGGTTTTTCTAGAATTTTTGTATATTTATTAATTTTATTTTTGCCCAACAGCCAAAAAAGCCCATTATACAGTTAAAAATACAAAAATTCAAATGATACAAAGTGATACATTAACATATATTATAATTACTTAACAAAACTTTCTAGACAAGCAACATCTTGTCGGCAATTTAGAATTTTTCAGCGTTTCATGATTTTTAGTATTTTTGGCACTTTATTGCATGAGATATTGATTTGTTATTATATTACAATTGAAATAATAAGTCATTTAACTTAACTTAAAATTATTTAAATCCGGTTCAACTTTCAAATAACTTTTTGAATAAGAGCAGTTCAGTCATAAACAGATTTTCTAGCTTTTCTTTCATGTTTGGAATTTGTTTAGCATTTCCTGTTCTATTTTATCGTTAAGACCTTTTTCTACTTTATTCTTTCGGAACAATATTTCTAGAGTTTAGGAAAGAGACACTGTTAGTTTTAGATTATTTTACAATTTCTTTTTCAATCTTATCTAAATTTTTACGAATTCCAGATATTTCAAGTTATAATTCATTTAAATTTAATGATTCAATATGTATCACAAAGTTATGGCTTCAAGCATCCAACATATCATTTAAATTTCATTGGACCTCCAAATGACTCTTTCTAGAAGGATTTCGTTCTAGAAAAAATATAAAATATCCTAGCTTTCCTTAAGTTTTAGAGTTTTTAAATATTTCTTATTTGATTTTATCGAAATTTTGTAGAATATTAGTAATTTCAAGTTATAATTCTTTAGATTTTCTAGAATTTTCAATCATTTCTTATATTTTTTTAGAAATTTCGATGTTTTTGTAGCATTACTTCCTAATTATCTCCAAGATATCTAGATATTTTAGCACTTATTTATTTAATTACTCTCTTGAGTGACCATTCATTTGTTATTTTATTACAATGAAATAATAACTTATTTCCCTAATTTTGATTTAATTAAATTTTTCCAAAAGTTTCAAAGTTTTGGTCAAAAGTATTTCGATCTACATATTTCAAATGTTATTGTTAAAAAGCAAGAAAAAAATACCATTTTGTAGCATTACTTCGCCATTTCTCTTTTTATCTTATCGAAATTTTCCATAATTTTCACATTTATCAAAAATTTTCAAAAAGAATCATATTCAGAATTGTTTGGTCTTTCCTCGTCACTTCTGAAGATTTTTAAAATATTCAACACTTGTTTTATTTTATTACTCTTTTAAAATATTGTTTTATTACAATGAAATCTTGGAAATTTATACAAATTTTACAAAGTAAGCGTTTTTGTTTAAACTTATTTAACCCAAATTTTAATTTATTTAATTTTCATTTAACTTCCAAATGACTTTTGTCTAGAAGAAAAAAATTTTCAGATAGAACTTTTTACCGTTTATTGTTTAATGGCATCAGATTTTTTCCAGAATTCTAGATATTTCAAGTTATTTCTTTTCTGTTTTCTGAGATTATCTACTATTTCTTACAATTTATCGGAAATTTCTACCAAGTATTCAGTATTTATTCCTGGATTTTAATTTTTTCATGTTTCGAAGGTTTTCTGTCACTTTTCATTCAGATTTCGTGAAATTGCTGAAAAAAACATTGATTTCTCTTCTCTCTAATTTTGTTGCTAAGTGTGTAGCTGAATTGTTAGTAAAACATGAGCAACTTTTTAAACTGATTAACACGTTCCATTAAAATCGTATTAGAAGTATTGATTATTATTAGACGTATATTAGCCATTTAAGGTAAACTCTATTGGCTAGGCGTTGTATCAATTGCCGCAAGTGAAACGCAATTACTGGAGAATCATTTTGCCAAATCTTGAGATTAACTGTTTTCCTGCTAGTACTAGCTACAAACCAATTTTGATGAGAAATTAATTTAATAATGGTTACATAACTCAATTGGGAATATAGTTTAATGGCTTCATAATAGATGCCATCTTAAATGATGAATATATGCCACAGTTACATAACATTTAGGCAAGAAGAGTTTATTTTCTCTCTTTTTAGTATTTTGATTAATTGCCTTATAGATTGAATTTACAGCGGTATATCTCCAGATGACGGTATTGGTTGACTACTTCACACGTAAAGTTTCTGTGCAAGAAAAGACCTTTGTCCAATTTGGCTTTAATCCCATGTTTCTTTTACTTGAATGTGTTTTTACTTTTACGGTTTTCTGTCAACGGTGTTTACTATGTTGTTACTGCTATCACTTTCATCCATATAATTATATGATATAAATATTATTTTTGAAATTTTTCTATCAAAAACTCTCAAAAATTGAATTACCTCTACACGAAAGGTAAAGTTTCTATATAATTGAAGATATTCGTTCTATTTAGCTTCAGCCTCTTTTTTGTTGAACAGCTTTTTTCACATTTTTCTAGTCGAAGATCCTTTTTTTGTGTTTGTTGCAATGTTTCTACTATTTCTCAATCGTTGGGCTTCTCTGTATCACTTGACTATAAATTTTCTTAAAATATTTACCCTGAAATATAATTATCAATTTAAAACTTTAGATCAAATTTACATTTCAATATGTTTATATTAAGTACTTCTTTCTCGCAGAAAGTCTTTCTGTAATGAAAGACCTTCGTCCCATTTGGTTAGAGACCAATGTTACTGCTCACCTTTTGTCTTGTCCATTGTTTAGCTTTCTATGTATCCTTGGTTTTGCAGAATTTTTCTACTACTTCTTTTGTATCCTAGCCTCGGGCACTATCCTCTTTTGAATGAATTATTGAGAGAAAAAGCATTTCAGAAATGATTGTGGCATTTCCACAGACAAGTAACGATCGATTACTTATATTAGTATTGTTTCTAGGTGCGTTAAACTTCTTTACTTCACTTTGGCCATTAGTGTTTTGAAAGAACAATTAAAACATTTAGTGAATGATATAATTATAATTTGATGGTGGTCCACTACTTCTCAAGGAAAGTCTCTATATAATGTGAGAAACCTAAGTTGTTCTATTTGGATTGCCATTTTTTGCTAATTTTTGGATCCTATATTGAAGAAGTTGATTGAATAAATCCTTGTTTTTTTGTAATTTCCATAGATGTTTTAAAACTGTGGAAAGAGTTAACAAACGTACTAAACAGAACACTAAAAATGTCCAACACAATTACTGATTTTTGGAACATATACAATAGAAAAATGATAATATTTTTGGTACAAACACTATTCAAGCTAAAACATGGACAATTTGTCAAATAATCGTTATTATAATATTATAATCCGTAAAAAAATTGGTTTTCATATTTAATTTTCTTAAATATTAATCATCACTAATTATAATTAAGATAACTACAATTTCTGAGTAAGTAAGTTACGTAGAGGTTACGAAATAATACACGATGTATTGTATTATTTCGTAATATCTACGTAATTAGTCATTGATAGCATAAATATTTTGAGGCTAGGTGTAGATTTGAGATTCTACTTCTAATACACTTCAGTCGCAAAGCTTCAGGCTCCGATCAACTTACCAACATTGTATACCTGGCGATAGTTTACATTTCGATTAGAAATTCCATGTTGGTATTAACGGTTAAAGTATGCGCATACGGACGGATGTTCCTCGTTTTGGGTGGTCCCGGGGAATGACTAAGAATACATCAACCACAATGACACATATTGCTTTACACAATCATCTGTACAAATAACCGTGAAGCTTTTAGACTTGATTAGCTGTCCTAAATTAGAACGTTGGGTTTCATGGGATACGCACGCACTTAATTAACGCACTTTAGCATTCAAATTTTTCATGGGTGATGGAATCGTCCCTGGAATTAATTTCATAACATTTAACAACAACGTTTCTGCTATTTCTCTTTGTTAATTAAGTTCATTTCCTATAACAAATTTTTTTACAAAAAAATCTATTATATATTTGTTACCTAAATAATAAAAAATCTATTATGACCAAATACATAGTGATATTTACTTTGAAAAAATATAATGAAGAGAATCGTCATTATCAAGTGAAATATAAAACTATTTTGGGGTGAGGAAATATATCTCTTGCTAAATGAGTGCGAATTAATTAAAAACTGTAACACATTAAAAAGTGGCAAAAAGGTTAATTTGGTTTGCTCGTTTGGGAGATTAAGCGTAACATCCATTATTGTAATCCAAGATTTTGAGTTTATATTGGTAAATTGATGTTTTCATTCTAAATAATGACTTGAAACAGAACTCAAGTCTTGATTGAGGCAAAAAGCATGAAAATATTCGGAAATCGAGTTGATATACTTAATCCTGTTTAATCTAAATACAAGCTATTGCATTTTAAACAAGGGGTGTCATACACATCAGATATTTTTTAAAGGATCGATTTTATTCTTTTTATGCAGATCAAAAGAATTTCACAGTTTTTTGTTATCACACACGATTATTATAAGTGAACGGTTTTAACCTTTACAAGGTCATTTTCGAACTTTTAATTTGACCAAGTATTGAATTTACCTGATTCAAAAAATAAAATATAAATATAATAATGGCATCAATCACCAATGCTTTTAATTATGTTTATATACCTACATTAGTTCACAGAAGAAACACTAGAGTGAATAGACACTTTTTTCCAGAAATAGCCTTAATTTCCTCCTAGACCATAAGGCCGGTTAATTCAAAATTTTTAATCATGGGATTATACTTCCCTAATACATTAGAATTTGATTTCTGCATAGAAAGGTTTAAACCAAAAAATATATCTTGAAAATCTAAATCGAAAAGCTATTGTTTTGTTACTCATTATTTAATTGTAATCTGAAATAATTAAAACAATGTAAAGCTAAGCTCAAATGCTGGCCAAAATTCTTCTAGATATTTAATGCATTCGAAGAAATTCTGTAGAGATTGTAACTTTTTTTCGGAATACGGTCTGCTAAAATCATGGCATCAATCAGCATTGAATTAAGCCGCCATTTATTGGCCCACTACTCCTAAAAATAGAGAACTGCTTGGAGGAGTTTCTTTAGATAAACAATGGTAAAACATACTTTGCTGGGAATGAATTTCATCATCTGAATCAGTAGGGTCCTGAGTGGAAGAACACGTAATGAACTCCGCCCACAAGTCATGTAACCCAAATTGTTGTAATTTTTAATGTATATATCTTAATTTGGTTTACCTTATTTTAACAGGAATTTATAAAGTAAAATTGAATAAATGATTAAACCTTATCTACAATAAGAGCCGGATCAAAATGCAACAGAGCCTTGTGGAAAACTTGCATAGATTTTGAGCCCTCCGAAGAACGCATTGTTTATTTTGTAAGAGAACATTACGTCAGAAGAAAGTAGTAAAATATTTGGGTAGTCAGTTAATTCAATTTGAAGTAAAGTGTTGCCATCGTCCAATAGCCTATTAAACAATTTTAAAAGAAATATCGCGAATAATCTAAAAACTCTCTGAGGGGACCTCAATCATCCTTAAAAGCTAATGAAAGAATTCCAACTGTAAGGATTTTATAATCTTAAAAAAAAGACCGAAATACGATTCAGAAAAACCCACTCAACAATTTTACAGAAAATTCGGAGCAAGTTAACGAGACGACAACTTGATAAAAGGATAATAAGATAAGATTTTACTCTCTTTAGGTTGCGGCTTGTTTATAAGCATTTTAGACGCATTGCGGCATTTATAATATTAAAAAGCACTCCTAATTTTGCAGTCTAGGATTTTTCGCTTTCGCGATAATAAAAAAAAAGCACCCTCAATAACTGGCGTTTTGTATATTTTGAACTAATTACTGAGCTCATTTAGCTCTTCTTAAATGACCGGTTTTGACGTGCTGACTTCAAAATTGAAGTATATATATTTCAGTCATAGGGCAGATACATGGTGAAATTCCATTATACATTGGAATAAAATAATTTCAATGAAGTCTATATTTTCGTTCAGGTTGAAAGAAGCAAACGCCACAGCCTTATCGATCTTCTAAAATACCAGAGCAGTCTCTTGACTCTCTGAGCTGTCCTATGGTTGTCGTTTCAACATCGAATTAATTTACTAATAGAATTTAGGTATTATTTCATCGATTTAAAATGGCGTTTTTAGCGATGATTGGACTTTGAGAAGCCAGGTTATGGAATTCTGTACGGAAGAAAGGAAGGAATCGACCTCAGAGTAAATTCTACTGGCTGTGGAGTATTAAGTTCAGCTTTTAATCGAGTTATCGGTAAAGGTGATCTTCCTCTTGTAATTATGTCAGTTCGAGGATTTAACCATTTTCAACGGAATAACTACTATGTTGTTATCCGATGACAATTCATCAATGAACCGGATATAATAATAATAATAACTTTATTGCCCAACGGAAGATCCATACTAGGGACAAAAATAAATTTTGTAATATACAGTTAAATCTTGCAAATGTAACTGACTATATCCCGCCAAAGGCACCGTGCCGAAACACGGACGAATTAGAACCAATCAGCTTCTAGAGAACTTTGTTGCCGCGATAATAAATTCATGTAGAGTTTATTTTCGGCACTGTAATTGGTTCTCTACTCGCATTATGTTTCGGCACGTGATTGGTTCCCAATTAATTATTCAATTTTCTGATTGGGCTATACATCAAACAACTGTCAAATAAAATTAACAAACGTCAGTTTTTGTGAACTTTTTAAAAATGATTGCAAACATACGATTCGGAAATACAACACAAGAGGTATTTCAGGAAAAGGTAAAAGACGCCCAGCCAAAAAGTAAGTTACCATCCAAAAATATGATTAATTTTTATACACAATAAATGCCTTTGTTATTGTAATATTTTTGTTGGGATATAGTCTGATAAATTGCTCTCGTGCATTGTAAATTATCGCAAGTTTGCACTCTTTCGACAAACTCAGTCGTATTGCTTTAGGCAACAGCCCCTCGCCCTTCGGGCTCGGGCCTGTTGCCAAGCAATACGACTTTGTTTGTCGAATTCGTGCAAACTGGTTACCGATAATTTTCAATGCACTTGTGCAATTACTGTTGACAACACAACACTTGTTAACGTTCAAGGCTAGCTTGTTTACATTACACCAGTGAACTAGTTTATTCAGATTATTTTGAAAACATCTGCATCATCATTGTCATTAATAAATTTATAAAACTTCATATCATCTGCATAGGCTAGAACTGGGCAAGAAATCGCAGTGATAAGATCATTAATAAACATAAGAGATAAGAGCGGTCCTAAGGTTGACCCTTGAGAAACGACGGAGCTAGATATAAACTTTTGCGATTTGAAGCCATTATAAAAAAAACATGGTTCATTCTGTCGTCTAGATATGAAGATATAAATTTAAGAAGAGGTCCCGTGACACCAAAAGATCTGAGTTCATTAATCAATATGCTATGATCGAGGGTGCCAAACGCTTTTGAAAAATCTGTATATACCACATCGGTCTGGCCACGTTCATCCAAACACTCACTTAATCCTGTGTAAATACTGCCAAGTTTGTTACTGTAGAGCGACCCCGCATAAATCCGTGTTGTTGAGTAATTATATATTTATGAACCTGACTGTACATGATTGTATACACGACCTGCTCGAACATCTTGGCAAATTAGCCAAGATTGCAATGGGTCGATAATCTGTTAATGATGGAATGTTACCATGTTTAAAAATAGGACAAATGACTGCACACTTCCAGCGTTGGAAACATCCAGTAGTAAGATTGAATATGATAGCAAGGGTTTAGCCCATAAATATTTGCAATCTGTAATAAAAAACTGGGAATACAATCACTCGCGGTCATTGAGTTCTTAAACCTATTAATACTAGCAATAACGTCAGATTTAGTGATAGTCGGTATAAATAGAGTTTCTCGACTTGAGTAACATTCGCTAGTTGGCGTTGTATTTGTATGTAGTAACGCATTAACAATATCACTTGGCAGGGAATATTTTTTGTCATCACAATACATTTCCCCAGGAATCCGACTAGTTACATTTTTGGAACGGATAAACTTCCAAAGGTCAGTGGGGTCACGCTACACATTCGCTAACTATGAATTATAAGCCAAGGATATTTGTATTTTGGTTAATGCACACAATCATTAAAATTCCGCGTAATAGAACTGGGATTTCCATTTTCTGTGATAGTGCAACTTTAACTTAATATTTTGCCTTAATTTTTTATCAAACCAAGGTGGAAATTGATTTTATTTTAGATAGTTGTATTGCGGGACATACTTATAACCATCTGGTTATAAACTAAGGTGCAGAATTTATCTACTGCAATGCCCCAGCATTAGTACACGATTCAAGGAATGAGCAATTAGTATTGAGAAAATCATTGTATAAATTGGTGTAGTCGGCATTCCTAAAGTTATATCTCCTTTTACATGAATTTGATGGAAAATTTTTTGGTTTAGCGTCTCGATTTATTTGTAATAAGGCTGACAAATCAGGGTGATGCCCATCTTCAGCAACTAATGGTAATTTATCACTCAAGAATCAATTCACAGTTAAAATTACACAATATCAAGTCCAGTAAACGATCGTTGGAGTTTTTAATATTATTCATTTGGCGAAGATTTAATATATTCATAGAGTTCGTGATGCAGGAGAACTTAGGGTCTCCACAAACTTAGTCAGCGAAGGAAATTATATTAAAATCTCCAAGTATAAGAATCTAGAATAAGTAAGCGCCTCAAAGAGCCCTAATTTAGAATTTCAAGAACGTCATTACTGTTTTTAGAGTTCTAGAGATAGAACGTAGGACTATTAAGTCTGACTACTTCGTTGCTACGCCTCTAGCTGTTAAGAAACTCAAGAACTCGTTACTGCTCGTGATCCTGTTATTCCAGTCAGGGCCTTTGGCTTTCAAATCACCAGCCATAATCGTTAGTACAGTGGTGTCCAACCCCGCGCCCGCGGGCGCAGGTGCGCCCACGGTGAATCCGTAATGCGCCCACGGAATATTTTCAAATTTTTCTATTTTTTTTTTAATTTCTAAATATTCTGATTTTATTCAATTATTTTAATTATTAGTGCAATTGGGTGGCTTGCGGTGATGTGCATGCAGGTGGCGTAAAATGCGGTGCGAATGCGTCTACAGTTCGTCCAAATAAGAGAGGCCGGTGGCGCAGTGACAAAAATTTCCCGCCACCGCTTCGGTATGACTCGTTCGTCTTTCGTTGTGTACTATCCATGCACACAACACAAATCGAACATCTTACCAAAGCTACGCGTTTGTGCATTCTTTTTTTCTCCGAGTGTACTCGGGCATCCCCCGCTCCCTCTCCCTCTGCGCGAAAGCTATTTCAACCGGCCTCTCTTATTTGGACGGATTGTACTTCTGATGTAGTGAGCGCCCGATTGCTATCGTTCAGCGACCGCACGCAGCAGAACGATACGTATATTGGACAGTGCTGTTTCAGCGACGACGCGTCTTGTGTAGAATATGTGTTATAGTTGTCTCCATTAATTCACAAATTTAAAATTATTCTTGGGAACGGTACAAAAATATACCAACAAAAAACATGTCTGAAGCAGGACCAAGTAAACGACCACGGCTTTACACATTTCAGAAGGAGTGGGAAGATGAATATTGTTTTGTGGAAATAAAGGAAAATGCCGTATGTCTTTTGTGCAATCGCAGCGTAACAACTAAAAAATATAATATTGAACGACATTATAAATTGGAACATGAAAAGTTTCATGAACAATATATGCCCAATAGTGCAGTAAGAAAAGAGAAAATAAATACTTTAAAAAAGGCATTAGTAAGTCAACAATCATTGTTTAAGAGGGTGATGTACAAATCAAAAAATGTTACTCTTGCATCGTTCAAAATTTCTCATTTTCTTTTGAAGAATAAGAAATCATACCTAACTGGAGAATTATTTAAAAATGCTTTACTTGCTGGTGCCGATTCACTCTTTAATACTTTTTCTAATAAACAAGAAATAGTTAGTGCTATAAATGATTTACAATTATCACGCAATTCACTCCAAAGAAGAGCAACTGCAATATCGACCAATATTAATGATCAACTTGAATCTGATATGAATAAATGTTCTTGGTTTTCACTTCAAATGGACGAATCATTAGATTTGACAGGAACAGCGCAATTAATAATAATAACAAGAATGATTTTTGAAGATTACTCTGTTAAGGAAGAAATGCTATGTCTTTTGCCACTAAAAGAGAAAACCAGAGGTGAAGATATTTATCTAGTCTTTAAAAATTTTGTTTTGGAACGGAAACTTCCCCTGCATAAATTATCTTCAATTACAACGGATGGAGCTCCAGCCATGATCGGTAAAAATAAGGGTTTTGTAAGATTGTGCACAAAAGATGAATTATTTCCAAAATTTTTTACTTATCATTGCATAGTGCACCAACAAGTTTTGTGCTCTAAGGTTCTTTCACTTAACCATGTTTTGAATCCCATCACTAAAATAATAAATTCTATAAAAGCTGCACCTTTGCAGCACAGACTTTTCAAAAAACTGCTAGAAGACAATGATACCGAGTATTCCGATTTATTAACTTATACAGAAGTAAGGTGGCTTAGCAAAGGCAAAGTACTACAACGTTTTCTTAATTTAATTGTTGAAATAAAAGCATTTCTTGAAGAAAAAGGGGATATTTACGATTTTCTTGACGATGTTAACTGGCTATGTGATTTATCGTTTTTAACTGATATTTATCAGAAATTAAATCAGTTAAATCTTGAATTGCAAGGTCAGAATAAAGATTTCGTAGATATGGTAAGTACTATTAAAGCATTTAAAGCTAAATTAACCCTTTGGATTTCACATTTTCAAAACAAGTCATTTACTCATTTTCCTCAAATGACAAAAATAATTCAGGAAAATCAGATAGACTCCCAAAAATACGTAAATTATCTAACTAAATTAAGTGATAATTTTAACGAAAGATTTAAACAATTTGACGATTTGGAACTGATTATACTTTTCTTTGAAAATCCTATGAATAACGTTGATGTTAGTGTTTTAAGTACGGAATTAAATAAATTTCATAATTCAACAAATATACAAAATTTAGAATTAGAGATTATAGAATTACAAAATGACGTCGCTTTAAAAGCTGTTAACATGGACAAAACATTTTGGAAATTTGTTAATTCATATAAATATCCCATATTAAAAAATTGCGCATTGAAGCTAAAATCTTTTTTTGGATCTACTTATCTAAGTGAAGCCACTTTTTCTTCCATGCAGTTTATCAAAAATAAGTTCAGATCAAATATTACAGATAAAAATTTGAATGATTGCTTAAAAATAGCAGTATCAAATTACAGTCCTGATTTTGAAAAATTGTGTGAAGAAATACAGCACCAACCTTCTCATTAAAGAAGCTAATAATTGTTTATAATATTTATATTTATATTATATGTTTATTTGTTTGTTTCGTTTATGTATTATGATTATAAAAATAATTAACTAGGTAAAAAAATGATTATTAGTATTATTTGTTTATTATATATTTTGTATTATAAATTATAATTGTTTCAATATATTATTCTACCGTTAAAAAAGAATATTTGTATTTTTTTATTTTCCCTCCTGACAATAAAAAAAACACATGCTCCCACCACGTTTTAAAAATTTTTCATTGCGCACTTGCTTTGGAAAAGGTTGGACACCTCTGCGTTAGTATATTGTCACTAAATACGAGGTTAAGGTTATCTTTAAACATCAGCTTACTAAATTGTTAGTAAACTGACAAAATCTTTAACAGACTAAATGTAGCAATAATTGCAGTTACCTCTAGGTTCGTAAAATCATTTAAATGAAGCCGGGAAAGTTTAATTTCTTGTTACGTCGGAAAAGTTACATAAGTAAATTTACTTTTCAAAGCCATAAGCCAGAAGAAGTTTGACCGTCCTCGTTAGGAACAATCAACCAAAGTATTTTTAAGCAGTTCACTTAATTGCTTTGTTACAGAAGACAAAAAAAACGACTATTTATAAAATACCAAGCGCTAATTAAAAGAAAACTTCTTGAACTTTACCAAAAAACTGAGGACACATTACCTGGCTATGAATGAGAGTTTGGCGGAACTGTCAACCAAAATGAAGTACTTTGAATGTTACACAGATTAAGCTGGTGCTAATTGTTATTTATACTCTTTCTCTTGAGCTCGTCTGTTAGTCTGAGACCACTGATGGTCATAGCATTTAAGAGTTACTTGGTAGTAGAGCCTTGGTATTGTAACGCAGATCAGCTGTTATTGGCCAAGGATGACCAGAAATCACTGGAACCCTGGCGTCATAAAAGCTTTCGAGGACAACGTTAATGGAAGCATCCACAAGACGTTGAAGATCCTCATCTCATTTGTACATATGGTATTTCTGAAACATTAATTCTCATTACAGAAAAGGCTTTGAAATTGTGGTCTAATTATGTCTTAACCGCAAAATAATTGGAGGCATTTCACACTCGGAGTGTTAGCAGCCTGCTTCTTGCTCAGCATATTAGATGTCATACTGAGAGAAGTCGTAGGCAACTTTTAAGGCTTTTGACTGCATGGGCGTGGGGTGAAGTTTCCATAAGTCCCTTTGGTTTCACTTTCAAATTAGTTAATCTTTTCAGGAAACTACTGAGTTGTTTTGTTCTTTTAAGTCGCTGCCAAGGATATGATTTGATCAGTCCTGAAAGAAAACGTTCAACAATTAAATGATGTCGGCATTAATGTCTTATCACGACCAAATGGTAATAGGAATGATAATTTAAGAAACGCAATTTCATAAATTGTTTAATATTGACCCTTAAATATTGTTTTGTTTTTGTTAAGAATGTTCATACATTGTACTGAGATTTCAATTGATATATTATATCTTGTTTATGTAATTTATCGTTGGCTAGTAATTGCAGATGCCTCTAGCTAGTTTATAAATATAATTTACAATTGCTTTTCTTGATTCGGCTTTTCAATCCAATCAACTTACAGTGCGTGAGTTGCAAACAGATTTTATTAGTCTGATATCACTGTTAATAATCGTAGTTATCTCTAAAAAAGCATTGAAATTATGTTAGTGACGAATTCGCTGGTTCGTATAAAATACATTTCTCTCTTGTTTGTAATAATAGATCAGGATGGTTTCCGACAACTATTTTATTCACGAGCATGATAATTGACGAAATTTGACCTGGAAGCTACTTTTCATTCCAAAATGGGAGAGGAAAGAAATCTGTGTGGTTGTCAATTTCGATTGCGTCAGACAGTCTCATATTGTTAATACCGGAACGTTTGAAAACGTTAGCGAATTTACTTTCTAGAGGCAATATTTTTGAACTATTTTTTTGGTCGTTTTCAGAGCGAGAAAGATTTTATAAGCAGATTGCAGAGGATAAAGAAATATCTGTATAGGAAACAACAAAAGTGTGAATAACGAAAACTGCTTCAACTCTAAAAGACGAAGCTGGTAACAATTGGCCTGACAATAGCTAGTTTTCTGACAACGGTGAATGATATCGGTACTGTGTCTCTTAGTCTTGATCCTTACTCCAATGACTGTGAAATTGAAGAGTTGCTTTAATACCTCGGACTTGTCTTCTTTAATATAGACTAGTTACTAATAGTGACCATCACGTATGGTCAATCGATAGTCGAAAATCTTCAGAATTTTAACATTATGAAGGTTCTTAAGATATTTCGACAGAAATATCAGCTTGGATTTCCCTGAAGTCCTCAAATTTGACTTCGATCCGTTCTATCCACGTTTAATTCGTACGTAATATCTTCTTTATCAAGAAAATCGACGATATAAAGTTTGTGTAATAGATTTTGATTGGAAATATTAATATATCTTAGAAAAACTGTCCAACAATTATGCTTAAACCGCAAATTGAATGCCAAAAACTCGAAGAGTTAACAGCTTATTTCTTTCAGATATTGCCATCTGGCTCAGTATCAGAAGCGATACGATAAGTTTTTTTGGTTTAGCCTTATTAAGCGTCAAACCGTCCTTATTTTTAGTGCATTTGGGTATAATATAATCTTCATAAAACGATTTAGATTCGCTTTAAAACTCCGAGTTTCTTCAGCATAACTACTGCGTTGATCTTAGGGCGCTGGTAGATTTGAGGACATTCTCAACTTTTACGATTTGGTAAGATTGGAATAAAAACTTTTTACTATCAAGCAGCTTCGAAAATTTACGGTTTTAAGCCGACTATTTATATTGATTTACACTTGTTAAGAAATATTAGCTGTTTATCCAATATATAGTATCTGTATATCTGCTGTTTGTAGGCGTAGTTTGTCTTCATAATATTCTTTGCAATCTTTTAGGAACGCGTATATATTTTTTACCAAAATCAAATTTTTCGAAAATCACAAATAATTTAATTAATTTTAAGTAAATTCTATAAATATATTATTAAAGATGTGATTTAATTGAATCGTCACGTAACAACAGAATGAATTAGGAATTATTACGACAAAAAGTGACTCATTCATTATCTGGCTAAAAATAGTTCTCAAGATGTCAATGATGACCGGCTTCCTCCATGAATCAGTGCTGGTTTAAATATAACACCATCCATCTAAATTTAAAGTAGGAAAACATTTGAGTGAAGAACGCAATTAGTTGATTTATTTATTACCTAATGTCAGTATTATATTTTCAGACGTTATCTTTCAAGATAAATTCAATTTATTCTGCAGATTACATAAATAAATTAGTATTTACAAAACAAGAACATAAGAATCTTTCTAATGTTTAAAATAGTATAGTGAGTTTTATTTATATTATGTTTTAATTAATTTCCACCAAATGGGGGATGTTGCTGTAACATTTAGAAAATAAGTATCACCTTAAATAATGAATCTATCTTCAGGAAAAATAACTATTTCAAACTAGACAAAATCGAATTTTAATAATAATAAAACCCATCTTAACAGCTTATATGAATAAGAAAGATTCTAAAAAGGCAAACAATTAAAACTAATAACCAAGACAACATAATGTATTAACTCTCAGCACAAATCTCTGAATGTAAATGAGGACCATGTTTTTGTCAAACTCGAACAGTGAAATAATATATTACGGACACATTCTTTCATTTTTATAACAGTTGTTTTTTTTTTCTTCTTCTTCAACAGATTGAAAATAACGTTACTTTAAGACGCGCCCGAGCCCCGCTATTGAACTTGTACTTACATAACTCGAAAGTAGCTCCACGATTTTAGGTCAAAACCTTACTTACTCTTCCTCGTAATGCCATATTCAAGCGCAATATTCCGGTTATCCGTATATGGTAAAAGAGACGCCGAGAGAAATCCGTGATTGAAGCCCAAAACATTCACCATGACCATGTGTCACAAATTTAATTTTCTCCCAGTTCGCGTTATGAAGAAGCGACGACATATTTTCTCCTGTAATTGGTTAAATGGATAATTACACCTATGCAGGCAGCTACTTTATCTCTCTAATTGCCTGGGTATGTGTGTAAATATTTTACTTGTTAATTATTGGTGCGTAAGTAATTGTTTAAGGTAATTAATGTATGATAATTGGTATACAGGTTAACCGAAATTAACCACATTGAGAGAATAGGTGTTCTAAAATAAGTACAGTTAGTACATGTTACAAAAGCAAATAAATCTTGATTTTTGCAAAAGGCTTTCTTCCAGTTTGGCTTCTTTCTTGGTTTTGTCAATTTAGACTAAATACCTATTAGATAGGTAATATTTAATATAATTTTTGGCGTCATTGGCTGAGTTTTTGTTATCTTGGTTTGAACTAAAAATCACTTGATTTGTTTCACAGATATATATCTTCAAAATAATCGCTTATTTAAGAAAATTATAAAGATTGATCACCAAGAGTTACGTGAACAATTAATTAAATATAAGTTTCTGTTTATTGATCAACATATAATTTAATTCTAAAAGGCTTCTCTCTGTATTAACAGGTGCATATTATAGTAGTTAAGTATTTTTTTTTAAATTAAACCTTGAAATTTTAACATTATCTCAAATTCAATGTTGGTATCTAACATTTTTAATCACTATGTTCCAAACATGAATGAGAACTGTTCATAAAAGCATGATATATAACAAGAGTGCTAACTTACACGAACCTATTGTTAGAAGAGATTTTCTAATTTAGTTATAGTTACCTCTATGGTAATACGTAATAGTAAGTAAATATTAAAAAAGTGTCTAAATGTCACGATCGAAATCTTAACAGTGTATTATATAATAAATTAATTCTGCCAACATGATTTAAGCAGCTCGAAGTTTTAAGTCTATTGGATTCGTTGAGTTAATTTAATTTTTAATTAGAAATTCTGCGGTATTAACTGAACTGCCCTTCCCCTATACAAGCGCACCAGTCTCAATCCGCCATCTGGTTTAATAGGTTTAAAACCGCATAAATCAATTGTCGGTGATTATTTTCGGGTCTTGAAAATTCGTGTCAGATGTCACATAATTCTTCTGCAACAAGCCCATGCCCTATATTTCAATTAATTTTCCGTTCATTTTCGCTGCGGGAATGAGGAACAATTAAATGGGAACTAATTACATCCTGGACGGCCTAAATTCTGGAGAAGATGCGGAATACACGAACCAATTAAAAAACAGCGAATGGTTTAAATAGTTCAAATGAAGCGGCTCAGTGTTATACTGAAGTATTACAGCCAAATTTTATTAATTATTAAAGCTGTACTATATTTATAATTAAATTTAAATGTTTTTCAGGTGAATGTTCATTATTTTGTGATGGAATTTTACATTGTAATAACTGGAATATCGGTAAATGAAAGACAAATACAGAAAAATTTGGAGACTTTTATGGAAGATAAACTTAAAGTACAAGCATATGTAATGAACAAAGAGAAACAAGTTATACCTAAATAAAACAACAAATTATGAAAGAAAAAACAAACCTAAGAAACAATGGGAAATCTATAGTCAACGATTTAACCATTGAACAAGTAACAGAAAATCCGAGACGGAGGCAATAAAAGACTATAACTTTATCAACTAATAACATGGAAGTAACATCATTAGAATTTTTACATGGAAAATTTTGATTCACGTATATTATGCTGCCGCCATGGTTACTACTCTTTCGGGCATAGTAAGCAGTTAACATTAGATTACCGCCTGTGGAAACCTGCCATTCATTATCAACCAACCAGTATTCAGTACTACACAGAAAATTATGGTTTTTGTCTGCTAAAAATGCACTTAATTCGTCACATTTGTTACGAATGGATCATATAAACAATAATTTTATTTTAGTATTTCCTTCCTCGGTACTCTTGCTAAAAAAAAATTAATTAGGACATCTTCTGGCCAAATATCAGGTTCCCTTAAGTCATCGAAGCGATTTAATGGAACACCAACCTAAAAGGACGAATATTCCTCAGGACGTCTTAAATTGAGAGGTTCGCATGTTAAATCTGCAAAGCCACAGTTACGAAGATACGGCGAGAACTTGTCTTTAGTTAGTTTGGGATTCACCATAAACACGTGTTTTGGCTAACACCTTTAATAACACTGCTTTTGGATTTTCCGTATATGGTACGTTGACTGCTTCTGCGACTCCCATTTGTCGTTATTTACTTCCTCTTTATCCATATTATCATCTTGAGTATCAATGAGTTTTCTAAATTTCCCATTGTTTTTTTATTTGAAACTGACATCGTTATCGTTTCCGAATTCAAATTTATTTCAAATGCAACATTGCAGTTAACGGCATTATCTACTACGTTTGCAGGTTTCCAATAATTATTACAGTTTTCTATAATTTTACTTGGTTTGTTCGTAGGTTAAATAGATTTTTTGAAGGCTTTCTTAAAATATCTACCGGTAGATAGATGGCGGTTTTCACCTTTATCTTCCAGTAATGGAATAGTTATTTTCATGATATCAATTTTGTCATTTAATTTCTCAATTAAGATATCTTTAACATTAAATATCTAATTAAGGGGATATAGGGAAAAGAAGAACTAAGACAAGTAATGGAAAAAATAAAATACAAATAATGGGGATTATCGAAACAAAGAAAAATGAAGAGCCATAAAAAGCATAGAAAAAGGATATAACATGATATGTTAAGTAGTAGAGGCTTCCACCTTTATACAAACTGAATGAAGATGGGTATAAATAAGGAACACGTAATAGTAGATATAAAATGTGTAAACGAGAGAATACTAGTAACCAAAATGAAAATAAGCGAAACATGCAATCATAACAATATAGGCACAATGTGATAATACAAAAGCAGAAAACAAACATAAATGCTATATGCATACAAAGAGAATTTGACGAAATAAAACACAATAATACAATATTAATTGGTGACTTTGATGGACGAACAGAATACCAGAATGATGGAGTAGAAAGGTGTTTATGAAAAGAAGAGTATAATAAATAACAACGGAACAAGAATAATAAAGCTATGTATTGAAAACGAAATGATAATCACAAATATAAAATTCAGAAAAAAATATTCACAAATACACTAGGGAAGTACAGAGTGTGGAAGAGTAAAATTTATTATTGACTAATAAAAATATATTGAAAGAAGTAACAGGTATAACAGTAAAAGGAGGAGCGAAGCTGGGCAGCGACCACTACCTAGCAAAAATGAAATTAACAGTAAGAAAGAAACAAATAATAAGGCGAAAAACAAGGTAGTTAAAGAAAAATTTAAATCCTACAAACTAAAAGAAGAAAGTATAAGAACAATATACTATGAAAAACTAGCCAAAAACCGTGAATCAGGAGACAAGGAGGGAGATACGGAAGCAAGGTGGGAAACTTTCAAAACAGGATAAAACAAGCAGCAAAAGAAGAATGGGAACAACAAAAGTTTTAAATAATTTAAAAAAAAAAATCGACCGCGTAGCGGAATCAGGAGATTCAAAAAGCAGTAGGGAAGAAGAAAAGAAAATGGAAGAAATTTATTAGTAAAAAGGATTCAATAAACTACTGTGCATACAAGGAAGAAAGGTACAAAGTGAAAAAAAAGTGATAAACGAGAGCAAAACCAAAAAGTGAGAAGAATTGCATTTTGCCAAGTTGTGTCCGAGAACTTGGCAAAAATGCATAAAGATAACTAAACATTATTTTATGTAGAACTAAAAACAAACGAGAAATTCTAAAGCCAAACCATTGAAAATATAAAAGATAAAGAAGGAAACATATTAACCAAAGGAGAAGATTTAATGAATATATGGAGATAGCAATTTGACGAGATGCTGCAAAGATTGAAGAACGAGAAAGAAAAAGGAGAGGAACATAAGGAAACACCAAGTGAAACGAGCGTAACATATATAACAAAAGAAGACATTAAATTAATCATAAGAAATGGAACAGCATGCGGACAGGACGGGATAGTAGGAGAAATTAAGTACTTTGATGAAACAGGAATTTAAGAATTACTAGATGTAATGAATTATACAATGGAAAAAGATAAGACACCTAGAGACTGGTGAATTGGAATGATTACACCAATATACTCGTATAAAGCAGGGGATAGCAAAGAATGCAAAAATTACAGAGTTATAACCACAAGCACAGTAGGAAAACTATATGCATCTATTTTACTACTGAGACTAACACCACAAATAGACGGAAATATGGAGGAGACACAGAGCGGATTTAGAAAAAAGAGGGGAACACAAAATCCAAAATCATATATTTACAAAGAGACATTTGCCGAAAAGGCAATAAAAACCAAAAGAAAAAAAAACACATATGCTTCATAAACATAAAAAATCTTCTAATAAGATAAAACAAAAAGATGTATGGGACATACTAAAGAAGAAAGGGACACAGAATAATTTAATAGAATGTATAAAAAGCCCATATAAAGATACGATGTGGTATGTATGCAAAAATAACGAACAGTCGGAGATGTTTAAATATAATAGAGATGTATAACTAAGTGCCACACCCTTCCATGGTGTACTGGATGAGGCAATTAAGAAATTCAAGGAGAAATTGAAGAAATATAATGTAGGAATGTGGAACATGGAAGAGATAAAAGTAACAGAACTAAGTTACACAGATGTCATGATAATACTCGCGAAAACAGAAGAGGTTCTACAACATATCCTATGCACAATAAACGAACAGGTAAAAAATATAACATGAACATTAACATACAGAAAACAAATACAATAGTAATAGAATCAATCGAAGAAAAACAGAACTTCAGAATAAATGGGGTACAACTAGAACAAGTAAAAATGTATAAATACCTAGGTACAATAATAAACTGCAAAGGAACGCTATAATACGAAGTAAATGAGCGAACAACAAAAACAGCTAGACTAGAAAAATAAGATAATGGAGAACACTAAAGTAGAAAATAATAAATAACATACGGAAGCGATTCATGGGCAACAACAAGCTATAGTAATGAGATTCCTAAGGAAAATAAAGAATAGAACAAAACTTGATAGGATAAAAAATGAGACATATAGGGGGACCTTGGAATAGAACAAGTAAGGATAACAGCACAACAGAAATAGTTAGGGTATAAATTAAATCAAATCAAATCCTTTATTGGTGCTAGAACATGTGTTTTACACAAGTCAGGTGATATGTTTTAAAATATATCTATAACATATTAAAATTATTACATGCTATATTAAAAGCTGTATAACAGACTAGAATACTAAATTTAATATATAAATAATTTGTATAAATAAAACTTCATATTAGAACGAATGACAAACACTTAGACGCAGATTAAATAAAAATAGAGTAAATAACAAGATTTTAATATTTAAAAAGGACTAAGTAGAATATGTTCGAAGTTAAGAGATTAAAATTAAAATCTGTTATTTAATATAAAACTAAAAACATATGACGTCGACAATATAAAAAGTTAAAATTGTATAATCAAAAATAGCCTATTCTAAATAAGTAAATAAATAGGTTTAAAATAGAATAATAATAATAGACCAAAGTTTTATAATCATTGGCTAGACCTTCACTCAATATATAAAACGCCTTTCCTATAAGGTAAATTTTTATGATAACTTTAAATTGTTTGATGTCTAGACGTTTAATTGGTGCCGGAAGTAAATCTAATATTAATAGGACTATAAAAATTGGTGCCATTTCTGGATTGATTTAGTCGCATTTGTGATCATGCCTATCTGTATAAATGTTGTAGGACGCTATATTTTTCCGAATATATATGAGGCATTCCAACATATATAGGAACGGTAGTATTAGGATATCCAATTCTATAAATTTATACTTATACTCCTCCTGATACATCAAGTCTGAATAGACCAAATTTGATTTAGGTTATTAGACCTGATTAGACGACAGCTACTTGGATGAAAATTATAAAAGTATAGTGTTCGTAAAAGAATATCGTGATCTACGCAGCGGAAGGTCAAAGAATGATGTGACTCAAAACGATGGATAATTTTCTCAGTAAGGCCAATTACTGCATCAGACCCTCCCTTCCGAAAACCGTGCTGGGTATCAATCAGCAGATTATAGGCCTCAAGGTGTTCAGTTATTTTAATAAATAAAAAAAATTCAAGCAAATTTGCCACAATTGGTAATATGGCAATCGGCCTGTAGTTGTTAACATCATATTTATTGCCCTTCTTAAAGATAGGTGTAACACGCACCTTTTTATGAAACTCGGAAATATACCATCGTTGATGCAACAATTTATTAATTTCGTTAATGGTGTGACAATAATATCCACTATACTCTTAAGGAGACCAGTTGTAATATTAAAAATATCTAACAAGGGTGTGAAAATAAATGCAGCTGAGATAAGAGGAATTAAATGGGGTAAACTGAAAAAACTATCCAGAGACAAAAAAAAATGAAAAGTAATAAATTTAAAAATACGAAAACATTTCGTGAATCTACAACAATGAGTCTTACTAAGACTACAAAACAAATTAATTTGAAACAACTACTTCTCTAGCTAATACTTCGACAGACATTGAATAATACAAATTAATTTATTAAAAATGAAAAGAAAACTGGAACAAAACTAGGAAATGAGGAAGGAACCTATTTAAATACTCTATGAATCCTATAATTTTGTAAATAGATGTATTTTATTTTGTATGTATAAAGATAAATTCTTTATCGAAAGGTAAATGGAATTTGGAATATTTTTTTAAATACTCTGTACACATGGAATCAACTAATTGATCAAAATGCCTGTGAGTGACCCTTACCCAAAAATTAAAAATCAATGCTTATTGCGACTACGTCTTAGGAAGCACAAGTCAAGCGCAAAGAATATTCTGAATACAAAGGAAAGCAATTAGAAGTATATCGAAGTTACCATAAAGCAATGACTGCTGGAGTGCGCTAACGAATTAATTATTAATATTGAACACATTTATATGTATTAAACATAATATACAAATTTTATTTTGTTTATTTTTGACTTAAAAATTCATACAGGGTTAGAAAAAATTATCAGAACGGTCGATTATTAAAAGATACAGGAGGTAGCAAAATATGTCGTATATAAAAATGATAAGGCTTTAAAAATCTACTTAGTTGTATTAAATTGGAATATACAGGGTGGCCCATAAAATTGTGGTGAATTAAGGTAACATTGTTTTATGGAACACCGCATATATTACTATTTATTTTGATAGTCCTGTCAATTTTGAACATCTTTTTATAAACCATATATTATTCCTAAAATTATTAGTTTCCTAAATATCGACGTTTCAAATAATAACGAATAACAATGCGATATTCGAACGTAATCGTAAGTTTTGTCAAAATTAAACAAACATGGAAATTAGACGTTTTATGAACCCTACGTTACATATAAATTCATTAGTTTCTTGGATAGCATGGCATTTTTATCAGTTACAATACTCAAAATTAATTCCAATAAACAATTTAATAAATTAACATAAAACAATAGGTATATCAAGTCATGGAAACCCGGCTTTATTTTTTATTAAATGTTAAAAATGGCCCTCATTTACTAACTGACAATGATATAAATTGTCACAAAAATGTTGCTGGGTATGTAAAATTATTCCCTTGTTAATTTCTTACTTTTATTAAAATCATAATTCTATTAGTTAATAAGTAAGTCCAATAAAATAAATCTAGAGGCGAAAGATCGGGAGACCGTAAAGGCCTTTCGATAGGCCCTCTTCTCCCTCTTCATATATTTGGGAACGTCATATCCAAAAATTCTCTAACTTCCAGAGAATAATGTGGAGGAGCTTTATCTTACTGATAAATGTTAAATTAATATCGGGAGTTAAATTGTTTATAGTTGAAACTATTTCTTGCCAAAGGAATTGGAGGTATTATTCAACTTTTTTCTGGGAACTGTGTAGGCAGTTTTTCATACCAGTTTGGGTTATTTCGCCTCAAGCAATGGTAATTTTGTTTATTGACCATTCCATGTAGTGTGAAAGTCCCTTCATCCGAAAAAACAATATGGTTTGGAAAATGAGGGTTCTCATCACTCTTTCTCATAATTAAAAATGTATTAAAGTCCTTTACATTGTAGAAAATTACCTAATAATTAGAAAAACACGAAAAAATTTCGCCTAGAATTCGTGCATTCCGTCGATTTCATCAATTAAGTGTTTTACAAAATAGTCGCATTGTTGGTATGAAAGAGGTGGGCTTCATTTTAAGGGAAATAGCACGAAGACTCGAAATTACATCCTCAACTGTAATGCGAGTATGGAGAAAATAGTCTGAAGAAAATGACTAACAGCGACAGAGAAATTCTGGTAGGCCTAGGATTATACAGGGTGGCCACGTCACTTTGCGGCAAGTTCGAGATGCGTTTGTTACAGAACGTGTGGTTTCTAGGAAATATGCTGAATAAAATAAATATTAATAAACACATTATATTAAGGGGAGATTTTAACGTTAATTTTCTTTCTGATGAATACCGGGCAGTCGATCTCGTAAATCTTTATCATCTTATGGATTTCTAGGGCTATCTGGATCTGGATTGAGTTTGCCAAGGGTGATCAAATCATTGACCAGAGCACTTAGGTCTCATTAGGCCCGTTGCACAGTGGTTCAGAATGCGAAAAACGCGATCGAAATTGTTTACTCTTTACTATTAACAGATTTTACATTAAACGTTGAGTAAGTTTATGTTTTTGGGTATGCTGAATCTGAAATTATGCATTAAAATCCCGTATTTGTCAAAACTATCCAAAAATACAACCCTTAAATGCGAAAAATTGATATCACTTAATACAAGTACGAAGAATATTTTTTATACAAATTATAAAGTTTAGTTTGCAAATTCGAAGTATTTGTTTGTCAAAAGCACCCCTTAATGCATTGACTTTTACATGTTTAGTAGTATGTACTGGGTTAATAGAAAAAAACAACCTTCAAAACATCCTCAAATTATATTGTAGAAATTTTTGTCCAAAATACAAAATTATGTCGTTTTGCTTGTAGAATAGCGTGTTAACTTGGATATAATTTGCAATCATGTTTTAAAGCTGTTGCTCTAATAAGCATATATTGCTGCTTCGTAATACCACCTGAGATAATAAATGACAGAGCCTCTTCAGGTGTCATGGCATTTTGTTCTTGTTCGGGACTCCTCCATTTTTTCATTATTCGTTTGCCTCTACTTGGTGTAGTTGAAGTACTTACAATTATCGAATCGGCAGTATTAATATCTCCACTTTCTCGCACTTTGATTGCACAAGTTTTTCCATTTTTCCACGGAAGTACTTTTTCTGAGCTCCTGGGTTTTACGCCTGTTTATAACAGCAGAATTTTGAGCAAAACTCTTTTAAGGACGACCTCGAATACCCGAAGTTGATGGTCGATCGCAGTAAACGGATTAAGGAAAAATAATTTCTTCTTCTCGCCAAACATTTTGCTTTTTCATAAAAAACACTAAATATTTTATTGGACGATTTCCAATATTTAAAATATCTTGGAAAAATCATTTGTTCAAGCCAATACAAAATATTTTTACTTGATTTATCGTCTTCGGCAAGTCCGTATGTGTCAAGTATAAACAGATAAATTGCTCGTTTCTTACTTTCAGTCGATTTATCATCAATTATCATAGAGGCTTCGTCTAATACCAATAGACATATTTTCTTCGCGGCCATTATGTTACAAATTTTCAAAAGAACTACTGCAACAAAAACACAACCTCTTACAACGTCACAAATTTCGAAAATGCGCCCAGAATAATCTGCATACAGGTTTGACTCAAAGTTGCGTTTCAACTGATCGGGTACCGTGCGGGATTTTCTTTTATATGTTTTGAATAGGCAAATATTGGCAGCTAATTTTTTTGAATTTACAAAGCCAAATAGCTAATTTAAGCATAAATGAAGTAATTTCCGTGTAGGGTTGTGTAGAACTAAACGTAATCCTTCACTTAAGGCAAATTTTTGTAATCCGGTTACCGGTTACAAGCAATAAACTTTCTTGTACTAGGTAAACTTTATCCAATAATAAGTAATGTTACCTAATAATACACTTAGCAATCTATAACAATATTATAATGACATTAATAAATAACCGCATTTGCTTGTGGTACAGTCTTCTTAATTACACCCTAATTTCTATACGCTGCAACGTCTCAATTTTACTGAAATTTGAAAGCAAATATAGAAAAACCTATGTAAATAAGATGCATATTATTAATATTATCAAATAGAACAACTATTCAAGATTAAATTTGTGCAATTTTAACTTTGTACGAAGAAGTTGAAAATTTGATTTTCGATCACGTTTTTCGCGTTCTAAACCACTGTGCGTTGTGCCCCCCTGACTGGGGCAGCCCTGCGTTGTTCTATCGCTCATTTAGCCACCCAAGGTGACGACCAAAGGACAGCACAACGCTTGGAGGGTTATCCCTAATGTTGGCCATGTTCGGTCAGAGCTCCCCTAACATGTATTCTCTAAGGTGGGCGAGAGCTCTACATATGGGGGTTTCCACCAGTCCCATAGTAAACAAGTGTTTCCTTAGCTGACAGTGACCCGTAAGGATACCTGTGATAAGAGGCAGGTTCCCCCGGGATAGTCGCAGATAGTATTCAGCTGTTTTCAGATTGGGTGAGCGCATTGCTTCCTTGGCCTGTGTGCAGCCTGAGGTGTTGTTCCAACGTTGTTTTAGCATCTTGAGAGTGTTCTGTTTGAGGATATCAGTGGGGCATTTAGGTGTTGCCGCGATCGGGGGCCCTTGGTATCACTGAGAACCGATCCAGCTCGCGCCATCTCGTCTGCCTTGCTGTTGCCTTCTTCATTATTGTGTCCCTTGACCCAGCGCAGCTCAATACTGTTTGATTGTGCTGCTTGTTTTAGGGTGTTGTGACATTCGTTTACTAGTGTTGAGGTGATCTTGTGACCACTCACTGCTAGTATTGCTGCCGTGCTATCTGTAAGGATATCTGTCCTTATTGCTGCTTATAATTCCATTTTTAAGTCCAATATAAAATACTGTATATTAACATGGGGTGACTCCAGTGTTGCTACTAGAATATTTGGCTTGCAGCGCCGTGTCGTGCGAGTGCTAGGTATAGGCCAGAGATGCACAGACTTATTAAGACTAGGGGCCACTCGGGCAAATCATGAACTGATGGCGGGCCGCCAGAAGTGTAGGTAATTAAAGACAATAAATAATTGATAATAATGTATTAAAATTAAAAAGGAATTTATTAATTTGAAGCGTGGCACTGCATAGTGCTTACAATCTTTTTTATATTTGGCTCAAATTTACTTGTAGCAACACGTAAAACTGCTTCCAAACTTTCATTTGCAAGGCGGTTTCTATTTTTGGTTTTATTATTATTAAGTATTGAAAAAGTTTGTTCACATATATAGGTAGAACCAAATAAGCTGGCACATTTCAGAGCGTTTATGCGCAACTCTTTGTACATATTTTTATCAATGCAGCGGTAAAAGTTCAGCAAGTCTCCTTCGTTGAATTTGTTGCGTAAATCTTCGTCGTTTTGAATGTCGATAATTTCTAACTGCATTGACTCTGGCGCATTTTCAACTGAAATCGTGAAAGGATTGCTGAATATGTCCAACAGAGGTTTCACTTTTTTAAACTCCGAAAATCTGTCTTGAAAAGATTGAATCAAAATATCTAGCTTTTCTACATAACTGAAATTAATCGCAGTTTTGTTGAATTTTTCAGCCATTTTCTTATAATTCGGAAAATGATTGTAATTTCCAGAATTCAATTGCGATCTGAAAAGTGTCAGCTTGCATTGAAAGGATGATACATGAGCGTAGAGCTGGGATATCAGTTGATTTTTGCCTTGAAGCCGTGTGTTCAAGACATTCAAATGATTTGTAATGTCAACTAAAAAAGCCAAATCACACAACCAATCAGGATTTTTAAGTTCCGGGACATCCCTTTGCTTTTCCGCCAGAAATATTCCAATTTCTTCTATTAAATTTAGAAATCGTTCCAGTGTCAATCCACGACTTAGCCACCTTACTTCTGTATAATACAGTAAATCTCCATATTCGCTTTCGATGTCATCAAGGAATTGTTTGAATTGCCTGTGATTGAGTCCTCGTGATTTTATGAAATTTACAGTCGAAACTACCACTTTCATGACATTTTGAAATTCAATTTGTTTAGCACAGAGGGCTTCTTGGTATATAATGCAGTGAAACTGCATGAGATCTTCAGCCTTTATGTTTTTTTCTTGCAGATGCTTTTTCAGCAAAGTAACTAGCCCGGAATTGACACCAATCATCGAAGGAGCACCGTCAGTCGCAACTCCCGATAATTTTGATAAGTCCAAATCAGTTTTTGAACGCTCATCCAAAAGTACATTGAGTATATCAACTCCTTTGGTTTGACCTTTCAATGAACACATTCCTAATAACTCTTCTACGACTTCAAAATCTTGAGTAACACCTCGTATGAATATTAGAAGTTGAGCTGTGGAACTAATATCAGTGGATTCGTCGAGTGCTAATGAAAAAAATTCAATGATCTTAGTTTTTTCAGTTAATTGTTCCGCAATATTACCTGACAAAGACATAATTCGTCTTTGGATGGTCATACGATTCAGTTGAATTTTCTCAAACTTTTTTGCTGCTTCTGGACACATTTTCTTAGCGGCAATTTCTATGCATTCTTTTACAAAATCCCCATCATTGAAGGGGCGACTTCGCTTTGCTATCATTCGAGAAATTTCATAACTAACTTCTGTAGCTGTTTCTGAATCTTCAATGGGTTTTCTAAACATAGCTTGCTGACCCGTAAGCTCCCGTTTTAAAGACAACATTTTTTGCTTTCTTAATTCGTCTGTAAACTTGGTAAAAGAAGGATGCTGCGTTTCATAGTGCCTTTTTACATTATATTCCTTTGCAATTGCAACATAATTCTTGCAAATTAAACAAACGACTTTGTTATGCGACCATACAAAAAAGTATTTCTCAGTCCAAATTTCTTGAAATTGCCGATTTTCATCTTTAACCTTACGTTTTTTACTAGGTCCTGGCTTGTCCATGTTGCGTTCTAATCCTGGCTAGGATTAACACAGCACCTAAAAACAATTACAGTACCTACTTAAATTACCCATCCTTTTTAAATTATCAAAAATAATTGATTAAATAGGTAGGGAAACACTTATTAATAATAGAGTTTTACTTACGATTTCACAACACAATTATACACGGCACTTGACGGTTAACACTGCAACAGGAAATCTACGTTGAATGTGGATCAAAATATATGACACCGGCTAGTGGAGTACAACTATTGCCTTCCAAAACCTCTATTAAACTCACAGAACACTAATACACCTAGCGGCGATTAAACGTGGCTTTTATACCGCGCGTATAGAGTCGAAAACTGTCTGGAGAAATCTCGAAACCGACTCTGGAAGCTTCGAGTCGTGTACTATCTACGCGAGCGATCGTCATCGCGCCGCCGGCCGCCGCGCTTCTTCAAGCAAACGAATTTAACCGAGATCAGCACGAACATTACCGACCGCTGTTACCGACGACGCACGTACGGCGCACCGTAATAGCGCGCGCGCGAGATTCAAATTACTTTTCGAACATATTTTTTTTGGTTTTATTCTGGAATAAAATTCAATATTTTTAGAATGTACGAGAGTATTATTTTTGCTGTCGGCGGGCCACCGGTATTCGACCGGCGGGCCGCATGCGGCCCGCGGGCCGCGGTCTGTGCATCCATGGTATAGGCTATAGAGACGATTGTAAGGAATCTTTTAAAAACTCAAAATATTAACATTAGTAGGACTATTTATCTTTGAATGTCTGCTGCATGTTCGTAAAAACATTGACTTAAAATATTCGCAGTCATAACACTAAAGGCCATGGCTAATTCGTCCTGAACGATCCAGACTTACTAGATGCATAAACGAAATAAATTTTTATAAACCAAAGATATTTAACCATCAGGAAATAAAACCTCTCCCCATTGTAAAATTTAAAAAATATTGTGAAATAATACTTAATAAAGAATTTTCTTCAGCATAGGTGACTACATATCAACAAACTTTTGTAGTTTTTAAATTATGACCTTCATAGTTTTTAATGATAGCTGTACGGTTTTTAATTTTATATGTCTTTGGTACTGGTAGAGCTACACTCTTGATGAAACGAGATATATAAACTTGTTAAGTTCCATAATATTTTTATTTTCAGTTACCTGACACGTGTTTCGACCATTCCTGATCGTAATTAGTTTTGTGCTTTGAAAATGATCAGGAGTGATCGAAACACGTGTCAGTCGAACTGGATGGTCTATAAAAACATCCAACAAGACTATAAAAACCTAATAAGACAAAGACAAAGGGCAGCCTGGAGGTCTTTTTGTGAGGAGGTTGAAACCACCTCGGCAGCCGAAAGGCTCAAAAAGATCCTCTCCAAGGATCCCTCACGACAACCAGGTTGCCTAAAACGAGAGGATGGAAGTTGCTCTTCTAACCTCTCGGAAGCAGCTGAGATTTTCATTAATACCCATTTCCCAGGATGTACGAACACCTCCGATGAAGATTGATTAGAACTCATACCCTCAAACCCCTCCAAGGAGGATTGGGAAGCGGCAGATTACCTCACGGAAGGGGCACGTATAACGTGGGCAATCAAAAGCTTCTCACCATTTAAAGCGACAGGTTTGGACGGTATATTCCCGGCCCTCCTTCTAGGGGCTGGACATATTATCAGCCCACCTAGCTAAAATCTTCAGGGCATGTATTGCGTTCAGATATTCCCTCTAGCATGGAGATAAGTAAAATTTATTTTCATACCGAAACCTGGTCGTATAGATTATACACTAGCCAAATCATACAGCCCGAATAGTCTAACGTCATTTCTCCTGAAAACGTTAGAGAAATTGTGCGAAAGATTAATTCGCGAGACGGCTTTGATTACGAATCCGATTCGCGGTAACCAACATGCATATTTTGATTGTATTGGCTTTTAATTGTTGAAAGTCCATTTTGAATTCACTGTTAGGTGTTCTAATTAAAACACAAACTTTCAAAGAGTATGCTTTTATTCATTCCATTCTTCGCCTGAAGAAGCCACAGTGTGGCGAAACAATTGTTGCGGAAAATAAAAGCATACTCTTTGAAAGTTTGTGTTTTAATTAGAACACCTAACAGTGAATTCAACATGCATATACTTAGGGGAGATCAATGGAGTCGGCTCTGCACACTGTTGTAGACCGAATCGAAAGATCTCTGGACAACAAAATGTCCACCTTGGGCGTGTTTATTGACATAGAAGGTGCTTTCGATAAAACGACCTTCAGAAAAATGGAAACTGCTCTCTTCACGCACGGTGTGAACCCCACAGTTAGTGGATGGATCAAAAGCATGCTGGAGAATAGGGCAGTCACAGTAAATGTAGGAAACACCACTGTCAGAAAGATCGTTGCTAAAGGCTGCCCACAGGGTGGAGTATTCTCACCACTCCTGTGGAACATAGTGTTGACAGCCTATTGCGGCGACTTAATGACAATGGCTTCCACACCATAGGATATGCACATGACATAACCATCCTGCTAACAGGCAGATTTGAGATGGTGTTATGCAGCTTGATGCAGGAAGCCCTCAAAATAATTGAACACTTGTGTAACGACTAGTCTCTGACCATAAACCCGTCAAAGACTGAAATGGTCCTCTTCACAAAGAAAAGGAAACTAGGTAAGCTAAAGCTTCCTAAGCTCCTCAACACCCAGTTGACATTGTCGTCGGAAGTCAAATACCTGAGAGTGATCCTCGACGGCAAGCTGACGTGGGAAGCACATCTCAAAATGAAATGTAAAAAAGCATGTCTCCCCCTGGCAATGCCGGAGGGCTGTGGGGCAGACATGGGGGCTATCTCCCAAGATAGCACTTTGGCTGTACACAGCGGTAGTAGACCAATGCTAATCTATGGAGTACTGGTTTGGTGGCCCAGAGCCAGACAGAAAACCTCAGTAAAGCAGCTTACTCACTTGCAAAGGATAGCATGCCTCAGCACGACCGGAGCAATGCGGACACCCACTGCAGCAATGGAAGCAATTCCACCTCTCGACTTATACGTAGAGGAGATGGCCACGGCGGAAGCACTGCGCCTAAACTCAGTTGGTACAAAAAAGGCAGGGCTGGCAGACTCTGTCACCTTTTAGAGGATACTGTCAAGAAGACACCCTTCCTTGGAAGGAAGACAGACAATTTGCCACCATTCTACGTCTTCAATAGACCCTATAATGTATCGATAAAAAGAGGAACCGGGAGTGCAGAGGGTGGGGAAACCCTCCGAATTTACACCGATGGTTCTAAAACCAAATAGGATCCGGGGTGGGAATTTACTTGCAGCAAATGAACCTATCATTAGCTATACCCCTAGAGAAGCACACAACTACTCTGCAAGCAGAGATCGTTGGCATCATCCAAGGGGCGAAAGAAATCCTACACCGAGACATCCGTGATAGGAACATCCAAATCCTTACAGACAGTAGGGCAGCAATACTAGCAGTGAGTGGTCACAAGATCACCTCAAGACTAGTAAAAGAATGTCACAACACCCTGAAACAAGCAGCACAATCAAAAACATTATTGAGCTGCTCTGGCCAATAATTTGATCATCCTTGGCAAACTCAATCCAGAATCCGGAACACGTGTAAAAATATTATGGAACTTAACAAGTGTTTTACCCAATCAAATTTATATATGTCGTTTGTTTTTAATCTGTTTTATGTGTTTTTGTATGTTCATTTTAAATTGTGTGTGTGTAAATTATATTTGCTTACATTTTATTTTAAACTGTTCAGTTATTAACTTGCATATTAGCTGTTTTTATATTTTATACTATATGTTTTTTACTATGTATAATTACATGTGTAAACCATTTGGTAATAACAAGAATAAATTACTATCACTACTAAACCATGAAGTCGAAGTGTAGGCTGATAATGAACTGAGAAACGGAAAGGACACACTCCATTTAAACTGGTTAACCTTGAATGACATCACTGTGTTCAAGGTTAACCTTCAGATACACTTAATACCTTATTACACGGCGGCTTATCATCAAATTGGGACTAGATATTCTCGGAAGTAAATCCTTATCGTCAAGCTCAACCAGTGGCATGGAAAAACAGAAGTTACAGTAGCTTTTTTCCCTGTCATATGAATTCTATTACATTAACACCACTCATCCAAACAGTTTTGGAATACCTCGTCATAAAAAAAAAACTTTGTACGTGCTTCCCGATGGTAAGCTAGCTCCACAACTGAAAAGTAGCCGATAATTGTGTTGCCCAAAATAAAATGTTTTGGTCTCTTAGCATAATACACCCAGATCAGGTGTCATTCAACATATATTCCGATGGCTTCGGGATATGACCCTGCACCACAAGTCCTCAACTTAGAACCTATTTTCCAGAATCCGGAGACGGAGAAATTTAATTGCTATAACCAGCAAGCTGTCTGGGTTTAGGCGGGTAACAGACTTTACAAAACTAATTTCGATTATCTATTTCCTTTTTAATTTATTTCATTCTAGAGCTACACTCTCTTCCAATTGAGAAGGATATCTGGTGTTTTTAAAGGTCAAGACCATTTGAAGGTAATTTCAAAGTCAAGGTCATTTTAAGGTCGATACATATTTTTCAAAAAAAGAAAAATTTTGATTCTGAAATTATATACTGCCTTATGAAATTAGATTAGATTTAATTACTTGTTTCTTTTTGCCTATTCGGGTGATAACATGATTATTTACATAATAAAGTTTTGCACAGAAGTATGTTAATGCATTAACGTTTTCTTCTTCAAATTTGACTTCATTTTATAATTAAATAAATTGTGAGTTTGCTAATAGGGTTTGACTGTAATCATTTTCGTCCAATTACTTGAAATGCCAAAACCCAAATGTTATTTAATTTTAAATGTATAAAATATTTTGGCGTTTAAATCATATCTGAGAAGGGTAAAATCAAAACCCTTCCGCAATCTTTAAAACTATTAATCAATCAAATATAATTTTTTTAGGAATCAAACCAGATATTTATCACTTGTAATGTTTTCAACTACTAAGGCGATTTAAACAAATTAAGTTTCTATAAAAGCATACCCAATTATTTTTGTCGCTGTTTTTATATATATTTTCCTACGCTAATATCTGTAACAAAGTAATATTTAGAGCATTTATATATACTCGATAGCGTGACAAAACTTTTAACTTATTGCCGAAACGTGCGGATAATATCGAACATCTGCAGTTTGTCCGCGTTGGTTGAGGAATTTCTTGAAGAAAACGCCCTCCGCCATTCGACACACGTGAAACTTTCCCTATTGTAGCACAGGGGCGCATTCCCCGGCGATTGTCTCGTGTTTTATTGAATTATTCTCCGGTGATGAAGACGTTTTAATAATTGCCCGAGACACGCCCGTACTTGTTCCAAACATCCGCTTTCCGGATTACGGGGGGAATTGGAAACATCCCTCCCGTTTTCCCTTTCCGGCGTTTTCTTGTTAAGATTTTAAATTTCGATTAAGCGTCTCGCATCCGGCCCAGATTACATCTATAGAATTCCACAAATGTTTCCTTAAAACATGTATTTGCTCAGCGTTGCTCATTTCTGGTGATTATTCGTTATTATTGCCTTTATATATTCATCACATGACTTAAACAACAATTAATACAATCTATTAAGATTTAGTTTAAAAAGAGCATTGTTTATGTCATCAACAGATATAAGTACAAGAAAATAAGTTGATTGTATTATAAGCATTATTATCTATTAATTTTTAGAATGCGGTTGACAACATCATTGATTATAAAAATAAAACACCAGCATTGATAATGAAAACATAGTGTTCGAAATGTACATTTAGTGATTAAAAAATAGTGAAGTAAGAAATATAACTGTGTTTATTTAATAAAAATATATCACAAAAATTTGTTATTAGCTTTACTTGTAAGACATTCTACAAATATTATGATCAAATAATCGCAACCTTGTGGAATTTCAATGCTTAAAAATTAAACTAGTATATAGCATCAATCATAAGATTAATCATTTTAACTACTGTCTTGAAGCACAATGCAATTAAACACTCTTCAAAAATATTTTAGTACCTTTATTGCTTGTTTTTGCTGTATAAAGTAGACACCTAAAATACTTTTAATCTGGGCTATATTGTATCAGGAGATTTGCACCAAATAAGAAAGAATGGTTCTCTTAAATCTTTAAAACTATATATCTAAGAATCACTTATTCTTCGCTTATTGCTTGGGAAAAAGTTTCTAAAACACCCATCTTTTCTTTCTGCATGGGCGGGCAAATGAAATAAGAAAGAGCGGATCAGGAGGCATCCATCAAGATTATAAATCGTTGTTTGGAATGGTAATGAGCAATTCCTAGGAAGATCAGTGTCGAGATTCAGAATTGCCTGTCACGTCCGCGTCTCCGTCCTTTTGTTTCGCAAAAAAGGGCGCGCGCGAACCTAGCTGCTGCCCCGCCGCCCGTCCAACCACCCACATTTGCATTGAGGAATGAGAGAATGCGAACTTTCCGACTCGAAGGAATATAACGAAGCGAATTATCGGGGAATAATCGCGAAAAGGGCCCCCCAATAACCACTGGGCAATTTTTCCAGGGCGGTTGTCATGTGAACGAGAGCGGACCGGGTGGGTGGTGATGCGATTAGCCCTTTGTGCGAAATAGTTTGTTGGAACGTTTTGCAAGAGGATAGCGGGCTGGCGGGCGGGCGGCGGCGGCAGCGAAGGAGAGGGGCGACGGGGGCCCTGCATATTATATGTTTACCAAATTCTGCTTTCAATTAAACCACCCTTTTGTGCGGCATAATGGCAGTGTGTGTTGAGCAAGGGCTGGATTGCGTACTTGGATGTGTGTGTGTGTGTACAGCTGTGCCCTTAAATTCGACCCGCACATCGTATTTATTTCGGTTATAATGGGGAAGAGCTAAAGATGGATGCTTTTGTTGCATGATAAACTGGCAAGTATTATCCTCATCTAGATGCATTAATTAAACAACAATTGGAATTAAAAAGATTAATCGACCTACAAAAAATCTTTTAGTTTTGATTAGGTATAAAGGAAAATATTTTTCAAGGTCGTCATATTCATCCAATATATATACATAATGGAACAAAAAATAAGAGAGCAATTGAAGAACACAGATACCAAGATAGTTAAGAATTAAAGATATAAAAGGAAATTCAGAAAAAGAAGATATTCTAAAGGTAGAAAGATTACTTTACTAAAAATACCGAAACTAATCTTAATGAAAATGAAAAACAATTTAAAGATTTCACGAGGAAAGCAATGGATGAATTAGAAGGTCCAGACACAGACGACATCGCAGCCAAAATGTCGAAACATCTATTAATTTACTATTACTTTCTTCACAAAATTTATTAATAGCAATTTGTGAAGAAATGAGACTCAATATTTCATATTTCAATAAACTATCTAACAATATATTCTTAATATGCTTATTGATATAATAAAGCATCATAAAATATACGAGAAATAAACGAAGGGATTATAATACTAATACACAAAAAAACAACTAGATGGATATACCAGAGAAAATTTTGGCTATGATAATAGAGCAAAAAAATCATTAATTAGCTGGGATAAAAAAAAAACAGAAACATAAGCCTGAATATTCGTAAAAACTAAAGAAGATCTTTATATATTACTGATATTATGAAACAAATTTTAAAGCTGTCTCTTAATCCTTAATACTAGCATTTGGTAACATCCATCAGTTTAACTCAAGTCGATAGACCAAAGAGTTTCCTCTTTGGTCTATCGACTTGAAACAAGCCTGGGGTCACCGGAAACAATGGGTGGTGTAGATCTCTGTACGGGCCGTAAGTCGGATTGCAGTTGTATTTGATGTTCGGAGATTAAAGGGTCTGGTTTCTTGTAATTATCTAATGCACGAAGGACGACCGCCCATCCGGGCAAAATCGGAGCCGTTGCGTTAACAGTAATCGGCCGGTAATCTTATTAATCATGAAAGCGCCGCCCGCCGAAGCTCCTTGATATAAAGTTAATGGAAACTTTGCAGATTCCATCCCTAAGCCGATGTTGAGTCTCGCAGGGGATTATGCAACGAGTTATTATGTTTTGAAGGTTTTAGCTCGGGGGCAGGCAAGGGTCGGGCTTTAACATTGGCCTTGTCGGCCTCTTACCTTTGCGCGCTCATACTCCGGTGTGAATATTTCGTGTGCGGAATTTCGTATAAGATATTACGTATAAAGTAATTGCTCTCGACATTCTTCCTTTTTAAACAGTACAGGGATTATTATCAAAAATGCTTTGAGTTAAGTGAGTTTCAGATTAATAAAAATTTTAGTACATTTCGTAAATCTACAACAACAAGTCTTTGAAATAACTACTTCTTAGTTAATCCGAATATTAAATTATACAAAAACAATTTGAGTCTTATGAATAGTATATCTTTTAAATACTGGTTTGAATGTACTTATTTCCGTCAATCAAGGGACTGTCAAATACTTTTAATTTATTGCAGCTCATCTCTTCATATTAACAGGAAAAATTATGCATGCTGTCATGGTGTTAAATCTGATTAGTAGAAATCAACAAGTGGTGTTGCTCAAGAATAAAATCTAGGACCTCTGCTGATTCTAATTTATATTAATGATATAAAGGTTTGTCGTGCAATCATTTGCCCCGATGACACTGTTATCCTTCAAAATACTTTGATAAATTGCTATCGTGTTTGGTTTGGGTTTTAAAGTCGACAGCTTAGGTCATTTGTGTTGGTATCGTGTTAATTAACAATAGGCGAATATTGATTAGTGCACAGTAGTTACATTTAGTAAAAAACGTACTATTAATTATTTTAATGTTGATTGATGAGTTACGTGGAGATAAACTATGGAGAAAGTTATTTTATTTAATTTTAATTATTTTGATTATAAAATTTCGTCTACACTCTTAGTAAATGTACATACGTTTCGAGATCTTGGTGCATTAATTGATTTTAAGTTAAATTGTAAAATCAAAAGTTACTTGGTTTTCAGCTTCACAATATGAGAATATTTCTGTGGCTTTGAGCTAAAAAGGCCAATGTCAAAAATTGCAAATTTGAGAAAATCGCATTGAAAGTTTTTATCAAACATTATTTTAATTCTAACTGACATAAAGTACAAGTTGTATGTTTCAACTTTGGCTCATAGATAATTTTGCATAGAATCTGATAATGTACTCCATGTTTTGAAAAAAGATTTTACTTTGAATAAAAAATGACTTTGGCCTTTGTTGCATACATTCACAATTAAAAAAAAAATGTCTTAGGTGACATTGGCCGATATAACAACAATAAAAAAGAGAATATTTGTTACGAAGTTTATTATATTTTTTACAAAGTTTAGTGTTAACAATGGTGAAATAAACTAAATACATTACAAAACTAAGATATTCTACATCTAGATATGAAAAACTTTATGATAGTAAATCTATTTCCTCTTCAGAAGCTTCACCCAAGAAATCCACTATGTTATCACTTGCTGATATTTGTTCAATAAAGTGATTGTAGTACATGCGATTAGTTTTGCTGATATATGGCAAAAGTGCCTTTAAGTCATTTAATTTATCCGTACTTAAGCGAAGTGGTTTATTATTAAGTGGTTGAAGCTTGAGAAGACCACCCTGTCGTGTTTTCTTCTGATTTCTGGATATATCGAAAATTTTAAACTCGTTAAATCTGTTGAATACTGCATCCATTTTAATTTGAGCCACTGAATTGGTTCCTTTAAGATGTTTATTTTTCGATGTACATAGTGAGTGTTTAAACATGATTTAAAGTTTAAAAAGTCGTTTTGTTCCAATTCTATAACCCTTATAAGGGGTTTTCTTGGCACCAAACGTATTACATTTGCCCAATCTCGGAGCAACTCAATATCAGCACTAGTACGTTTTTTGGTTTTTTTTTTATAGCCGCATGGATAGTGTCTGCCTCCATATGAATATGTCCAGCCTCAAGAAACTTATGGTTAATAGTTAAATGTTTACCTTTAGCTTTCAATTCAGAAACAGTTTGCAGTAACATTTTAGAAAAATAAATATTGCGGTTTTGACATCCGCAGGAGCCGCTGTACATAGTTACCGTGTGTATATTATTATTTTCTGCAAGATTATGAAGGTAATGGTAAATGCAAGAACCGATTTCCTGCCCTCCACGACCAGCCATTGTCTCATTCCATAGGTAACACACAGAAGAGGATTCTTTTCCTATGGTTTGGTAAATGGTAAGGTTAAATGTCCACAATTGACTTTTGTAGAAACTCAATCCACTTCTGAGATATGGAGTAGGCAAACACTTTTGTAAGTCGAATGACATTGTAACAAAACCTGGACATATTTTGCTATTGCTTGACCGTTTGTTTTTAACGATTACTCTCGCTTTTTTTAAGTGGCGTCAAATGTATTTATAAACATAATTTGAACACTTCCATTCTTTTGCCGTTGATGTTTGTCAAAAAATATTTTCTAAAAAAGTTTCGTCTACTTTTCTGGCCGTCATTATGTCTTAATCGCTGAACATGCTTTTCCACTTCTTCTATGAAATTTTCCACAAATTGGTTTTGTCCAGAGCTAGACAATTTTAAAAATTTGTAAAGAGAATTTGTCGCTCGTCAGGGGTGAATTTCTCGAAACACTTCTTTTTGCATGAGCATGCTGCTTTCATTTCTTTGGCAGGTAAAGTTTTCTTTCCCGACACTGACGAATATTCTCTGCCTTGAGTTTTCAACAGTTTTCTTATATTTCGAGTCCAATTAGAAGAATTCCTCTTTCGTTTCCTAGTAGCGTCATCTTTGTTTCCTTTTTTCTTCCCTTGCGTGATTTATTTATTTGATTTTCTGCCGAATCAACCAATTCTGCATTGTTAATAGGTTCTTCATTTACCAGACCGATATCCAAAACTGTTCTTCTTGGTTGTTTTCAGTGTCCTCGTCACTGTCCGACGGTACATATTCATCACCACTATCGTCTTTAAACGGTTCTGAATCGCTTGAATCTGTATTTTCTATTATTTCTTCTTCAAGGATCTCTTCCAATTCTTTCGTTTCTGGAACTGGTATTGTGCTGGACCGTGTGCTTAAATTGTCATCATCACTGACTGACGCTGATTCTACAAGATACCAATACAAACCAATACAATGTACATGTCATGTGAACATCCCGGACTTGCATATTTTCAACTATTCAGAGCCTTCTGCAACGATATGCGGCTATTTTCGATATTTATTGTGCATATAAGTCCGGGCTCTAGTTACTACAACGAATCAACATAACCTCAAATCGGCAATATTAAATGAATAGTTCTATACAAAAATATAATGCAGTACTGAATCACTTACTATTGTCAGCTCCACACATCTGTAAAATCTGCTTGTCCTTGAATTATAAGTATTCATTTTCTTTGTTTCACAAACACTTTAAAACTAGAATTGCGATGCAGCTGCAACCATGTAACGTTTATGATGGCTACTGCTGCTATGGAGGTTAAAGTTAAAAAGGCCAAAGTTGACATTGACCCATTTATGTTAAATAAAATAATATCAATAGTTACAACTAAAAGGGCAAGTACACACTGGCCCTTTTAGCATAAACTGATGTTGATGAATTCATAGCGACATTGGCCAAAATTAAATTTATAGATCTGCTATTGGTTGAGATTTGACATTGGCTGTTTTACCATCTTAATGACCGTAAGAAAAGAAGTCTAATGTATTGCTTAAATCAAAACGGCAAAATATTGACATTGGCCTTTTTAGCTCCAAGCCACAGATTTATAAGTTATGGCGTCTTTTGCTTCTAAGATGGTATTAATTTAATTTTATTTTGATAATATTTAAGTTGCTTGACAATTCCCAGTGCTAGGCTAGCTCGCGGGGTGGGGGCGGTTCAAATTCATAAGGCGCCAAGTAATCTTTATTTTTTTGCCCCCCTGGGAATTTGTCGCAGGGAAAATTACTAAACCCAGATGGAATTGAATTCAAAATAAAATTAAAAGCGTTCACAAATGAAAATAATAAATATAAATTTATTAATTAAATCAAAAATATTCGGTTGCCACAAAAATTACAATTAAATAAAGGTAGTCGTAGAGCGGCTAGATCGATTACTTAAATCTCCGAATTTAAACTAGAAAATTGAATTCAAGCTTAAGCATTATAAACCGGAGGTTATCAGTGGCCACTGTTAAATTGCCGGAATAAATAAACAACGTATGCCAACCACCGGCGAAATGGCACGCTCTTCGAGATGACGTCACAAATAAATATCTTAAGCCTAGTACGGTAATTAATAATTATTCGAACAAAAATTAAATAATAATAACAATTAACTAAGTAACTATTCTCCTGCGTGTAGACTTAGATTCCAATCAACCCAAAAGTTTATAATAATCCACAATGATTCTCTTAGACAAAGAATTATTGACAAACACGTGTAAAGTGCACACGCACACAAGTACGGTGTAAAACCAAAAATACAACAAAAATCTGGCCTGTTTGTTCCTCCTTGCTTCCCTCGTGGTGGTCGTTGGAAATGAAAGAAACCCTCTGGCTACACTGTGTTTCCGTCGTGGCAATGGTACTTGTTACGCAGCGTGACGGTCCGGTCTCCAACGGTGGCTCTGCAGTTTGAATTTCGCGCGTTCTCTGCAACCCAAGAAAAAATCGACGCTCGGCTCGAGGATCAGCAGCCAGCTAATTTCACAAATTCGCTCTCTAATTACGTAGAGCCGGGGTAGGGCCTGGGATGTTATGCGCTCCGTTGTGTACGGTGTCGTACTCCACGTGCTTGGACTATTTGCACTTTGCACAATTTATTCTATTTCGTTGACAATTACTGGATATATTCAAAACTGCCGACGCGCTGCCCGCGCGTCAATGCCCAAACTCTCCCGCCGCCGTCTTTTTTTTTAAACAATCTTTCCACGGCCCGCCGTGAATATCCACGGCCTACCATATTTCCCTAGTGCCTCAATTAATTGCGCGCGAAATATAAATTGGAACGGCATGGAAATATGACCGTTACAAAGTCTGGAACCTTTAATTAGAAGCAAAAATTTTGAGTATATTTTCTTACTACTACTAAACGTCTTTATTCACATAAAAAATAAAATATAATACATGTAATGGATAAAATAAAATAAATTCTGATATAGTTGTTCTTCTGTTCCATGGCTATCGACCGGTGGTCTTTCAGCCCTTATTTCCTTATTTTGTAATATTTTGGGATATTTTGTTTGTAAGAACGGAGCTCAATGATGTAATAAATTATAATAATTTAAAAAAACTTAAATACTTGGGTGCGTGAATTCCATATTATCTAAGTGCGCTGAATATTGAGAAGGTACACAGATTTTTAAAATCATATTGTTAAATTTAATATATACCTACCATATAAATCATTTAAAAGCTTCACTATTCGAAGAATTACAACGCATATTGTGTTTGTATGTAAACCTCTAGAGCCAGTTATCAGGCTTATTGTTTAAAATAAATTTTAATGTTCCAGCTATATCTTTCTCCCAGAAAGTTAGATTGCTTACAAAACTATAACATCAACTATGGTGTGCGATTACCTAAATATTTATTCTGTAATTTTGTAACTACTTATTATTATGATGTATGTATTGATATAACTACATCTTAAATCTAGTTATTGAAAGTGTTCGAATGAAACTAAAGCTAAGTAATCAATATTGTAAACTAAGTGATTTTGAGAGATAGGCAAACATAGTTTAGTTTTAGTTTTTAGTTAAGGTATTGAGGGCTTATTTGTATTGTGTTATATTAATTAATACTAGTATTATTATAAAATTTTGTGAATTAAATTTTCTTATTGTTTTATTATTTTTTGTTTCAGATTCTTTGCATTCCTCGACACAAGACAAGTAAATCTGCAGACGTATTATGTAAGTTAAATATGAATTAATGCATTTTACTCAACTATTCATGTTATTGTAGCAGTTAATTATACCATAATTATAATAATCCTGAAGGAATTATTCATATGTTATGCTATAATAATATATTAATCATCGGCGTAATTTAGATACTCATTAAAGTTTTATGTCTTAAATTCATCATGATTTATATTACATCTATGCATTTATCTTATGATAAATAATTTAAAAGAGTGTATGGGTTTACATATCATGTAATCAAATAAATAAACAAATAAATTTGGAAAATAATAAGCTGCTTTTATTGTTTTTTACATCATGACTTATTTCTTAATGCACATTATTAAAATTTGCAATGTAACAGTGTCAATATTTATACATTTTAAAATTCTTAAGTTTAAAAATTTATTTTTTTTACTTTATTTATGAGAATAGTTATATATCAATCAGAGATACTTCATAACCTGGGAACACTACTCAATACTACAGATATAATAATAATAATAATAATTTTATTTACGACCACAGGTACATACGTCAACAAAAAAAAAAAACAGATACAATTAACGAAAGTAATCCAAATATTCATTTATGGAATAGAATGCTTGGGATATCAACAAGTATTTAAGATTTAATTTAAAATTTGTAATAGAGTGGTTTTTATAACTTACAGGAAGAGCGTTATACAATTTAATGGCGTGAAAACGAGTACTATTTTGAGTGGATTTAAGTCTATTATATAAAGGCCGGATTTTATTGGCATTACGTGTCTTAAATTTATTTACATCAGAATTTGTTTCATATAAATCCTGATTTTCATGTATGTAGATCAGGGATTCCAATATGAATATACATGGTAGCGTCAAAACATTCATTTTAATAAAATATGGCCTACAATCATCAGTATAATTCAGATTATAAATAATTCTAATAGCCCTTCTCTGTGCAGCGAATACTTGTATTGCTCCAGAAGAATGACCCCATAAAATAATTCCATAACGAATATGAGATTCTATAAGTGAAAAGTATGTAGCTTTTAGAGCATCAAATAAGACCACTTTGGATAGTTGTCTGAGTAAAAAGATATACTTATTAATTTTTTTCCCCAGTTCATGTGTGTGTTTTTTCCACGTTAACTTATTATCGAGATAAAATCCTAAAAATTTGACATCACAAGAGAAATCATCATTTATATTCTTTAGATTAAATAGCATATTAACGGTTTTATTATTATTTAGTAATAGTTCGTTAGTAGTGAACCAACATTTTGCCTGTGTGTTAATATTATAGTTGGTATTTTTTACATCACAAAGCAATTTTCCTCGATTTAACAAAGTGGTATCGTCTGCAAATAGTAAGATGTTTTCTTCTCCTAAGAAATGACAAATATCATTTATATAAAGTAAAAATAGTGTCGGTCCTAGTTTAGAACCTTGCGGCACCCCTCTGTTTAGAATATATTCACCTGATAATTTGTTATTTAATTTGATTTTTTGTGATCTGTTCGACAAATAGGTTATGATTAATTTGCAACTTGTGTGATGAAAGTTGTGGAAATACAGCTTTTGAAGTAAAATCTCATGACTCATGCTGTCAAAAGCTTTTTGTAAGTCGAGGAAAGTTGCTTGCATGAATTCATTTTCATTAAAAGCATTTAAACATTGTTCAATAAAATATAAACAAGCAGTTGTTGTAGACTTCTTGTTTCTAAAACCATGTTGACTCTTTGATAAGATATTGTAGCTTTGGATATAATTCAATAATTGCTTGTTTAATAAATCTTCAAATATTTTAGAAATGACAGGTAAGATTGAGATTGGTCTAAAATTATTTGCATCAGTACGTGGACCTTTTTTATGAACTGGTATAACAATTGCTTTCTTAAGACCTAGTGGAAATGCCCCTTTCTCTATTGCTAGGTTGAATAAATTTGTTAGAGCTTCTAATATTGGTTCTTTAATTGTTTTAATTATTTCAGCTGTACATTCATATATATCCCTACATTGGCTGTTTTTTAATTTCATAATAGAATCTCTGACATTTGCCGTAGATATCTTTTTAAATTTAAAATATGAACTAGTTGCAGTACTACACCCTCCCATTAGTAATAGGTCACTAACAGTGGTTTCGCTAGATTGAACATTTGATTTATTTGAAGCTATAGACGAGAAATGGTTTATGAAATCGTTAACTTCTGGTGCAATATCTGAGCGAATTTCCGACTTATTAGTACGATGTGAATTTATTATATTCCAAATCATCTTTGGGTTGTTATTAGATGATTTAATTTTATTGCAATTATGTTCACGTATTTCATTTTCAATTGTTTTTTTGTATCGTTCTTTAATCTCGTCTCGCAGGGATTTATTTTGAATGCTTTTATTGTGTTGATATGCTTCATCTGCTAACTCGAGAGAGGTCTTAATTGAGCGTAGGTGTTCACTAAATTTAATATAATTATGAGTAGTTGAACGATAGGTTTTTAATGGGAAAGCATGAGTAATTGCGGTGTGTAATATATCAAGGAATATAATAAATTTATCATCTAAGGTTATAGAATTATTTTTTATGAAAGACCAATCAGTATTGGATAAGAGATAGTATAGGATTAGGTTGCCATTTGGTGTAATAGGCCGTGCAATATTAATTACTGCGTCTTTTTTTGCGGTAGATAATTGTAGATGTACATCTAAACCAACGTGATCAGATAGGCCAGCATATAAGGGATTTACTATCAACGTGTTTATATTACTGAAGATATTATCAATTTTATTATTAAATCTAGTATTAAAATCGACTAATGCGTTTAAGCCAAAGCTTTTAAAAAAGTTGCAAACGTCAATAGTATCCCTTGATTCATTATTATTAAAATTTATATTGAAGTCGCCGCCTATAATAATGTAGTTTGTCATTATATCGATTGATGATAAAATCACATTAAGACTTCCTAGGAAAATATTTATGCTACCACTAGGAGGACGATATACATTAATAAGTATCAGATTTAAATCCACCAAATGTGTACCTGTTAGTTCTACCACTCGTTCAACAGAACAATTTGTTGAAATACATTTCACATTTAAGTTACTTACAGTAAGTATAAGTGAGCCTCCGTAGGGTGACTGTCGGGTAAATATAGATATTAAATTATAATTGTTAAAAACAACCGCATCTTTTTCAATATCAGTGAGCCAATGTTCAGATAAACAAAGTGCTGAAATAGGAGGTTCACTAGTACTTAGAAGTAATTGTATTTCGCGCATCTTATTTTTAAGAGACTGAATATTTAAGAATATAAAGCGATATGTAATTTGATTATTAATTTTTATATGTTTTGACTCCTTTTTTGGAGATGGTATAAAAAAGGATTTATAAATACTCCCTCGGGCCACATGTTTGGGTTTTTAATAATACTTGCGTCCGATTTTATTACACTTAATTTAAATGACGAATATTCTTGAGGTCTCTTTGATATCATCTGTGTACATTGAGCGTCATTTACATTAATGGATGATAAGTAGTGCATCAATGAATCTACTGATACTTCCGGGTCCAGACCGCTGACGTAAAAATGCGAACGTAGTTTTCTCCCTTTTATTTCGAGTGGTTCATTTGAGTTGCCCATAATCGGTGTTCTAGTGCGTTTACCTCTCCTTTCCACTAATTTAAAATCGTCGTTTTCTTCGGCTGAAGACGCAGAGTTGGATATTAGTTCACTCTTGTCCGGTGTGCTAGTTGGTTGCGCGGTACTAGTAGATTTTCGAGTTTGAGAAGACACGATTTCATTATATGCAACCCTAGTTGCTTTTGCAGAATTATCAGGTCTCTTATTGGGACGTTCGGCATCTGTTTTGATTACAGATTTCTTAATTTCATTGGCAGATTTGGTTTGTTTCTGCGCTAAGTCCCCTTTGTTTACGTTAGTTTTATTATTTGTGTTTGAAGAGGTTAAATGTTTAATTAGATTTTCCCTCTCAGTTAGAGCAATATTTAGATTACTAACTTGCATTTTTAGCTCCTGGATTTCGTTCTTCATTCCCAGCACTAATTGTAAGCAGATTCTCTGGATCCCTTGCTTCTCGCAGCGATAACATGCCATTACGCCAAACTTGTCCTCGTTTTTAATGCATCGTGAGTGAAAATCAGTGGCACAAATAACACATGTAGATAGTTCATCTTTTGATGCAATAGGTAAGCGACAGCTAAAACACTCTATATTTCAATCAGATATCGAGCATTTAATAGAAAATATTATCAAGGTTGCTTACAAAAGTATCCCTACTAATACAATGAATAAATCTCGTAGACATTTACAGATACGTTGTATGTTGTGTCGAGGAATATTCCGATTAGTTCAGAAAGAGGAAACAAGCCCAAGCTTTAAACAAAGTCAGTCGTATGATAACTTCCTAGCTTACAAAAACAATATCCAATAAACGAACTGCCTGCTTCTCTATTTCTGATCGAGGAATGAGCTTAGCTCCGCCATCTATAGCACTTAATATTGAATTAATTAATTATTAATAAATACTGAATTAATAGTCAGTAAGAAACGACTAGACAGTAGACGTTGCGACTTCACCATTCATCTTGAATGAACTGAAACATTGCATCAGAAACTTATTATCACTGAATAAAACACTGACGAAATGTAAGATTGTAAAATATCGTTTTATTGTTCTACAACAATTGTTTTGCCACACAGTGGCTTCATCAGGTAGATGACAAATATGGTTTTACAGTCATTGCTTATATATTATGCAACTAGGCGAACAAAATAGGGGAGTGTGGTATAGAGGTCAAAACAAATTACAATTTTTGACTTTCCTAATATAAATGTAAGATAATATATATGTACAATAATAATAGTATTAAATAAATATATTGTTATTCAATTTAAGCGATGTTAATAAAGGTGAGTTGTTGACTTCTAGTTGATCATTTAACAGAATACCGCGTTTGTTATATTTATTTATTTCCATTGATTCTAATAAATTGAGTTTGAGGCCTTTATTTTATCTGTGTAATATTTAGAAGTTTTCATTAAATGAATGTCTGTATTCTGTTAAATGATCAGCGTAGGTTGAGTTAGATTTTTCCTGAATGAAACAATTTTTATGTTCTTTTATTCGTTGCTCGAAACTTCTGCCAGTTTGGCCAACGTACACTTTTGTACAATCTCCACAACTTAATAATTTTGTAAATTCGGTTTAGTTCAATATTAAAATTAGTTTTTGTGTTAATAATACGGTGTAGCATGGAATTAAAGGCGAATTTGTGGGATTTTGGATGAAAGGATTGCATATGTATCAAAAACTAAGTTTAATATTGAACTAAACCGAATTTACAAAATTGCTGAAAACAATGGGAAGCCATTCTCCTCTATCAAAAACCTTCTGCACAAAAACAACAACAACAACAACAATCCGTATGCATCAATAGTTTACCATATCCTTTAGAACTAATAACTCCCTATCAAAGTTTATAAATAATTCAAAAGATAAAACAAAGAATAAAAACAAGAATCAGGGATATATCTATTAAGCTGTTGAGATTGTCCAAAAAACAATAATACAACAATGTATAGTAAAATGAAAATATTAACTATTTAAGAAAATGTTCAAAATGTCTACCATCTTGTTCTATACAAATTTTAAATCTACGAAAAGAAATTTTAACCCTATTTATTATTTTTAATATTTTTCTTAATATTTTCCGCTGTTGTTGGTGGTAAGGATTTACAATTGCAGATGATTTTTGTTTGAATCTAGCATGCAAAACCCCGGTTGATGCAATTAATGAAAGTAAAAAATTTTGATAGGCTTTGGGCGAGTAACAATAAATTAGATATATCTTCTAGCAAGTCCACAATAATTATTTTTAGTAGCCTCTGAGATCGGTTTCTCAAACAACTTAACCATAAATTTAGCTCCATCCCTATTGTACTACTACTAAGTACCTTATATTACACAAATAACTCCTGGAAAAAAAACATTTAACATTCACAAAAGATCGTTGTTCTCGTTCTAAAGGGATTAACATTAATCATAATGATGGTTGCGACCGTTACTATGTGGTAATTCATAATGAACAATGAATAAAACGCTTACTATGTTTTTAACCACTATAATTTATTATAATATATAAATATATTACAATTTGTACGACTTAAGTTTCGACTTTTGACGGTCATTATCAAGTGAACAAATTAACGAAAAAATTACATTTAAATAGATTTTGACAATTGAGTGAGGGGAGCAAAATACACACACTTTGTTTCAAAATTTTCAATTAAAAACTCACTTGATCTTTCCAACAAATTAAAATCAATAACCACGCCTAAAGGCTCAAAACTTGTATCCTTTGATGTAACAAGCATGTTCTCAAATATTCCAACAAATGAGTGCCTCGAAATCATTCAGAACATGTTAGACAAATTAGATATTAACATCATAACAAAATCGGAACTTTATGAGTCATTCGAAGTGTGTTTACAACAAAATTACTTTCAATTCAATAATCAATTTTACAAACAAACCCTAGGTCTGGCAATGGGTTCGCCGTTAAGTCCCTTATTAGCTGATTTATTCATGGCACAGATAGAAGAAAAAATTTTTAACTTAGATTTTACAAGAAAACACATTTCTTTTTGGCATCGATATGTGGATGACATAATTGCATGTTTCAGTGGCACTGCACGCCAATTAGATCAATTTTTAAAAATAATTAATAATATACATCCTAAAATTAAATTCACATTGGAATGCGAACAAAACAACCAAATTAACTTTTTAGACTTGACCTTGATCCACAGTAACAATAGAATTGAATTCAATATATATAGGAAACCTACAAACGTAAATTCTACCATTCCCTTTAACTCTAATCACCCTTTGTCGCACAAATTAGCTGCTTACCATTCAATGATACACCGAACCTTTTCAATTCCATTATCATCTAACAATCAAGCCACAGAACTAAATAACATTTTAGAAATAGCCAAAATTAATGGATTTCCAGTCAATTTAATTCAAAATTTAATTAATAAAAAACGTTATCAGAACACTATGACCTACATTTATCCTAGACTTCCAAATTCAAATAAAGATCCATTCATTACATTAACGTATTATGGTAAAACTTCAGAAGAAATTGCTCACATTCTTCGAAAACAAAATCATCAAATCGCGTTTAGACCTGCTTGCAAACTATCCAATTTATTGTTCAATTCAAAAGATAAAATCAACCCCTTAAAAACATCAGGTGTGTATGAAATTCCATGTTCCGAGTGCAATAGTGTGTATGTAGGACAAACCGGCCGCAGTTTTGAAAAACGATACGCTGAACATTTCCGCGCATTCCGGCTAAATCAAAATTCCAGTTCTTTTTCTAATCACGCGTTAGAATGTAAACATTCATTCCCCGAAATTCATAATCTTAAAATTTTACATAAATGTTCAAAAGGTACAAAGCTTAATCTCCTGGAATCCGCGGAAATTTTCAAACGTAATCGTAATCCCCTCATTAACCTGTTAAACGAGCAAACCGATTTAGTACACACACCGCTTTTCAAAATTTTATAATCTTAATCTTAATCTTTTGCACCTTCGCCGTAAATCGTTTTGCTCCCCTCACTCAATTGTCAAAATCTATTTAAATGTAATTTTTTCGTTAATTTGTTCACTTGATAATGACCGTCAAAAGTCGAAACTTAAGTCGTACAAATTGTAATATATTTATATATTATAATAAATTATAGTGGTTAAAAACATAGTAAGCGTTTTATTCATTGTGGATTAACATTATTAAATCAGTAACTTGAACAAGGTGGGACAGCGATGCAGCTACTTCCCTATTGCCCTTTCGATCTTATCGATTATTGATCATTGATATATTCTCTATGCCCAAATGTGCAAGGCATTACTTAAAGTAATAGATCGAGTGCAATATCGAAGTCTCCAGATTTGTCTAGGAGCTATGCACTCCTCACTAGGTGACATTAATCGCAGAAGCATAAGACCTGGCATTATCAGTAAGGAAAGAGTATTTAGCTCAGAAATTTGTTTTAAAACTAAGGGCATCCGACGACGAAAACCTTCTTAGGAAATCTGCACAACCAATCTATACCGGTTAACCAATTACAGCAATAGAGCTAACCTGATTATATGTAATGCTTTCCAAGACTCTACGCACCTTAATATTATAGATAAGTATGGAATCCACTGAAAACTATAGTAATTGAGACATTATAGTTACTGATGGCTCCAAACCCAGTAATGGGTCTGGATTTGCATATTATATTTAATCGAAGAATATTTCTGTGATGAAAAGACTATTAACTACTGCAACTATATACACTGCAAAAGCACCAGCTCTTATTGAAGGTTTGGAGTGGTTCATAAATAACTCAGATAATCGGGCATTCATTCTTACTAATAATCAAGCCATACTGAATGAATGAAAGAAGATAAATCTATTACTGTTCAGGAACATTATTAAGTGTGTTAGTTAACTACAGACAGTTAACTGAAATTCGCACATAATGTGTATTAAGGACCATAATGGTATACATGGGAATGAGGTAGCACAGACTAGCCTAAGCTATATCGTATTCTGATTATAATTCTTTATTTTGTAAATGCATGAGGAAAAAGTAGGAAAACTACTGGACAACAGAAGTATAACCCACATTCAAACTATAAGATATTGCATAATAAGGTGCTCAAATAATAAAACTCTTATGCAATGATTTGAAAATGCTTAAAATAGAATACCCCAGCAATATAAATTGTTTATTAAGAAGGCATAATACGTTAATTTTGGAAATATTAGTTCGGTATCTAATTAATTCAGATGTTAAACTTCAAGACCGACTGCACAGAATGGTAGACTCTTGTAAAGAAACAGCTTCATTAATCCAATATACATATAATTTATGTTATAAGAATCCTGGATGATATTAAGTATTAGGTATTATTTATTTTATCCAGCATGCCAACAAAAATATTCTAAAATTTTGACATAATATTTTTTCACACAAATTTTGATCGCATTTGGAAAGGTTTGAATTCACAAAATATGTGTTCTTCCATTCTCGCCCTCTATTCTTCTGACAGTTGCTCCATGAAGACTATTGATGACGATTGATCAAATATTTTGCAAATGCGCCCTTTTTGCCCTAAAAAGGGATATTTAATTGACATAATATGTCATTATATTTTATAGATGACGATTTGTGGTGGGTTAAACTATTCATTGGTCTCTTAAGCCTCCTTCTGGGCTCTACTCCTCAAGCCTACCTAAATAAACTTCTTGTGAAGTCGAGTAGTTAACTATATGAAATGTTGCCCAGCTTTAACCAATCTGTCCATTCGCCTCCGAATACGGACCACCTGAGATGTTTAAGTTCACACAGAATGTGTCTTAGTGTCTCTTCTTCTTCTACGCATTTTCAACATAGGAGATCTTTTGATATCCCTATGTTGTGAAGGTGCTTGGTTAGTTCGATTAGCAGCCGCAAACTGTTTCTTGAGAGTTCAATGTATTTCCTGCTCAGCTTCCGTTTTTGTGAGTGGATGAATTTTTTGGCGACCGCATACTTGTCAGTTTGTTGCTTTTCCTTTTTGGGTTCCTCAATTGAGTTTTTTTTCAATATTTGGGAGGTAGTAAGTGATGCCAGTGGCAGAGAGATGGCGCCTACCCTTTCCAGTTTCCAGGGCAGTTTTTCTGGTTGGCCAGGCATTCCTCAATTCATTGTTCGTATCCCTTAATCCAGGATATTGTAATTTTGTTGGCTACGGCAAATTTTTCTGAGCTTGCCTGCACTCCAGTATTATACTACTGGCTATCCTTGGTCTCTATAGCGCAACTATGTTTGATTTGCTGTCGGTTAGAAACAAAATGAATTTGTTCGAGACTCCAGTGCCAGTAATTTCCGAGTACCTTCGAGTCTCCTAAAAAGATAATCATCACATTTCTACCTAGGGGGATGCTGAGTCTTGGGTCCAATTTTGGCAGTAAATTCCTACCCTTGTGCTTTCATGATTCTTAGCCCTGTCGGTTAAAGGTGATTTCTGATTTTTCGTAATATCTGATTTTTCATTTCGCATTACCGTTAAAACAGGTGTCTCGTTGGGACATTGTTGAGAGATTCATTGATTTCCGGCATGATTGATTCCGCCCCTTTCAGTATTCTTTCGTGCCTCAAACCGTTTGCTCTCGTGGGTGTTGTGCGTATTACGCCTGTCAGCCAGGCACGCCAATCGTTGTAGGTAGTTTAGCTTCTTTCTGGTTACCGATTGGTTTATTCTCTGCTACCAGGTTAACGCTCCATATGTCAGAGCTGTTCAGACGATTGCAATGTAGAGCCACCGAATTATCTTTGTTCTTAAAGCCTCGATTGGTTCTAGCACACCTCTGCGCTACCAGAAGATGACATAGGCTTTTTAAAGCTTGTGTTCAAAGAGGTTCTTCATATTTGAGCTTGGAGTCCGGTGTTATAACGAGGTATTTTACCTCGTTTACCAAGCACAACTGGTTGTTAAAAAGTTTGAGAAGTCTACCTGTGTTGATCTTCCTTTTTCTTGTGAACAGTACTAATTCTGTCTTCTTGAGGTTAACGGATAGCGGCGTTTTTTCGAACCATTCCTCTGTGATTTTGAGAACGCTCACCATTAGGCTACATAGAATACTCTCGTGTTTAGTTGCCATAGTAAGCCGTCCGCAACGACATTCCACAGAAGTGAAGATAGCACCCTTCTGTGGCAGCTACTGACAAACTATTTTCCTTATCGAGGCGGTTACCTTTCTATTTCTCAGCATAGCCCCAATCCATCCAGTGATGGTTGTGGGAACCGCATTCTTGTTTAGACCATATTTTATGTTAGCGAAGACCTGTAGACGTGTTGGCTCTGGTGAGCTCGCTATTCAAGTAACACTGCTCCCTGATATGATTGGCGTGCAGCTTCTCTAAGGTGAGACTGATTGGTCTAAATGATTTGACAGCTTTTCCTGGTTTGGGAATTAAAATTATTTTGGCTTCCCTTTAGGATCCCTGTATATACTGTATTACATTACATGCACAAAACAGGCCGCAATTTATCAGTTAATTTTCTACAACTAACTGAATGATTTTAATATATTTTATCAGTCCGCATAGTATCGTTAGTATCTGTACCCAGCCTCACTGGGAGAATTATTTTATTTCTCCTTTTTATTTTGCTTTCGGTGACGATGCCCATGCTCACGTTCCAGTCCTTCGTTGTGGAGAAGTATTCTGGATCATTTTGATGGTTCGCATCGGACCCGCTTTTGGAATAAGGAAAGTGTGACTCCAGAAGTAGATTTAAAGATTCTCAGAAGTTCGCACTGTAAGTGCCGTCCTCCTTTCTTAATATGCGTGGCTGTGTACTGATAGTATTTTCTTAGTGCGGGCTTTTTCCGATACGGAATTTATGCCTTTACAAAAGTGCCACGAAGGGCTTTGATTCGTTCTGAGGGTAATTTTAAAGTCCCTCTTGATTGTCTTAAATTTGGCCCCGTTCTCCTCAAGTCAAGAATTCTTGGCTTTGTTAAAGGCTTTCTGAGAATTTGACTTTTTTCGATCAAGCTCGAGGCACCAGTAATTTTGTAATTTAAGAGACAGCCTTTTGATCGCCCCCTATGTACACGGTCCTGCCTGAAGATATCTTCTTTCAGGTGGTTGAATAGGCAGCTGTTAAACAGTTCCGCATCCGTTCTTCTTGGGTTTTGAGCCATGATTCGTTCCTTGGTCGTAACTCCCTTATTGAAGCAGATTTATCTATGAAAGGCACGTCATGGTGGACGAGATAGTTTTCTATCAGCTTTGCGATACATTATTTCACTAAAAATATTTTAAAGATTCCATACATTTTCATATAGAAACCGTAGAAAATTGTTGAAGCGAACACACATCGCTGCAGCGGCAGTCTCCAGAAGCAATGTTAAGAGTGTAATATAACTTTATATAATGAATAATATTATTATTTCATTTTACAATAATAACAAATAAAATAAAGAATTAAACACATTACGAACTCACCACATTAATTTTATCCACTCCGTTAACCTAGTCCCTGATTTGTGTTCCGATCACCTAGCCATCAGTTTTCAAATAAAAATCCCTTCAGATCCTCCTCAGCCAACCCCTAATTTATTTTACCATTTTAAAAAATGCAACATTGACAAAGTTAAACTAGAAGTATCTGAATACATTACCGCAAATCCCATTATTAACTCTCATTCTATCTCCCACTTCAATGAAATCCTCTCCTCTTCCATTATACAAAACACACCTTAAATACCAAGACAATTTTATAAATATCCTCTTCCAAAATACATCCTTCGACTTATTAAACTTAAAAGACAGTTATACAAAGACATACAACTGACGGACACAACTGAACTTAGACAAAAATTTAACAAACTCAACAAAGACATTAAAAGACTTATAACTGAATTTAAGACGGACGTTTGGATTAAAACATGCAGTAAAATCAACGATTCAAAGGGAAAAAAGTTTTGGACAGAGATTAAGAAACTAAGCAAATATAAAAAGACAGGCAATATACAGCAAATATTCGAGCCACAAACTAACGAGACCATCACAGACCCGGACGTAATCGCACAAAAATTTGCCGACAATTTTAACACTACTTATTTAATGACACAAGACCCAAACTTTAACAGGACAAATTTCCAAAAAATAAATGACTGGTACAATAAATATTTTGAAAAAAATGACTGTTCAGAACCGACGGACATTTTTACACACGACGAATACTTTGACGTTTTAAAGAAAGGGAAAAACACAGCGACTGGACTTGACAATATACATAGACACATCCTAAAATCCCTCCCATTCCACATACACGACCACATCCTTAATAATATCAACTTCCTTTACAAAAAACAATATTTCCCAGAAGTGTGGAAAATAGGTGTTGTAATTTGTATCCCTAAACGCGACCAACCCTCTTCCTTATTATCCAGCTATCGACCCATCACACTCCTACCCGTTATTGGAAAAATCTATGAATCCCTCCTCAAAAACAAAATCCTCTCTTTAATTTCCAATCATATCCCCAAATACCAATTTGGTTTTCTTCCCCGCCGATCAACTTCCCTTCCACTTACTATCCTTGCCTCAAATATCCAAACATCCCACCTGGAAGGCAGAGCTTCTGCAGCTTTATTTTTGGATGTCCAGAAAGCGTTTGACTCTGTCTGGCATCAAGGCTTATTATACAAGTGCCACCTCCTAAAGATCCCTCCCCACATTATTTTCATTATCAAACAATTCCTCTCCAATAGATCCCTAAAAGTCAAAATTCACAACTCATTTTCTTCTTCCTTTACCCCCGAACAAGTACTCCCTCAAGGCTCTCCTCTCTCACCTCTGTTATACAACATTTTTTGGTGGATGTCTACAACCCCGATCCTTCCTACTTTAACCCATCCAAATATCTCCTGCAATTTGCAGATGATACGGCCTTGATCACACATGCTCCCACACTACCAAAAGCCCTTCAATTCCTTCAAGAGCTTATTGACTCCCTTCAACAATGGTTTGCAAAATGGCGCTTTAAAATCAATCCCCACAAATCACAACTCCTAATTCCTTATCATCGCACCAATACTCACCCCATAAAGTGTTTATTTCCCAAACTATGATCCCTCCTTCAGTTTCCGTTAAATACCTGGGCATAACCATAGATCAAAAGATCAATTTCAAAAAACATACTGCTGCATTAAAAAATAAAATAACTTCTAGGGCAAAATGCTTTAGAAGCTTAACCTACAAGAACAATGGGATTAATACTAGCACAGTTGTTAGAATTTACAAAATGATTTGCCGCTCACTACTTGACTATGGTTGTGTCCTCTATACCAATCCCAGCAATCCAACCTCTCGTAATATCGAAGTTAGCGAGCGAGCATCCCTCCGCACCCTAACCAAACTCCGACATCCCCTTAATCCTCTACAAAATCCATCTAATCAGCTCCTATATGATACCACTTTAGTTATCCCTATCCTAGAACGCCTTCGATTCCTATCAGAAAATTTTTCCAAAAATCCTTTCAACTTCCATATATTATCCCAATATTGTCTTCCTAGAAACCCTAGTATAAACCCTAAATTTAAAAATCCCAATTCAACCATATTTGATTTCATTTCATCATTTCATCCTTTTACGCAATAACGACTGACGCCATATGACTGGACAGCACAAGGCAGAAAGACCTCTGGTCGATAGCCTTTTGACAAATTAATACATTAACACCTCATTCATTATTCATTATTCCAATGTAAATATGTACAAATATTTGTCAATAAATATATGTTACTACTACCACATTAATTTTAAAGCAGTAAATTATGACATGTTTGCAATCATCCCTTAGAAAGTAGAGATAAATCAAAGTTTACGTTATTTATTATTTACAGGAAGACAAAAAGATATAATTTATATATTGTTGTCGCTTTTGATTTATTTGATCTCATTATCCTAGTGTAATTGAAGAGAGGAAAGTGGAATGTTACTCCTATTTTAGATTTCCATCATAGATGTAAGTAACCCTTCGGTAGAGTCGAACTATTAATGTTAAAAGTCTCCAAGAGTTTGTGTACTTTAATATCGTTTTAATTAATTAAATAACAATTGAGTAAAAATGTTTGCTTATTATTAAAGTTACTGAAATATAAATAAACAACAATGAGATAACATCATTATTATATCTGAAGGTTACTCTGCGTAGGATATGTTTATTGTTTTATGTTTGTTTATTCTTAAAACATACAATTATTTTCACTGTGCTTAAATAAATACACGTAATTGTTTCCAAAAATATTGATTTTCATATCATATTCATATCATCATATCATATTCATATTTTTAGTGGTAAATAACATAGTTAGTTTAATAATAAATATATTCGTAAAATCTACAACAAATGAGTCTTATTAAGACTACAAGAACAAATCACTTTTGAAACAACTACTTCTCTAGCTAATACTTCGACAGACATTGAATAATACAAAAGTAATTTGCGTGTTACAAAATAGCAAGGCTATCAAAGCAACACTAGTTTGAACGTATTTCTTTCTGTAAAATGAACTAAAAATGATTGAATGTACGTTAAAATAGTTTGTGAGTGACTATACTATGGTAATTTGGAAAAAGAAATGAATTTAGGTTGATGTAATTAAAAATAAATTAGCAAAAGCAATTAAATAATTCAATACTCAATTTTATAACCATCTGTAGACACGTGTTTCGATATTTCAATCTCTTCAGTACAGCTTTATTATAAAATTGATTTTAAACATAAATAAAAACGTTTACTAAAATAAATATAATGAAAAATAAATAACTTACTCAGATATGCACGGCAACTGACACAATAATGAAATATAATCGACTGAGGGTCTTATTTATACCTGCATGGATTACTGAATTCTACGGAAAATAATTACGTTCGGGATTAAGGAAAATACCCAATTAGAGCATAATTTAATAATAAAATATATAAGTCCTTTACGTTGTAGATAATTCACTAAGTGATTTGTTCTTGTAGTCTTAATAAGACTCATTTGTTGTAGATTTTACGAATATATTTTCGTGTTTTTTCTATTATTAGTGAATTATCTACAACGTAAAGGACTTATATATTTTATTATAGTTAGTTTAGTATTGGTACTAATAAGGTTTGTAGCTCTTACGACATTTATGCCAATGAACTTCACTTACTATTTACTCTGCTCCATACACTATTGTATTATTTATATTTAATTCAAAGATAGAAATATTATTTAAATGAGAGACTAATTAAATTTTAAATATCAGTATCTTAAGTGATTATATTTCAACTTAAACTTAATACAAAAATAATGTGTCACTCAGAAATTAATTCATTCTCATCATTATCATTAATTATTAATATTATAACTATATATCAACTCCATCCTATTTTTTAAATTTATTTTCTTCTATGTCCTTTTTATATAGTATAAGTCGTATAAAGTTGATTTTTTTATCGCCACGTTGTGTATTTTTCCCTCCAATTCGTTCTCGTGCTATTCCATTTCCCGTCATTTCTTTTCTATGTTTTTCCTAACCATCCCTTAGAGTTTTTCCCTGGTATGTGTTCCGTATATTATATCATCATGCATGCGATACACTTCCCACCACCACCATACCCCCGACCCTCTATAGCTTTTTCATTTCCAGACTCTATCTAAAGGGAATGCCAATTGAAAGTCCAACACTTTATATTGGAGTTGAATTAAATTAAAATTTAATTGTAAATAGTAAAAAGTATGTTTACTTTAATCAATAATATATTATCGATCTACCTACCAGCACTACCTTACCCTTAATTGGTGACTAGTTAAAGATAATGCAAATTGAAAGTCTATTACTTTAAATACTTGATTGTAGAGGCTTTTCTTTCGCGTTACATTGTTTAATAATTCCAATAAAATTGAAACTTTCTATTATAGTTGAATTAATTTAAACTTTAGTTGTAGATAGTAAAGAAATTTATTTGAATTGATATTTATAAGTCAGTTTCATTTTAGAACAGGAGAATCTTCATTAATCTAGTTTAATAGATAAATGTTAAATAGTTAAAATGTTTATTTCCACTTTCAGCCTACTTTAATTGATTTACAAATATACTATATATGAGGACCATACGGAAAGTAGTTGTATATTTATGAATATACAAGAAACTAGTATATATTGACAAATATTAACTTTTAATTTGTAAAGAACATATGTACTTCAAACTATTACATAATCACCTTGCAAATTTAATCATTTGACGTAACCTGTGACGAGTTTTTGAATACCAGCTTCATATTTCTCCGCCGCCAGTGAATTCAGATACGCAATCACAGCTCCTTTCAGTTTTTTTTATCTCTTAAAAATTTCTTTCCTGTCATAAAGTCCTTGAATTTTGTGTAGATGGTAATCTTTATGAATTCGTTAAATGAACTCATCAGTTCGTCCGTAATGATGGCCGTCTTGAACGCTTGTCATCTCTAAGTTGAAATTACGACACCAGAGTCGAAAAGACCATCAATTGACGATTCGCGACAAGGTATCATTTATTTAATTGAATATGATTACACAACATTTCAAAATTGTACATAAAATGCATTAATATAAACAAAAATTTCAGTCACATATGGAAAAGGCAGAGTTTACAATAGAAAATTATTATTTACAATAGAACTTTCTTCCATGAGAAACTTACTTTTTGAACTTAATCTCAAAATATTTCATCTTTATTTTAGCCAAATGTTGCATATTATATCGCCAAAAGGAACTTGCCCAAATATAATATGAATATCGCAAGGGCGCACATTACTTGCATTGAGATATTTAATCAAAACCCTAACGTGTACATTATAAACACTCACATAAACCGTAGAGTCAATAGAAGCGAGACGTAACTTTGTCACAGAGAGCTGAAATACAACTAAACATGTGGGCACACATCCGGCGGCTACTCTCTTCGCCTGCACCCCGCATATTGCAAACGGGTACTACTTTCCTACAATCCCTCGTAGTTCGTTTCATTATAAAAAGCACCAAGGATCAGATCCAAAAATAGTTATGGGTCTTGTCCCCAGTGCTGTATTTTAATTAATTTCAAAATACTAAAAGCTGATAGTTATTTCTGCTTAATATATGTAGTTATGTTAATGATTAGAGTTAAATATCTGTGGCTTTGTATTAGTGGCTTCGAAAGCATTAAACACTCCATCATCATCATTAAAAGATCAATTTATTTTCAATTTTATTTACACAAAATTTAGTCCAGACAAATTTAACAATAGAGAAAGTTTAACTCAAGAAAAATCTATAATTCAAAAATGCAACTTATAAACTATTCGATCAAGTCGATTTTCATTTCAATATTTAGACAATTCCAATTGGTAAAAGCTTATTGTTAATAATATCGATCTAAAAAGAAACACTAGAAGAGAAATTCTGGTAAATTTTAATAATATGAAAAATTAGCTGGCAGAAAGGCCATATCGATAGCCGTAATAAAAATCAATTACGATTATATTGTACATAACGAATGTATTCAATAATAAATAAAGATGTTTGTCTCTCTGAAAAATTAGTTTCTGGACAGTTACAGAAATCTATAAAATAATAGTGCAGAAAAAACTACCTTCCTTCCTTGAATAAATTTTCATAATTTTGAAAGAAATTCATAGAAAATTCTATAAATTTGGCAGAAAATTTAGTATTTAAAAATCAATACTTTCATTTTTTTGTAAATTTAGAAGAGAACATTCTTGTAAACTGGAACGGAAGGTACTAAAAAATTTGAAATTTTTTTTAGGTTGAAAATTCCATAATTTTGAAAATTTCTTGAAAATTCATTAAAAGAAAACCAAAAGTGCCAGAAATTTTTTAAAAGATATCGCAAGAAATCATCAAATATTCTCGAAAAATTGTATGGAAAATTAATAAACACCTCGAGGTAATTTTTTTTAAAGTCTGAGGTAAGAAGGTAGAAATTAATATGCAATCAATAAATAATATACAACTTAAAAAGTAGGTAATTGTGGAGGTATCATTAATTTAAATTTAAGAACTCGATTTGTTTTGGGTGTCAGTGATTTTTTTTAAATCCAATATCTTCTAATGTGCTTGTAGGAGTTAATTGTTATGACACAAATTTTATTTTATTATTATTTATCTCTTCAAATTTCTGGCAGATTATACAGACTTGGAAGAAAGTTGTTGAAAAATTATAGAACAATTGAAGAAAGAGATATAACGGGACAGTTACAGAAATCTGGAAAAGAATTGTTGTAAAAATTTGGAGCCTTCGAAAAAATTAATACAATTTTGAAAGAGAAATGGATGGAAAATTGTAATAAATTTGATAGAAAATTTTTAAATGAATCCCTTCATTAGCTCACATTCTAGACGAGAACATTCTAAAAAGATAAGGTATTGCAAAATTCTATAAACTAGGAAATTGTATTAATTTTTCTAGCTGGAAAATTTTATAATCCTTGAAGAAAATTCTTAAAATTTCAAGTAAAGGAAACCAAAAGTACCAGAAAATATCAATAAGAAAACACACCAAATAATGAAATAATATTCCTGAAAAATTGAAAAGAATTTTCCAGAAAAATCGAAAATTTTAGAAGTGAAATTTGTAAATAAAACAAATTTCAAAACATCTATGTAAAGTGTTTAGAAAAGTCTGTTGTAACAAATTAGAAAAGAAATATTTAATCAAATAAATAAATAAATATAGTTAATTGTAGAGGTTACATCAATTTAAATTTTAAAACTCAATTTTTATATAACTTATTTTGATATTTAACAAATAAAGTGGTAAAACAACTTTGTTTGTTTCTCCTTCTTCATTAACTTCAAACAACTAACGACAGAAGTAAAACATAGTTGATTTTCTAAAGTATAGATGAGTTGATTGTTAAGAGAAATGTGCTTTAATTATTATTTCTCTATTGGAATTAATAAAAGATTTTAGAAACCAGCAGGAAAAGTTGTAGAACGATCAAAGAAATTTCTTGTAAAAGTTTTTTTCCGTAAATTCTAATAATATAGATAATTATAAATAAATAAAATCTATAAAAAAAAAACTGCTCGAAAAATGTATACCTTTCGAAAATAAATGTCACAATTTTGAAAAAGCAATTAATAGAAAATTCTACAAACTTGGATGAAAATTTGAATAAATTAGAATAATTTTTCCGACTGGAATATTCTATTATCCTTGAAGAATTTTTTTTTAAATCGAATTAAAAAAATAACAAAAAATTTCAATACGATATTACGATATTATACAATAAGAAATAATGAAATATTCTCGAAAATTAGAAAACAACTTCATGGAAAATTGTAAAAATATGCTAGAAAACTTTAAAATCTATCCTTTGATTTTCTCACAATGCAAAACAGAAAACTCTAATAAACTAGAGGAGAAGGTACTGAAATATTTCAAAAAAATATAATAATTGTTCTAGCTACAAAAAATTCTATAACCCTTTAAAATATCTCGAAATTTTATAAAAAAACTAATTTAAGAAAACCAAAGGTGCTAGCAAATGTCAATAAGATGACACAAGAAATGATAATGTTAAAAAAATTAAAAGAATTTCCTACAAAACTTGATTGGAAATAGAAGAATATTTAAAACGAAATTTCTGAAAAATTGCGAAAAGTGTTTTACTAAAGTCTAAGATAATCAGGCTGGAAATAAATATACAATCAAATAAATGACATAGAACTCAAAAAAATAAGTAATTATGGATTTTGGCAATAAAAATTATAATAGATTATTTTGGTTTTCAAAGAACATTTTTATCTAAAACATTCTATGCTGCTTGATGGGGTTAACAATTATTATAAGACAAATTTCTTTAATTAATATTTGTCTCTACAAATTAAAAAAAAATTGAAACTTAAAAGAAAAATTGCGATCGAAGGAATTTCTTGCAATTTAAAAGAGATATTTCTGGTAAATTTCAATAATATAAAAAGTAATATTTTGACAAATATATAAACCTTAAAAAATATTGTTGTAAAAATCTAGAGCTTATTTAAAAGAGAAATTAATAGAAAATTTTATAAACTTGGTAAGAAAATTACTAGAGAGATATAGAAATCTGCCAAAACGGTGCTAAAAAAATCTAGAGCCCTCGAAGAAATTATCACAATTTCGAAAAAGAAAATCTTCAAATCAATAAAATTTGTAGAAATTTTTCAAATCAACTTTTTGATTTTCTCACAATTTAGAAGAAAAATTTCTAGAAAAACGGAAAAGAAGGTACTGTAAAATTCTAGAAAATTGAAGTAATATTCCATTCAGAAATGTCTATATTCCTTGAAAATTTTATGAAAAATCCAAAAAAAGTGGTAGAAAATTTTAATAAGAAAATTTAAATAATTCATGACATAATGAAATAATCTCGAAAATTGAAACCAAATTCCTGCATAATTTTAAAAGCGATGTTTTTAAGAAATAGCGACAAAATAAGAATCCTCGAGATAGAGTGTATTGATATATCGAAAAATTTAAGATTATAAAGCAGGAATTAAATAAATAATATAGAATCTAAATAAATGTAATGTGGAGATTTTGTCAATTTAAATTTAAAAACTTAAGCTTTTATAAGGCTTATTTTTAGTTTAATAGATTTTTTGGTCTAATATTATTCCAATATGTTTCATGAAGTTAACGATTATTATTTATCTTTTCAAATTTATAGAAGATTTTAGAAGAAACGTGGAAGAATATTTGATGAAAAGTTGTTTGAAGAAATTTCCGTCATTATGAAAGAGTCCATTTTGGTAAATATAGATGAGAAATTACTAGACAGTTATAGAAATCTGGAAATAATATTGCTGGAAAATCTAGAGCCTTCGAAAAAATCGAAAGAGCAATTTTTGAATAATTCTAGAAACTCAAAAAAATTTTAAAATCATTGTTTTCTTACAATTTAGAAGAGAAAATTAAGATTTTAAAAGAAGAATATTTGCTGAAAAGTTGCTTGAAAAAATTTCCGGTAATTTGGAAGAGATAATTTTTATAAATTCTAATAATATGGATGAGGAATTACTAGACACTTATAGAAATCTGGAAGATCCTTCGATGAAGAGTTCCACTCGTCGTCCTTTTGACTAAAATTTTAAGTATATGGTATTTTCATATTTTATGATATATATCTTGTCATATTTTGTTAAAAAGGAGTACAAAGATATAAACAAATAAATACAATTACTGGAAAAATCTAGAACCTTTGAAAAATTGTTACAAATTTGAAAAAGCAATTTATGAAAAAATCGAGAAACTTTGAAGAAAATTTGTTTTAAAATCAATATTTTCTTATAATTCAGAAGACGCCATTATAGTAAACTGGAAGAGGAGGTGCTGAAAAATTCTAGAAAATTGGAATATTTTTTTGAGCTTTAAAATTTTGTAATCCGCAAAAGTTACTAAACATTCTCAAATTGGAAATTGGTTGAAAATACTAGAATTGTAGAAGCGAAAAAATAAAAAACCTCGAAGTAAAGTGCTTAGAAAAATTTGAGATAAAAAACTGGAAATAAATTTACGATCAATTAGGATTGGAAAAATCCTCTTTAATTATTATCTTCCTTTTATTTTTATAGTCTTTTAATAAAAGGATGAACAAACAGGTTGGTTACATAGTATAATACAACTCTATTCTTATTAATCTTGGAAAAATCAACTTTTTAGCCAGAAGTTTATCCAATTTATTTCAGGATATAATCAAAATATAATAAAAAAATAAAATAAAATGTTTCTTGGAGTTTCAAGTCTTTTATTTCTTTACACTTTGGCTCTTTTAGACTTTTTAATTTTAATATTTAAACATCTTAATTTAGTGCCTATGGATATATATAAAAGTAAAGTGAAGCTGATAAATAGAGAGCGGATTTCTAGCATTATGCTTATCCATAATATTAATAGCATCGAAAAAATTTCTTAATATCTATACGAATCTTGAAGAATGTGATTACTTAGCGCTAAGTTTTTTTGGGCTTTTTTGCTTATTTTGACTTTTTGTGCTTATTTTGACTTTTTATGCTTATTTTCATGCTTTTTTTAGATTTTGATGCTTATTTGGAGCATTTTCTTAAACATTTAAAAAACATTTAATAATAATTTCACGCTGATATTAAATTAATTAATAGAGAATTTTCGTAAAAATCTGTATCCCATCATTTATAGATTATATTTGTATTACATATTTTCTTCGTGTCTTTTGACAACATAATTGTTAAAAATCTTCATAATATGATACAATAATTATAATGAATTTTATTATTAATAAATATTAGTATAAATTACCAATTTACAATGGATTCGTTTATAAATAAGTAGATATAATAGACCGTCTCATTATTCAGATAATACAGACGAACGCTTCATAGGAATCACACCTATGATATTCCGGATGTAAACGTCGTTAAAAAATAAATAGGGGCCCCAGTAAGTATTAAATGTAAACAAATTTAAGTGATAGCTAATAATCAGGTGTTCTGCAACGTATCAATTTCCTTCTCTCGGCAAAAGTACCGATGGGACGACTGGCGCATATTTACCGTTTTCGTTAATTTTCATATTCAAACTCGCATTCATAAACTATTGAATTGACATTCCAAAAACTTTGCTTATTTATCAAAAATTACTATATGCGTGATTCGTATTAACCTGGGGAATCATAGATAAATTATATTATATAATTCACATGTATATTTAACCATAATACAAGAATTAATTAGAGGCTATCCAGAATTAATAAGTGAAAATTATACATTATTTTGTAAGGCATGTTTAAAAATAGTAAGTTTTATTTTAGTTCCCAACTGCATCCTAACTAGTCAAGACTTGTATGTAAAACATGTTATAACAACTACGTCAAGAACGTTTGAAAAAGTTCAAAGCTGAACTAACAAAACAGCACAATTTCACATCATCTTCAATTAAATTCACATTTGTGCAAAATACTTTTACATTCTAATATCCCTTTAAGAAAATTACAAAATAATGCATTTAAATATTTCTTGGGAAAATACCATACAAAAAATTAAAGATATTATTAACAATAATTATATGTGGTTTGGTGTGGATGAAACCACAGACTTGTTTAATTTAATAATATGAACACATATTGAGACACTTACTATGTTTTTACCACAATTAATTTATTGTAATATGGTTTACATATATACAAAAATCACGACTTAAGTTTCGACCTGTTACAGTCATTATCAAGTGAGTACAAAATTGCTGAGGAAGTACATTTATACCGGCGAGAGATTAGTGAAAATTTCCAAATGAGGGTGAAAATTTTCACTAATCTCTCGCCGGTATAAATGTACTTCCTCTGCAATTTTGTACTCACTTGATAATGACTGTAACAGGTCGAAACTTAAGTCGTGATTATTGTATATATGTAAACCATATTACAATAAATTAATTGTGGTAAAAACATAGTAAGTGTTTCAATATGTGTTTAAATTTGGATTACCACCTAGTAACGGTCACAACCATCATGAATGTAATAATATGAGTTTAACATGAAGACATCCGACCAACAGTATTTTGATATATACAAAAGAATTGAAGAAAACTGATAATAACATTATAGCAAAATTCATAAATGATGGACTGACAAGCTTATTTTTGCCGTAGACAATACCAAGTTACAAAATTTTACTAATAATGCATTTTGTGCATTGTACAAGTTTAGCACATGAATAGAAACGAATTTCTGAAACTATAAGAATGAAATTTCCATTTGTAGATTTAATTAAATATGGAAAAATAGTTCTTATATTCTTCTGTGAGTACAATTATTCAAGAAGTCATTATCTGATATCTCACTGCCCCATAAACCAGTGCTAACAAAATGGGGAATTTGGCTATATGCTACAATGTACTATGCGAACAATTTTGAAGAATTTAATAAGGTTATATACAACTTTCCCGAAACGACAAGCAAATCAGTTAAAGATTGTTAAATAGTTCTTAAGAAACAAGAGCTTCCTTCCAAACAATTGAGTTACATAAAATCGCGTTTAAATTTTGTGAGCAACACAATAAAATCTTTATAAAAGCAGATTCATTTTAGAAAATACCTGCATGCATTGGCCAAGAAATCAAAATAATATCGAAAGAAGTATTCGTTGAAAATGAAGGATTTTTAATATTAAATAAATTAAACTTGATTTTGAATGGCAATTTTCAAATGGATCCAGCTATAATTTAAAATAAAGAGAAGCTTTTCTACTTTCAAAAATTTATTGAGCGTCAGAAGTAATAATTTTTACAATTAAACCCTTAGAACAACATTTAATGATCTACTGTTTTTATGAATAGATTTTAGTTATTTTGAAACGTATACAAAATTACAATTTAATTTTTAAATACTTACATGATATTATATATTGCGTAAAGAAAGCATGTTTATTTTAGTTTTAAGCCAAATTTCTTTGTAAAATATGTTGATAAACGTGTAACATATCAAGAAAATATAGTTTTCTTTAGTGCTTTTTTCGTGTTTTTATGCTTTTTTCCTGTTTTATGCTTTTTTAATGCTTTTTTTCTCTAAATTTTGTGCCTTTTAATGCTTTTTTAGTGCTTTTTTCGTGTTTTTATGCTTTTTTCTTGTTTTTATGCTTTTTTAATGCTTTTTTTCTCTAAATTTTGTGCCTTTTTAAGTGCTTTTTTTCACATTTTTTAAGCTTTTTTATCCGCTCTCTACTGATAAATCTGATTGTTCATTTAATAAATATTTAATGTTTCAAAAGCATTTGGTCACTTTTGATATAGGCAGGCATTGAAATTCAGGTCTTCTAATATGAGGTATTACTTCTTCCTAAAGAATGTCTTATGTTGCTCAATTAATGATTAAAAAACCTTTATATTTAGACAACATATACTTTTGGGCAGTCGTTACAAGTTAAATTATTTCTTATATTCCTCAATTCGTTTTTGAAAACCTTCCCTTTTACCCGAAATATCTTTTTTCAAGATAATAAATATATAAAAGTACTATTATTAAAGTATAAATTTTAAATTACTTAATATAAACACAATTGATCAAACAAAAATATTGAAGAAACTACTATATTGCGGAAAATAATATTTAGGTATCAAGATATTACCATAAAGGTGCCATCTATTGTCTAAGCGTTGCACTAGATCCTTGTTTGGGTGGATAACCACCGCTAAATCTTAGGGAACCATTAACAGCGATAGTTGTAACAATACTAATAAAACTTAAAGTATTTACTGTATCCAAAAATGCACTAATTTTTAATAATGATAACAAGTCTGTATCTGCACATTGAAAAGTTATACAAAGTTTAGAAAAATATTTGTCATCGCAGAATGTTAAAACGATTACAATGACAGAATATTAAATAGTTTTTTATAGTCACGTGCATAATTTTCTCACTTAATTAGAAATCAACTATAAATGTTGCTCTGAAGAAGAAAACAAAAACGACTATAAAAGTCAATTCTTTTATCATCCACATTTCTCATAAAACAGATATTTTATCAGCTTGTGTTGAAATTACAATAAAAATTAATTGATGCATTTCAAGGTCACCTAAGCAATTAACACACGGATAAATCACGCTGGAAATTATTCATCACTGCAGTGTTTTTTTTGCTCTTCTCTTCTCCTCTCCACTCCATGTATAGATTACACAATCTTTTATAGTCCGTAAGGCCATTAGGGCACCGTTTTATCGAAATAACCATTTTCAATTTGATACGCTCGTCTGCCTCCGATCAGTAAGCATCTATCGTATTTGCCCTCTATCATTCCGAGTTGAGGGCACTTCTGGAAATGGACGTCTTATTAGACTCCTGTATTACGGCAAACTTCTGGGACGCCCGGATATTGATGGAAAATTGAGTACACGAAGCCCCCATAAACTATTATTGCGCATTCATGACAACCTCTTTGGTGGTTTTAAATGGATGCCATATTTTTATACAGAATCTATATCAAATTATTATTTATGTATTTATAGTAATTGATACTTCTAAAAAACTTATAGATAATTTCATTTTTCCTGTATCTTTAATTAAATATTGTTTTCCATATTTATGTTTAGCCTATTTTACATATTTTTAGTATTAATTAGAAGGTTAATTAACATAAAAATAATTCAACACTGGTTAAGTGAGAATTTACTTCATCGTATATTTAGTATGTCAGTACTTACCTCAATATTTTACAAATGATGGAAGACATGCTTAAATACATCTGTCTTCCTTTAAATCAGGAAATATATACGGTATGAAAAACTACCACTCAATCTCGATAATTAAAAAATTCGAAATTTTATTAATTATTGCAATAAAGATCTATGTTACATCGCTTTTAAACAACATTGTTTTGCAAAGAAGCGTTCTACAGCGAAAAACTTGCTGATTATCACAGAATTTATTTCCGATAAGCTTGACAATAAGTCTCAGGTTGATTTACACAAATGTTCGTAGTGCATTCAATGCTATTGATCACTGTTTAATTACTGTGTAAAATTAAAAGTGTTGGTGTACTTAACTCAGCTGTGAATTTGATCAAGTAGTATCTTAGAAATTGAATTATTTAACGACAACATAATGGTTGTTATTCCCAAGGGGTACCACAGGGATCACACTTAGGCCCTCTTCTTTTCATAATTTTCATTAACATTAATATAGTAGATAATATATCATCGGAAGTTCTACTAGCTAGGCCCACTATATCTATGGTCGTATATACATATATATATAATATGTTTGATGCATCCTTTTTTAAAGTTTATTAAACTCTACAAGAATGATAAAACAGTATAATATAGTTATTTGATTACGTAGTTTGTATTTAATTTGTACATTATATTTTTTAAATGTAATTTTAAATATGTTGTAATTTTTAATATTGCATCGCTGTAATTAGATTATTATTAATCTGCTGAACAATAAACTTATTATTATTATATATTAACTGCACTGTTTTATCTATTAACACTTAAATTCTACTAAAAATAGTAGTAACTCGTTTAATTAAATTATCAGTAAAACTAAATTAAAATTCACCTTATGTCTCTGTCGCTATCACAGAGAATTCATTAAGGAGCCTCGTATTAAATAAAAAAAAATATGATAGGACTAGTAAATAAGCTTCTTCGAAAGCCTAATTACTTATTTATGTTAAGTACCTGGCACTAATAATACTGGTTGGAGGGTCTTGGAAGCCTTATTAAAATACATGAAGAGATAATAAAATGGGTCGTCCACAACTAATATGCTACTGAATACACGTTTAATCGAATTTATTCAAGTCTTTAATAATACCCTATGCCATACCTTTTGATTAATAAAGTATACAGTTTGAGTGGAATGAAATTGATCGATGATTTATAGCATTTTTTTACTAGGAAGTCCAACGTTGTAATTATACATCGGTGAAATTAATTTACGGTTAAGATTTTCATAATTAAATAATAGGAGTATATCATATTGTAAAAGTAAATGGTTTTACATTAATCTAAACTAATAATCGGTGCTGCAAATTTGATTCGGGCGGCCAAAAGATCCCATTCTCGAAATTTAATTAAACGTCAAGAACGCCATTCATCCGGTCCAAGTGTCAGATGACTCTAAATAGTTTCGCTAGATACGGATGGACGTGGTACAAGAAACGGAGGGTTGGGCCCTCCCGTCCCGTTGCGGCGATAAGATACTGACAGATATGAGGGTTAATTGTGGATTTGATTGCCCACCTCCGGGTTAGGTTCTCGGGATTACTTTCGTTATCGATACTAATCAGAGCTGGCATAATGGAATTAGTGCTCATAAAAAAATATACGGATTTATAACAAGTTTGGATGTTCAAATTAATCATGATTTTGATTGTCCCTTAAATGTGCAATTCATTCTAATTACCTGTATATTATTTTATTATTCTTTGAAGTTATAATTAATTTAACACATTTTACTATTATAATTCAAAATTTGGATGAACTGAACTCTCAATAAAAAGCGTTAATTTAAAGTTTTATTTAAAAACTGCATTTAGTTTTAAAAAGCGATGTAACCATACCTTGTTTAGAGAACTATTATTAGTAATTCCGAACTGTCGCCCTATTTATTATTAAGAGTATGTATGTACAGAGGGTAAACCCATAAGAATTCAGACGCTGAAGTGGAGATGTTGGGTAGGTTTGCAAACATCAGGGCTGTGTTAAGATATAAAAAGAGACCAGTTGAGATTTGGTATAACTCTGTTTTATATTAGTGTTGCCATAGGTTATTTTAGTTACAGTATAATATAATGCACGTCTTGTTATTCATTTAATTAATTGCTCACTTAACCCGTGGTGTAACATTTTTGAAATATCTTGATTAGAAATTAAAAACACTTGGTTTGTTTCACAGAAAATTTATTATTTCTTCTCCAACTAGTTTTGACAATGTGTCATTATCAAGGAGTAATGAATGATGCACAAAAGGTTATCCTAATAGATATATGGTTTCTGAAGTCTTTTAATCGCTCCACCATAAACTTAGAGCACTTAAATTAGCCCCATTTGAACTCTCCCCCTAGCCAGCCTGCTGCCTAAGGCACTTGGTGCTGTCTTTGAGTGCTGCATGTTAATTTGGGGGCACTCCCACTGTCCCTTCATTTATGGACCTTGGAATGATCTCAGGCATCCTTCAGTTTGTTCGGGGGCATATTCTTACCCTTTAGACGCGCATCAGCCTGCTTCTCGGGTGTTCTCTTTGTCGAACATTCCCTTGGAGTCTTCCTGATCCCTGAAAGCTTGTTGGCTTCTGAGGAACCAGTTGCGGCTTTCAGCAGCGGATTACCCTACGGAAGTATTACTGTTTCCGGACTTTCGCTCTTTGGAGCTTGAGACACCTGTCCCTTCATCAGGCTTACCCTGCGTCGCCTTTGTGCCAAGATATACAATACCCAACGATCTAATTTCATTCTGTTAACTTTTCCACCAACCTAGCATCCACTAAGAAGGTGTTCTCTTGAGTGGGTCCGGCAGTCACCCATTCTGGACCTCAATAAGTTGCAGGATGCCGTCGTCCCTGTACCCCTGACTGCCCGGAAAATGTCTAACTAGGATATCGTTGGGAGGCATTTCCTTAGCTCCAGCGAATTTTATTGCTGCATCGTTCCAGTTGGCGATTTCGGCCTGATGCAACTTCAGCCTCGTTGCCTAAGCTTCATTGTTGCAGATGATATCACCCAGGGCACTTGTGCAGTCCAGGGAATTTTCCTCATTCCCCGTTGCTAGGTCTAAGTTCATGATACACTCCAGTGTGGACTCTATTTGTTCTACTGACAGGAGAGCAGTCCTGTGCCATAACACCAAGCTTGGCTGGAATACCCTTCGGCGTGCTCCCATCCGAACGGGTACGGTTTATCGGACATTTGCTTTCGCGCTGGATCATAATGCCTTTTGTGCTGTCTCTTCCCACGTCATGCTCTTATGCTCTTGCTGCTTCTTCCCGGCTCCGCTTAGGGATGGCTTATGAGTCTGGAGGTCTTCAGACTTTTGCCCAGCCTCTTCTCCACTGCTGGCTACTAAGTCATCTTCCTTAGCAAGGATTTCAATCTCCATGGCCGTTGTTTTGTCCTTTGAAGGGAACGAGCCTTTATGTATCTTTTTTTAGAAAAAAAAAGGTTACCCCGCATGCCACATGAAGACTATATTAGCTTGAATAGTATTTTATAAGACAGTTAAGCAGTGTGGAACGTTACCTTAATACCCTTCAAAATAGTCACCTCCCATAACTATGCACCGCTGAGATCTGCTATACATGTCTTGGAAACTTCTCAAAAAGGCTTCTTTTGGGATGGACTTTAAAGGCTCGTCACCTTTCGTTGGATGTCAGGAATATTGTCAAATCTCTTTCCTTTCAATGCTGCAAGATTCATTGAAATTTTGAACAGTATCATGAAACGTCTACGCAGTGTATGACCCCAGTACGCACAACAATGTTCCTTGTTTTTTGTTCACTACAATGCTCGTTTTCACACAGTCAATATCGTCAAATAGTTCCTCGCAAAAAATTGGGTGGTGCAAATTGAACATTCACCATACTCGACAGATCCCAATTCTCTAGACTTCTTCTTATTCCCACGACTCAAACTCGCTTTGAAAGAAAAGAAATTTGACGATATTTTTGACATCCAACGAAACGTGACGAGGCTTTTGAATTCATGTATAGCAGATCTCAGAGGTGCATAGTTATGGGAGGTGACTATTTCGAAGGACAGTAGTGTAACGGAGATTGTAACATTTGTTAAACAATAGATTATTTCCAATCTAATGTAAACCACTTGGTGTCATTTCACTTCTTTAATAGACACCCTTTCTACTCAATCGAGTAGACTAAGCTAAGCTAAGTTTGCTTACTCTTTTACCTTAGACGTTGAATTCCACATTTAATTGTGATGAGTTACTTCCAACCACTATAATTACATCAGTCATTTTTATTCGAGTTAGCACACTTTTTCATCCTCATATTGAAATATTTATTTATTTACCAGAAATTGTAAGCGAAAAAGAAAACTAAGTGTTGAAGTCAATCTCTCACCTTCTCCTCAACTAAATTTGAGCAGTTGCTCAATAAAATACTCACTCTTTTACTTTTTCGAGAGTTATTGATTTATTTACAGGTTTCCCTTATTTCATGTAGAGGCAAGCTTGCACTCGAGGTCTATTGAATGAATTAAGGATTTGTAATGATGCAAAAATTAATTTTTAAAATTGCTTTGTGAAAAAATTAGAATTAAATTAGATACGTAAAATATCAATTCATCAGCGGCTAAACAGGGAAGAAGTTAGAAGAATGGAAGTAGAAGTCTTGAGGTGAGACCATTTGCCAATAATGGTGAAGATAGGGGTGGGAAAATTTAGAAAAAATGAATAAGAACAGAAGTGGTGGAAGTCAGAGGATAGTGCAAATGCTATCAAAAATGTTGGAAAACGATTAAAAAAGATTAACTGGAATGAAGTTAAAACAATGGAAGAGATGGAAGTGATCATTGCGAATAACGGTATAAAAGTGGAAAGAAGGAATGGGGAAAGATGCGTTTGGTTAGAGAGGTAACGAAGACTTTGAGGGAATGGAGTTTGGGTAGAGGAGAGGAGAGATGGGTGGTGGCAGCGAGGACTAATTACGCAAAAGTATGTGAGAAAAAGATGATGCAGGCCTTGGAAAAAATGACTAATGAATTGAAATTATGTATAAATGAAAAGGAGATATGGAGTATTTTAAAAAGAGGTGAGAGAAGGCAACATATATGGGCATCACTACAAGAATGGGCAGAGAAATGCAGTGCAATGAGAGAAATTCAGTCTAATGAGTGGAGAGGGAATCAAGCTTGCACTCGAGGTCTATTGAATGAATTAAGGATTTGTAATGATGCAAAAATTAATTTTTGAAATTGCTTTGTGAAAAAATTAGAATTAAATTAGATACGTAAAATATCAATTCATCAGTGGCTAAACAGGGAAGAAGTTAGAAGAATGGAAGTAGAAGTCTTGAGGTGGGACCATTTGCCAATAATGGTGAAGATAGGGGTGGGAAAATTTAGGGAAAATGAATAAGAACAGAAGTGGTGGAAGTCAGAGAATAGTGCAAATGCTATCAAAAATGTTGGAAAACGATTAGAAAAGATTAACTGGACTGAAGTTAAAACAATGGAAGAGATGGAAGTGATCATTGCAAATAGCGGTAGAAAACAGGAAAGAAGGAATGGGGAAAGATGCGCTTGGTTCGATAAAGACTGTCGGGACGCAAAAAGGGAGGTAACGAAGATTTTGAGGGAATGTAGTTTGGATAGAGGAGAGGAGAGATGGGTGGAGGCAGCGAGGACTAATTACGCAAAAGTATGTGAGAAAAATAAGATGCAGGCCTTACTAATGAATTGAAATTATGTATAAATGAAAAGGAGATATGGAGTATTTTAAAAAGAGGTGAGAGAAGGCAACATATAGGAGCATCACTACAAGAATGGGCAGGGAAATGCAGTGCAATGAGAGAAATGCAGTCTAATGAGTGGAGAGGGGTAGGGCAACAAGAGTCGATGGGGGATGTTGATCAGTTTACGGAGGAGGAAATAGAAAGCGTTTGAAGAAATGGAGACTGGATAAGCTGCTGAGCGGGTTAAAAGCAGAAATGTAGAAACAGATAGGAAAGAAGGGAAGGCAGATGTTCGGAGAGTTGCTGAACCAAATGTGGAGAGGAGAAGCAGACTTCCCAAACGCATGGCGTGTAGAAATTATGTGCCCGGTACACAACGGAGGAGATACTTTAAATGTTGAAAATTATAGAGGGATATCAATTATGATTACCGGATACAAAATTTCCATGGCGGTAGTAAAGAATAGGATGGAGAAGGAGGTGAAAGCCAAAGGAATACTGCCGGAGACGCAAGGGGGTTTTAGAAAAGTGAGTAGAGCAAGAGATCAAATTTTTACACTGGCAAGGATCATGGAGAAAGTGTTGGAAGAAAAAGGCAATATGTACGCTATTTTCTTCGAATTGAAAGCAGCATATGATACTATACCGAGGGAAAGAGTAGTGGAGTGTTTGTGAAGGAGAGGAGTGGCTGCAGTAGTGGTGTAGAAGGGTGTGTGAGGAAACGTGGATTAGTGCGAAAGTGGGAGTGAATGTATCTGAAGGGTTTAAAACTTGGACGCGGGTACGACAGGGCTATCTATTGAAAACAAAGTGAATGCGATTTATGAATAGTGGAAGGGAAGGAAGAGTGGATAAATTGGAATGGATGAGGGAGGTGATTGAAAGAGTGAAGGAAATACTTGAGCTTCATATTTAAATGTACAGGGAACGGTGAGCACGCCAAATGTATACAGGGGAAAGGGAAAATGGTTCTCTGTCAAATTTCAATTGGCGTGCAATCTATGGGACACATGTTTGCTTCAAAAGACAAATAGAATGAGTGCGCATGGGGAGGCAATTGGGAGAGTGGTGAAGTATGAGGTTAAGTTGTGTAGAATGGATAATGAGAGAGTAGTAAAAGAGGTATGGAGAACGTGCATGGGAATGAAATGGAGTGAGTGAAGAATGTATGAAAGGGCAGGAGTGTCCGAGAATATTATGAATGAATGGAAGAAGGTTGATATGCAGGAGAGACAAGCATGTATCCGAAGGAGCTCATACAATCCAAGGTATGAAAGGTGGTAGGTGTATGGGAGGGCGCCATGGTACTTGACTAATAGTGTATTCTTAAATGCATACAAGATTATCCTGACGCTAGCTAGATGCGGTTTGGAAGAGGGAGGAAGGAAGGTTTGGGGCAAATGTGTGGCAGCTATCCACTGTGTACGGATGGGATAGATACATGAAGTCATTTGGTAGAAAAGTGTGAAGGTGTGCGTGAGAAGTGGTTAGGTGGAAATAGAAGTGTAACATAATGGATGAGAGAGGATGGAGCTGGTGTAAAGGTTTTACCAGACTGGGGTAGGATAGAAATATAAAGAGACGAGCATATTAGAGTGTTTTTATATATAGAAGGTTACTTTTGTATGTTAAGGTTAGTATGCCAATAAAGGTGTTTAAAAAAAATAATTACTTTAGACTTTATGTCTTCGTAGTTTTCTAGCATTATTAGCATTGTTAGTAGTGGCCAGTAGTGCATAAAAGTGATTCTTAGAAAGCTCTTTAATTTTCATTGAGTAGAAAAATGTAAAAAGATCTCTTATCTTCCTTTCTTTGGAATGTCGATTTGAAGCTCTTCACAATAATTTTCCGAATTTTTTTATCCTCAACTTATCCTTGACGTTAGGCTGCTGGATCTTTAGTCGGGAGATTGGTGTTAATCGATTCAATTTTAATGTCGCTTATCGACGATTTAGAGAATAATTCTAGAATTAGGTAAAGTTAATTTAATCTTTGTAGAATGTTTGCAGTTAAAGGAGATATCAACTTCTAAGTTCAATTGAATTGGTTGATTGAGTTACGTGAAGATCAAATTAATTTGACGAACAAAGCACAAAGCACTAATAACCTTTCTTCACAATTTTATTTGATTAGCACAGTGCTAATCCATTGATAACGGTCACTTTGTGTCCGAAATGTACATTTGGTAAATCAAATAAAATTGTGAAGAAAGTTTATTAGTGCTTTATTCGTCAAATTTAATTGAATTGTAAATGTTTTATACCTTCTTTCTTCACAATGATAATTTGAAGTTCTTCAGTATTAATAATAATAATTCGATGTATAATTAAACTATGGCACTTGGTTTATAATACAAATTTTAATCGTTCACTTGGTTATCTCCTCTGAACGATTTACATCGATATTCTCACTTATTTTCCTAATTTAGTCATCCCCAACCTATCGTTGACGAATAGCTGATTTGTCCTTTGTCGGGAGATTTATGGTAATTAAACCGATTTTTGTGCCACTGATATACGGTTCAAAGAGAATGTTTAGAATTAGCTTATAGTAGTAATAGTATATTTAATAGTTATGTTGAATGTTTGCAGTTGAAGATCTCTTCCTTAATTCAATATGATGATTTGCAGTACTTCGATGCCATCATCAGGAAAAACGATACAATATCACTTATTTACAATATATCATCGGTTTATCCACTGGATTATCTTTTCAAAGCGATTTGCATTAAAGTTATTAATAATTTTCTGGATTTCTTCACCTTGAGGGTAAGCCATTCACGAATAGCTGCTGTGTTCTCAGTCGAGAGATTGATCAAATCGTTTTGCACAAATAACCGGTTCATTATGTTGAATGATCACAGTTGAAAAGCCTATCTTGTAATACATCTGCTTAGAGATTTGTTCAACTGCTTCAAAAACATGATCAGCAAAGTTAATTACTTAAGGGCTATCTTTGAAATTTCTACTCGTCCATACGTAAGATTAGCGTCTCTTTTTTGTAATGCTACAGTATATGACCCCTTGATCCACTTTCTCCCCATGTATCAGAATGCCTTCCAATACATGGGCATAGCTATTCGGGCAAAGTCTTGGATCTTTTGGTACTAGTCTCTAGCCTGTACAAATCTTTGAAGCTGTTTGATGTTTCACAGAGCCGGGCGTTTTATGTTAGCTGAGAACTGCTTCTATTCCTTCAATATGGCATTTACTCCGGTTTTCTTTGAGCTGGTATTTTTACAGAGTAGTGTCTCATTTCTTGAAGTGTATTTTTTACTCACTCCATTGAAATATGGATTAAAGATTCCTTAGATCAAATTGTGTAACTGTAGAGCCTAAGAGTCATAATATTATTTCGGATTTTATTGTTCTGTATGAAGGTTAATAGTAGACATTGAAGCAATTTATTTTTTTGAGTTTTCTTTACTAGGCATAAGGTACCTAGGGTATGTATCTGTCTTTATAATGGTAATCAGTTGTTTCTTGAATTAGTTTCTCATGTAACTAGTGGAGAAACATTTTGTAATATAGAAATAACACAATTTTCGCTTGATTTGTTTCAATGTTTATTTATTTAAACTGACTAGTTTCGACAATTACGCCATTATCAAAGAATGAACTAGTCGATTTTGCCTTCTTGTTCTGGGTGTGACTCAAGCGCTTAAATAATCTTTGATTGCCCAGTAGTTTAGCTTATAAAACCTAGCACTCTTGAAATAAATTGGTTCTGACATCTGTGCAATCGGGAAAAGGGATTCTGTATATAGGTGATGCAGCTTACCAATACTGTGGGGTTGGTGGTAGGATGCAGTCCTAAATTAATTGAGAAGGTGATTAAATGCTTCCTTCTCAACTGGGTTTAGTTGTTCCGTTTTTTCTTCTTCGTATAAGGTTTTTTTTTTTTTAATCCAGAGAAGTGCAATGCATGTTGATTAGGAATTGTAGATAGGATAAAACTAGTATGGATATCCCTATCTGACCAATAGAGGCTGAAATTGTATTAATAATGGGTTCGTATATCTTCGCTAATTCTGATGAATAAGCGCAGTGAATAATCTTCTATTTCTTTCTCCTCGACTCTTGGATGAGCTATAAATTTGAACCTTTCCCTTTCGGCGTATGAGAGTTCCCGCCTATTTGTTCTGGAAAAACTATTTGTTTTACATCATAACTATAGAGTATTCTGGAAGTAGGGACGAACATTAAAGTTCTATAGAACGTACCAAATTTATTGAATCTGCATTTTTTATATATAAACATATTAAGTAACATCTCCCATTTATATATGTAAAATTATATAATCCATATGACCACCGAAGGCCGCGCGGCAACAAGCAATGCGTTCATTGAAGTTCTTGATGACTCGTTCACAAACATCTGATGGTGTGTCGTTAATAACCCTTTAAATTGCATCCTCCAATTGGTGTATTGTTTTTGGTTTGTTCACGTACACTTTTATTTTCAGTCCCTACAAAAAAGTCACAAAGCCTAAGATCGCATGATCTGGCAGGCCATTCCTGATTGCCACGCAAAGAGATAATTTTTTGGGGAAACTTTTCAGTCAACAGAGCAATCTTTTCACGAGATGTGTGATATATCGCACCATCTTGTTAAAACAAAAAGTCATTTTCATCCACAACTGTGAGCAACCAGAAAGCATGTTTCTATAACTGTTGCCGTTCACAGCGACTTTTTATCACTTGGATACGTTGCTTAGTTGTCATCTGCTTCATAGCGAAAATAAACATCAAACTACAATGCTCACCACACAAAAGCTATAAGGTTGTTAATGGGAAGGATAGCAAATAACAAACATAACACAAGCACGACTACCAAACGTCATATGACAAAATGGCGCCAAATTAAAATTCGTCCTTACTTCCAGGACACTTATAGTATTAAATCTTTATTCTCGATGAAATCGGTGTCACACAGAGTGTTTGCGTATCCACTACAAACACGAAGGTGATCAACACTGCCTTTTCTTACATAGATTCGAATGAAACCATCGTTAGTGGTTCTGATTTTGCTGGAAAATTAAAGTAGCTCATCCTGATGGCTTTTTCGCCGACTTGATGTTTCTATATCTGAAGTACAATATTTAAATTCTGAGTTTAGTTTGTTTCAAAGCACTCGTTTCTAATGGGTTGTTCTTTTTCCTAGTAAGACTCGAGTAGAACTATCATTAGTGATTCAGTTGGACAAATTAGAATGATTCTGACTGCTTACTGCCCTATTTGGTGGTGTCTCTATTTCTAAGATCGTTATTCATTTCTGGCTGGTAAAATTGGTTTGTTATAATTCTTGTGTTTTTTTTAATCAATTTGGATGTTCGGCGCAAGCCTACTTTTCACTCGTAAGCCAAAGTTTGCCCAACAAAACTCTGCTGGCTGAGATCTGTATTGCAAATGGGACAATTTCATTCAATGGCTCTAAGAGTCTGGTATCCCTAGAATTGGATGATCTATAGCTTCGTTGGGATTACATCATTTTCCTTTTTCTTCCTGCAATTTCTCTGTGTGCGTTCTCCCATCTGGAACTCTGCGAATGTCTACTTTTTCTTTAAGAAGAGCTTCCAAAGTCTGTTTTTTAAAACTCTTGTTCCATTACTTTATTTTCAGATAACTGACACGTGTTTCGGTTCTTGCGGATCATTATCAAAATTAAAAGTCCGCAAGGACCGAAACACAAGTTTTTTACATTGAGGAAGAAAATCCCCATAATTAAAGCCTTTAAATTTCTTCGAGAATAATATCTATTATTTATTAAATTACTTCCACATATGTATTACAAAATTTTACACCTAATTTAAGAATTCAAAATGCTTATGTAAATAATTTGAGAATTATTGAGGCAAATATTTATTTAATCTGTAGTATATTATATCCTTATTACAACAAAGATAAATGTTAAAATTTTAACGTATCATACTGGTATTTACTTACGTTTGTATTTGTAAAGTATATCAAAATATCATTAAATTTATCCATTATACGAAATGTAAGTAGGATAAGCAAAGCATTGTATTTTCATACAGACAAATATATAAATATTACGTTACATAAAATATCAGACGAGCGAAAATGACAAATATTACACATTTTACGAACGCGATTTTACTTTATACACGTATGGAGAATAACTCTTCGGACGGCTTGAATTACCAAGTTCCCGATTTCGAAATTATTCAAGCGACGGCGTGTTATCAATTAAAATTTAAGCGGAAATTGCCTTGCCTCGCGTAAATGACAGCTGTTTAATTTATTTAACTTGTACACGAGTACGGCAACATTCCGCAGTGAAAATGTGCCGAAAACAGTCGTCGCCGTCGATTAAATTCATTACGCCAGTGACGAAATTTCCTAAAAATATGTACAACGTTTAAATGGAAAATAGAGGAAGTTGTGTTGAATACAGCAACACCCTCTATAAGTCAATAGGGGTTGCCCCCTAGTGAACCTGCCGCTGACCATTTTCCGCGTGATTAAATTGGAAGTGGATAATCGATGATTTCTTGTCCTCCCTTTGATGCCATTAAGGCCAGGCTGCAATTACTAAATAAAATTCCATTACCTGCAGCGGACTGCTTTCTTGCGGATCTGAAATGAATTTTATTACGAATAAAACATTGTAAGGTATTAAGAAATAATAAATGATTATTAGATAGATTTTGATAATCGATACAAAGAGAGGTTGAAAGGAGATTTAACGTGAGTCTTAAGCGAAAACAGGAAGAATTAAAAGAAGGGGTGCCCTAGGCTATAGAGAAAGATTCTGAGTTTTAATGTTTTACAATATAATGCACTCTGCCTTTATTAAGGAAATAAAAAATTTAAATATTTTATTTACATCCAGAATCAATTAATTATATTAAAAATAGTTTCTTTTTTTTAAATGGATATAGAAGTATAATAATTATGGATTAATTCAATTGTAAACATTTTTCAGCAATTATTTCTATAATGAAAAAAATCGTGTCTATTATCTTTTAAAGTTTTTATTAAATTTGATTATTTTCATGAAGTAGCCGGTATTTTTTACTTTTTTGTTCTATTAAAATTATAAATGTTAAAACAAAGTGTTTACTAAAGTAGTAGCACATCTAGTGTAGTAATGTGATTTTTAAATTATATTCTTAACAATAGAATTATTTTTCAAACCCAAAAAGAGATATTGATATATATATACGTTGGATGCCTCTATTCTGTCAAAGAAAATAAACAATATGGGCATAAGGGGTATCATAAAAGAATGGATAATTACTTTCAAAAACCGACGATTAATAGTCAAAATAGAGGATATATACTCGAAGAAATATGATTTAGGCACGCCTCGGAGAAGTGTGCTTGGCCCCTTATTATTCCATAAAAGACCTACCTAATTTTATAGCTTGGTACTGTATTTATGTATGCAGATGATACGAGTATTCTTTGTCATTCTAAAGATAAGGTCGAACTATTAAGCAATACTAATAGAGTTATTTCTGAATTCTAACACTGGTGCGAAAAAAAAAACAGATTAATTGTAAACCTAAACAAAACTGTTTGCTTAGAAATCACTGGACCGCATAGAAGTAACATTTTAGAAAACAATATTTCCTTTAACATTTGATAACACCACAAAATTTTTAGGTTCATATCTAGATAGAAATGTTGATTGGGACATACATTTCTGAATTGTGTTCTAAACTAAATAAAGCCTATTTTCCAATACTAACCCTAAAAATACACTAAATTTAAATTGCCTATTAAATACATATTATGCTTATGTATATCCTAACTTAGCATACAATATTGCATCATGAGGTAAAAGCAGGAATTTTACAATAGTTTTCCTTATTCATATGCACATAATCAGACTAATTTTTGACATGAAGTCAAGGTACTCTTGCAAAGAAATCTTTGGAATAAATAAAATACTAACTTTTTGTAGCATTTATATATTTAAATTACTAGCTTACATTCACTCTCATAAATCCGATTTCAGAACGCCCACCGAATTACATTCACTAAATTTAGTATAAAATTTAAAAAAATATCACAAATGAAAATATCTATACCAACAGTATTTTCAAAAGTAATTTGATTGTCACAATGCGATTGAATCAAGGTGTACATTTACGTATTATTTTTAATTAGTCTTATTATTGTTATTTTAAATACTGTACTTGATTGCAAATCAAACCATCTAAATGCGAATATATTTTCGTCTATTTTCTTTCTTCAAAGTTTGTAGTTTCTTTAATATTACATTTGGTTCAAAATCTAAATTCTTAATTATCAACAATTTAAATTTTACTCAAGGTCATCTGTATTTGTGCAATTTCTTTATTCCAAAAGACAATTCTTGAATATAGATTATTTGGTCTATGAATTGACTTATTTAATTTTATTGAATTATTGTTTCCTTATAAAAAAAACAGCCATAAACCAACTTTAATCTAGTTTTGTAAATATAGAAAAACCATTAAGCTGACGCGTATTGTCTAAAGCGTTGCACTAGATTTTCCTAATTAAATGGATAACCACTGACAGTTTTCTTTAATTGTCAGTTCTGTTGCACACCTAGTGTAACCCTTCATAAATATATTTCACCTTAATAGCTATATTTGATTTTAAATTAAAATTCCTGATCAACGATAATATTTCGTCATCAATCAATTATGTTCAAGGTCATCCAATTTTGAATTACTACATTTCATTCGAACTCAAAATATCTTATGAATTATTCATAATATTTTCTCTATAATTTCCTTACTTATTTTATTTAAGGTCATTTGTAATTAATCATCATATTTAATTCTAAATGAAAATTTCTAAATATCAATAATTTCATTCCTTGATTTCCTGCCCCATTTTCTTCAAGGTCGTCTAATTTAATTTCAAATCAAAATACCTAAATATTAATTTTGATATTTCGTTGTCAATTACTTCCTTTATTTTATTTTGTTCTTGATCGGCAGTAATAGTTTGTCCACAATTCCCTTTTTTAATGTGTTCCAAATCACATATTTTTTATTACCTAATCCGAATTGAAAATGTCTGAATTAATTGATATTTCTTCTATAATTTTCTTACTTCATTTCACACATTTCTTAAAGGTCAAATTTAATTCCAAATAATCGATATTAATATATTTTTTCTCAATTTCTTTCTTTATTTTATTTTATAAGATGATTTGTTTCTCAATTACTATTTTGAATCGAAATTCAATTATCTGAATTCGTATATATCGATAAATTTTATACGAATTCAAAATGTGCGAATTAATTAAATATTCTTTTATAATTTCCTTCTAAATTTTGTTGAAGGTCAAATGGTTTTTAATCACCATATTCTAAATAAAAATTCCTAAATATCTATCAATTTAATTCGAAATGAAAATATCTGAATTCATAAGTAATCGACAAATATTATTTTCAGTTTCTTTTCTATTTTATTTGTCGTCTATTTTCTTTAAGAATATATTTGATTTCCTTTCTTATTTTGATCAAGGTCATCTGTATTTAATCCTAAATAAAAAATCATATTTCTTTTTTTAAAGATCATTTCTGATTTTATTCAAGTATTCAAGTATTATTTTATTTTTATAATCACTTTATTTTGGTTACGATCACTGCTTCTTTAATCACCATATTTGATTTCAAATCAAATTTCTTAATATATTTCATATTTTGTTAATTAAAGTAATTAACTCCTTATTAGATTCAAAATCAATATTCCTGATAGTCCGAAATTTTTTCTTTTTGAATTTACTTCCTTTTTTTAATCTACAATTTCTTTTATTATTTTGTTCCAGGATACTTCCATCTTAATTCTATCCCAATTCAAAATATCTTTCTTGGCTGATAATCAAATTTTGTTAAAAAGTAATCTGTTATTATAAATAGCTTATTTGATTCCAAATCAAAAGTTTGGGCTTTGAATGCTTTAGATTGTAACTCTGAACATTTAGATTTAGTCAATTTTGAAGGTCATCTGTTCTTTTTACCTTATTTGACTTTAAATCAACATTTCTGAATGTTGATCATATTTCTTCTTCTTCGTTTTTTCTTTTGTGTCGGAGCTGTTTTCTAATATTATAAACAAATTATTGATTTGTTATGGCTATATGGCTATTTATTATCATCTACCTTATTTTTTGAACGTATTTGTTAATTTTCAATAATGAAAAAATAGAATAATTCAGAATAATTATTATTAAATACGAGTAGAAATGGAATACCACCTCTACAATCCATCCAACATCCTACTATCCCAAATTACTCCAATTAATCAACGGCTCATATATTCATCTAGAAAATTTGCCACTTTTTGGTTAGGATGGGAAGTATGTGAGTGACTTCCCATCCTAACCACATAATCCCATAATTCAAACATTCCGAAGGCACTGTCCACGAATTCATCTCATCTTTTCATATTATCCAATAAAAGCAGCGACTACATATGTTAAAAGAAATCAGGCTGAAAAACCTATAATCGATAGCCATGAAGAAGAAGAAATGGAATAATCATAAAATTAATGTTATTGTTATAATTATATACTAACTTTAATAGACGTTTCTCCAAAAGAAATAATAATGACAATGACAAATTCGGAATTGAATATTTCAATTAATTAATTAATAGATTATTAAAGAAATAATTATTTTATTAACAACTGCAGGAATTATTATTTAGAAGTTGAGTTTTTTGTGAGCAAAAAAACATATAAATTGAGTGTAAAAAATTATATTCTGTAGGTACAAAATGGATTTAGCAGGATTAAAAAATAGAAATATTATTTCAGCATTTAAATTTTTATTCCAAAAAATTATAATGCCTTAATAAGACTAAATAATTTGCATTACAGAGAAAACACTAATATAAATATTAAATAAGAATAAGAAAAAAATATGTCCAGTTGGTATAATTATTCTATAATTCTAAGAAAATACTTGTTGAATTAGTTTTGAATATCAGTATAAATAATAAATAAATTCATTAAAAATTTTGTTAGAATCTTTCTACAAACATTAAATATTTATGTTATTTACAGTCGCAGGAGTTGTTATTTAAAAAAAGTAAGAAACACGTACAAAGGAGATTTAACAGAAATATTTTTACTAAAATCCCGATGAAATAATTTATAACAAAAGGAAAATACTAATAGAAATAATAATGTTAGTAATAGCAGGAATTATTATTTTAAACAAATATTTGTATAGTGAAAAAAACAGTATACTTGACAGATATTAACATTTTACTTGTAAAGAACATACCTTAATCTACTTATATTCATAGTCACCTTGCAAATTTAAGCATTTGTCGTAACATGTGAAAAGTTCTTGTATCCCAGCATCATACTTGCAGCCAAAACTGTTTAGCTTTTTTATTAGTATACAGGTGATTATTAGAATCACAACCATCCCCTTTACTCCAAAAGCAATACTAATAAGATCAATTATCTAAGTAGTTATACATACATTTCCTCGGCTATACGAATCAACTAATTAATTTCTTTAACAATAACAAATTCTATACGGATACTCCAAAAAACAATACCAACAAGAAAAAATCCCATTACATGGTTTAACAAACATTTGCATAAACTGCACGAAACCCTAATTTTAGTTAAAGCAGCTGGTGATAGAGACCCACCTTTGAAAGACCATTATATTAAATATAAACTTCGATACCGTACTGTTCTCCGAGAGGCAAAGGTTACAGCTAATAAAAATTACGTCAAGTTTTCTAAAATTAGTTCAAAGGCTCTTTGGTCCTTAATTAATAATAGATCATAAAGACCTATGATTCAACTTGTGATATTGAACACTTATAATATTTATTTTGCTAATGTGGCTGATAATCTAGCAAGTAAGCTTATCTTAATCACCCATAGCTTACATCATTGACTATGGAGGTTTCTACTTCGTTATACATTTGAATCACAAATTAAATTTGTTATACAAAACAAAGTAATTATTGTGTTTAATTTGTCATAGCTTACATGCTTAATTAATTGTTGTCCCATTAACAGTCAAACATACTTCACATTCAGGGAAACGAGTTTATTGAGGATAAAGATATATTGCTGGGGTTAAAATCCTCCCCATCTAGAGATATCTATAACCTTAGAATTGATATTCTCCGGAAGGTAAAATATTTTATCCTTATACCACTAACGAAATTGATAAACAAGTGTGTTACAAACAATATATTCCCCAGCTTTCTTAAAAAAGCACGAATACGCCCAATTTTTAAAAGAGGTGATAGAGATGACCCGTTGCTAGTTTACCTGCTGTGGCAAAAATATATGAAATTATACTATCAAGTTCTCTCACATACACAGTATGATTTTCGTACAGGTTTAGTTTAGTTTACAAATGATGCGGCATTGGTCTTATTGAGGAAATAATCCACTGCATTGACGTGCTTCTACAAAAACTAAAAAAACTATAATTTTCACCCAAGCAGTTGTGGTTTAAACAGAAAACAAACAGTGGTCATAAATAACAAAACGTCCAGTGAAGTAAATCTATGGGGTACCACAAGGATCAATTCTTGAGTCGGTACTCTTTTTATTATACACAAATTGGAAAAAAACGGGTAAACCATTAAATATAATAACGGTCATGCGTCCCTTGTAAAAACTACTCACAATAAAAAAATAAACATTTACATTTAGAATGTGGGGGCATGAAGGCAAAATTAGATCATTCACGTTGAATGTTAATGTATCTAATTATGATGTCATCGTGTTTGTTAAGACTTGGTTGGATCCACGTTAAATGCGTCTAAAGCCGTAACATCTAATAAATCTATTTTTACACAATACATTATTTAAGGTTAGAAACCGAGTCTTAGGCCGCCATTTTTGACGTTCTTAGCCCTTTAAGATCTGTTTTATGGTTGGTGCAACACTTTAAAAAGGTCTTATTTTTAAAATGGGTTTTATCTAGTTGGAGAAACCGGGCGTTAATGATGCTAAATTTGGGCTACATAACTTCGATATATACCGAGTAGATAGATCGCATCGCAACAGCACCAAAACTAGGGGTGGTGATGTTCGCAATCATTTCTATTTGCGACATGATAGAACATCTTTTCGTTAAAGCAAATGATAAATTTATTAGTGGCTCAACATATATACCACCTGCATCAAATATTTCTAATTATGTTTCTCACGCTGATGAACTCGAAAATATTTGCAGTTCCAACCCAATCAGAGAGTACATTTTTGTGGAGAACTACAATCTTCTAAATTCCATATCGGAAACGGAATAATAGTTATCCCGCTGACGTTCTAACAAATGTTTTAAACTTCTACCACCTACTCCAAATGAATCAGATTCCAATTGATAGTAACGTGCCTCTGGATCTGGTATTCTTCTGGATTATGTATAAACCGTCGTAGTGATAATTTGTGTAGCCCTAGTCTTCATCATATCCCGTACACGTTAAATGTTTCATGTGAATCGCTGGAATCTACTAGTGAAAATCCGAAATCAAAATATGATTTTAGATCAGCGAATTATAACGAGATCAATGAGTTTTAGCGTGTGTGGATTGGAATCAATTCTTTTCTAATAGATGTGAAATGATGTTATTAATTTTAATAATTATTTGTACACAGTTTTTAATATGTTTGTGCCAATTAAAATTTTGAAATCATCCAATTACCCAAACTGGTTCAATTTTAAATTGATTAAATTAATTCAAATTTAAAAAAATGGCACATGCACAATATAAAAAACTCTCCGATTATGAGTTATTTAGAAGCAAGTGACAACAATGTTCTGATGTGAATAACTTACTATATAATAAAAATATCTCCCGTATAGAAAGTAAAATTACTAATGACCCAAAACATTTTTTGGAATCACGTAAAACAATAGGGTATCCATAACAATCCTGGGGAATGAGATAGATGATACAACTGATGTGAAGGTTGATTTGTTTGCATCTCATTTTGCTGCGGCATACAAACATCCCTGTCAGGATGTCTCTTATTTTGAAGGATATAAAAGTATTGATCTGATTATCTCAATGTTACTCTTACAGAAGTATGTAATTGTTTATCGTCTCTCTCGGAGTCTTGTGCCACTGGTCCAGGTGGAATTGGTGCATATTTTTTTTAAAGATGTGCGTGTATACATTAAGCAAGCCAATACATACTATGTTCTAGTGTGTTTTCTCATTGTTGGAAAGGCACCTTTATTGTACCCATTTACAAAAATGGATGTAGGAGCAACATAGAGAACTATCTATGCAATACCAGAACAGTTAGATTTGTTAATTTCTGAGCAAATTATGAGGAAGTTAATGCTTGTTGCGCTACACTCTTGATGGAAACAGATATTAATATCGACCTCATAGTTTAATATTAGGTGAAGAGTAACACTTGTTTTGTTCCATAATGTTTTTATTCTCGTGTTTCGAAGCATAGTGTATTGTTAGATCAGTTGAAATTGACGGGATACCAGTGAAAATGTAGTTGATTGGCTTAAAAGTTTTTTAAGTAACCGAACAAAGCGTGTACGTATTAGTAGATGCATTTAAAAATACATACAGGTGTCTTCTGTAGTGCCACAGAGCTCTTATTGTGGGTCAATTTTATTTATTCTTTTCATAAATAATATTGGATCATATCTTAAAAACAGTAATTTTCTCCTGAATGCTGATGATCCAAAGATATATAAAAGCATCAGTTCTAGATCTTATCAAATATGTCTCCAGGATGATTTCAATGATTTAGCCCTTTGGTGTGAATATAACCATCTAGAACTTAATTTGTGTAAATGCTTTTACATCTGTTTTTGTCGTAGATTTAGTAGTAGCTTTGAATACCTTATTGATAACCACCAATAGGTGCAAGTATTTAAAATTAAAGCCTTGGGGCTAACATTAACAAGCAGACCGAATTTTTCGAAACACTTCTGGGGTGAATTTCAAAGCTACTATAATAATATCATTATTCTTGATATTAGTACGGCCTCACCTAGCATATGCTTTTCTTGTTTGGTCTCCGTATACCAGTACGGCATCTCAAAAATTGGAAGCAGTTCAAATAAGATTTTAGATGAGATAGAGGCGGTACTTTATTTTATATGTAGTTTTGAAGTTTGATAGATGCTTTGCATTGGGGGTTGAATCCTTTTTCAATGTCTTTATTTATAAAGCTTATTTGTTCCTTATGTTGTACTTAAATTCAAATTATTATCTAGAGGAGATTCCCTAAATAAATAATAAAATTTCAAAAAATTTTGAATTTTTAATTTAATGCCCATGAAGAATCGAGAATCAGCATTAAAAACTGGTTCATATTAAATTAGCTTACGTGAATTAATTTGTAAATGTATATAAATTTTAACAATTTTATCTATGTACTTTTTTGGATGTATTTTTATTTTCTCTATATAAAGCCCTTAATCCACTCATTTCTGGATATGTGTGTGCCTGTATGTCAAAATCCTTTTAAGATGAAACTTTAATATTAGATTAGGTAAATAATAATGAATAAAAATGTTCCACCAAGATATAAGTGGGAAAGTTATTCAAGAAATATGGAACATTAAACTTAAGATTTTATCGTTAAAAACTGGAACTGAAAGCTTTTGGTTAACATTCATACAATGGAAGTATGGCTCGACTCGAGGCTTTTTTTTCAGATATTTTACTAAATATGAAAAATATTACAAAAAAGAAAAGTTTTTTATTTTTCAATAACACTGCTAAAAACGAAACCAACAAAATTCCACATCACAAATTAAAAACAATTTCATTCAATTCCATATCGTCCATTTCAATGTAGAATGGAGAGGCATAAAAACTCTTTGTTTTTCAAGCCAGTAAATCAGAAATTTTCAATCTTATTACATCGCTTTAGAATAAATCATCGACTGGTTGAGATAAAATACCAAGTAAATTAATAAAATAGGCTATTAATGAACTTGCATTTCTTGATTAACATCAGTCTCGAAAATTGTACATTTCTAGAATGCTTAAAAATAGGAATTATAATTAAAATATATAAAAAAAAAGAGAAAAAAGTGACTTCTGCAATTATTGACCTACAGTCTTCTGGGATCCACAATAGATCTTAAAAGGTCGCGGTAGAATAGACGCTAGTGCCACCCATATAACATCTATCTATCTACAATCTTCTGAAAAAAACTTTAAAATGGTGATGATGAATTACTTTAAAATCACAAAATCTATTACATAGAACCAAATGGCTTCATAATCAACTAACCCAACTATATTTGACTATATATCTGAAGTCATGAGTGCCTTCGAGAAATCCGAGATTCCATTAGGAATTAGGAAAGCATTCCACACAGTCAGTCATGAAATCGTACTTGATAAACTCGAGCATTCTGGAGTGAGAGGCATTAGCAACAATATGATTCTACCATATCTAACCAACAGAACACATATAACAAGAATCGGTTGTAGCATATCAGAGGCCAAGACATTAAACATAGGGATACCGCAGGGCAGCATTTTGGGCCACTTTCTCTATATTATATACATCCACACTACTAAATATGTAAATGACACTAGTCTAGTATTAGATGGAAATATAACTAAAATAATACAACAAACTGACTTAATTTTGAATGCCACTCAGGAATGGATGGAAATGAATAAACTAAAATACTATTAATAGACAAATCAAAAAACAAATATCGTTATATTTAAAACAAAAAAAATGTCCGCAGCATATAAGAAAACATACATATAAATAGTCTTTGAGATGTAAAAGTAAAAATAAAGTAAGTTTCTTAGGGTTAATACTCGACAGCAACTTAAATTGGAAATTTCACTGTGAATAACTAATTGGCAAGACTCGCCCTCCTATGGTCTGAGAGTTCTAAAACTAGTTTTAGGCACCACTTCGATAATCATGGCATATCATGCGAACTTTGAAAGTGTTTTGAGATATGGGCTTATACATTATGGCTTTTTGATACATGCAAAATAAATGTTTATTGTTCAGAAACGCACTCTAAGAATTATTCTAAATATTAAACCAAACGAAAGCTGTACAGACAAATTTAAGCAAGCAGGCATACTATCTTTTCATATCCTGTTCATACATGATTAATTTTAAACGTAAAGAAAAATTCAGCCACCACAAAACAAATCACACATATGATATTCGAAATATGAACAAATATACCTTCCCAATCCACAGAATATCACTTTTCGAAATATCACCCACGTATGTTGCATTGAAATTGTTCAATATCCTGGTAAAAAAAACATTCAAAACATATCCAATGTACATGTATTTAAAAAAGATTTAGAACATTTTCTAATCGGAAAAGAATATTTACAGTTGATATATTCTTCCTTATAGTAGAAGAATATATCCAGTCCCTCTAATAAGTTAAGCTTCCGACCTTTTCGGCAAAAATGGATCGGTATAATTGTGCCCATGTGGTGTCCTGTTGATATGCAATGGTCGGCTAATCCAGTGCTTGTTGATGAGTTTATAATTGCTTTCCTGTGTTCGCGTTCCTTTGTTTTAAAATTTCTTCCCGTTTGTCCTATGCAATAACCCTCGCAATTTGAACATTGTATTTTGTATACCCATGATTTTTTTGGATTTAAGATTAAGAAGGCCATCAGCAGGGGGGATTATATCTTCTCAACAATCAACATGAAATTGTCAGTACCGTTAATATTATTAATGCCGGAATTTCCTACAATTAGAGCAATTTGTATATATATTACGAAATTTTTTCATTTACAATTTAGTTTTAACTTTGATAATGATCCGCAAGGACCGAAACACGTATCAGTTATCTGAAAATAAAGAAATGGAACATAACAAGAGTTTTACTTCTCCTAATTTGAAAATTTGGTTCCATCAAGAGAGTAGCAGAACAAGTATCGATTATATTAAGAACATAAGTGATGTGAAATTAGCTACGCTTTATAAGAAAACTAAGTTGAAAATGAAGAAATGTTCAAATCATATATACTTTAACCTACAGTGCCTCACGTTCAAGTTAACACCGAAGTTTATGAAAATTAAGTCGAACAACAAATCAATAGAAGCGAGACGTGCGATAACAAAAGCACATACATATTGGATCGAATTGGAAAATAGAAAATGGTACACTAGACGTTTTTATCTAGGCGAACACCTGAAGGTAATGCATATGGAGCTCACAAAACGATTGGACAACATATTTTTTGATTGTTTTCTTGCCGCATCCGTCGAATATGTCAGCAGATTATCGCACCAACAGTACATGACCCAAAAGAAAAAGCTGGAAAACATGAAACAAACGCAACACAACAAATGTCCACAACAGAGTATTACCACGAATATATTCTACCCAAAGTGGAAAAACTTTTCAAACACAATTTTCAGCGAAGAGGAGATCAAGCTGATGGAAAAAGGACTTAAATACTCACCTGCCCCTACTAATCTCAAGAATAATTTTGAAGAATTAGCATTGGAAACGGAAATCGCAATAAACAGAGGAGCAATAACGGAGAAAGTGGACAAAGTTTCTTTGTCAAACATAATAATCAGAGACCTTCAGAAATCATCGAAACCGAAACCAATCAGAAATAAGGAAGAACAAACTATTAAACAAATAAAACAGAAGTGCAAGGACCACAATCTCATAATATCTAAGGCAGACAAAGGAAATACAATTACAATACTCGACAGAAAGCAATATGTAGACAAGGTAGAAATGTTTATTACAGAGAACAATTTCAAAGAAATCAAAAAAGACCCTACGACAACATTTCAAAAACAAATTACGGACATCATAAAACAATCTTCAAGTATTCCAGACCAAGAAAAATTCAAACTTAAGGAAATGAATCCAAAAGCACCAACCCTATATGGAATGCCAAAAATCCATAAGGAAGACATACCCATGCGACCAGTAGTGTCATACTGTCAAGCTCCGACATACAAAGCTTGTTCATACATTAATTACAAATTACCGCAGTTAATACCACACACATTACATTATTCGATAAAGAACTCAATTGATTTCGTCAATAGTACAAAGCATTTAACATTAAACAAAAAGTAATTTTGGTATCATTCGACGTAAAAAGTCTGTTCACGTCAATACCCGTTCCAGCATTAAAAAGTATAATCAAGAACTTAATAGATCTTCGCTGCCCCGATGAAACCGACATATATAATATTATCGATTGTTGTCTAGACCAGAACTATTTTCGCTTTAATGACAAATTTTACCTCCAGAAAGATGGTCTTCCAATGGGGTCCCCGTCGTCACCACTATTTGCAGGAATCTTCATGAAGAACTTCGTGGAAAAATTGTTGGATACCAATAACCAAACCAAGAAGAGTATAATACATTGGTGTCGATACGTGGATGATGTGTTCTGCATATGGGGAGGTTCGGACCGACAACTGGATATGTTTTTACATACACTTAACAACACCAACAAACATATTCAGTTCACAATAGAGAAAGAACAGAATGGTATAATCAACTTCCTGGATCTAAAAATAAGTATTAAAAATAACAAACTGCAATATGAAATTTATAGGAAACCAGCAACCACAGATACAATTATACCGAATGATTCGTTCCAATCACACCAGATTAAAAAATCAGCACTAAATTCATATATTCACCGCCTTTTAGCAATTCCAATGCCGGAGCAAGCGTACAGAAAGGAATTAAATACAATTATACAAATAGCCAACAACAACGGATACGATCAAAACCTTGTTTTCAAAATTAAAAAAAAAAAACACAAACGTTTACGAGTAATAGAATTACTATACAATGAAGGGGACAAAAGAGAAAATGAGGGAAGCATATTTGCAGCTATACCATTTGTGAACAACACCAGCACAAAAATCAAGAGACAATTATCACACAACATAAAAGTAACAATAGTCAACAGAAGAAACTTAGGACAAAAAATCATCAACAACAAAATAGAAACTAAAGATCCACTTAAAAAATCAGGGGTATACAAAATACAATGTTCAAATTGCGAAGGTTATTACATAGGACAAACGGGAAGAAATTTTGAAACAAGGGAACGCGAACACATGAAAGCAATTTTAAACTCATCAACAAGCACTGGATTAGCCGACCATTGCATATTAACAGGACACCACATGGGCACAATTATACCGATCCATTTTTGCCGAAAAGGTCGGAAGCTTAACTTATTAGAGGGATTGGAGATTAAGAAGGCCATCAGCAGGGGGGATTATCTTCTCAACAATCAACATGAAATTGTCAGTACCGATAATATTATTAATGCCGGAATTTCCTACAATTAGAGCAATTTGTATATATATTACGAAATTTTTTCATTTACAATTTAGTTTTAAGTTTGATAATGATCGATAAGGACCGAAACACGTGTCAGTTATCTGAAAATAAAGAAATGGAACATAACAAGAGTTTTACTTCTCCTAATTTAAAATATTTAAAATTCGTTAATGCCTCAATCAACGGTTAATTAATTATTTAAAATAAACGGATTGCATTGAACTGTTACATAAATTTCTCTACAGGAATTCCTGTTTGTTATATATATATATATATATATATATATATATATATATATATATATATATATATATATATATTCTTATAAAACTTTTCAATATCCATAATAGACTGGTGGCATTTCGTGTAGTTCACTTTTCCCTCAACATGCCGGATTTCAATCGTGTTCTTCCATCCCAGAAGGTAATCCAGGGTCATTGGCTATTGTGTCTACTTCCTGGCCGTTTTCCATCCAGAGAGCATATATATTCCGTTGCAGAAATAATCCTGGATGTTCGCCAAACGCGGAACGGGGAATGATGGAAAGAAGTCTTCGGGGTTTTCATGCTCGGCAAGAGTCTTAAGGATCGACACGCGATTTTCATACACTAAAAAGTTCCCTTTTTATTATTGTTATTATTCGAAAGCCTCAATCCTGAGAGCGTTCGCGATTTTTACTCGGCGGATAGTTGTTTTTGTGTTATTTGAAAGTCTTAAAGCTCCGAGCGCGATTTTCATGCCCTAAAAAGTGTTTTATCCGAAAATCTCAATCCCGAGAGATCGCGAGTTTTAATGCTCTTAGGATAAATGCAAGCGTAAACTTTTCATTTTTCATACGTTTTAAAACATCAAGATGGAAATTTTTTTAGACGTTAATAATTTAGAACATTCTTTTTAAACATTAAATTATTATTGATTTATTCTTTTTAAACACAATTCTTATTAATTATTAAATACTTCTATAAGTAAGGATTGGAGTTAATACTCAATTAATTCTCTATTGTTGTTGTTACAAGAATAGTATAATATTTAGTAAAATTTAATGATCGTGATCGCATGCAAATGGGATCGCCTCGGTTTAACAAACAAGCCTTCATGCTAACCGCTCTCGTAATTACGAAATGTGCTCGCTTTGCTACGTTTTAAATAATTATCATACTTGTAAAGCTAACATTTCACTCCCCTTTAGGGTGTGTTCGATTTTCCGGTATTTGGCCGCCGACAAGAGCGCTAATTTAATATCGGACTGCCGATACTCCATGACTTATTGATAATTTGCCTTGGAGTCGAACAACACTGAATGAATGGACCAAATTACGTTTCAACGTTGGAGGGTTTATTTACAATGCGAAAAAAATAATAACTTCATCAGAAAACGTGAACAAACATTGTGTTAAAATTTAATAAATGATTTTGTTTTTACTTGAAAATATTGCTTGCGCGAAACTGAATTTTAACAAAGAGTACAGATTATTAATATTAAATCATCCATCATTTATTCATTTGAAGCAGTATACTTTACTATTTAGTTTGGTAATGAATATTTAAATTATTTTATCATATTTTTCTGGCTTTATATTACACCATAATTTTTCTTCAGCCTGTTACGTTTAAAAATTTAAACACTTATTATGTTTATAACACTAATACTAGTAGTATAAACATAGAAAGTGTTTTAGTTTAGTGTTAGTAATTATTTGAAATTATTCATAGTTTGTTTGCAATTATAAAGTTAATATTGTTAATTTACATCATATTACAATAGAATAACAACGTATTTTTCTTTCGTCTAACTATTCAATTTTAAGTAATAATCTATTGAAACTCCATATAATCCGGCCTTCAGGCTTCTTAATATTTTTATCTTATTGATTTTCTTATTTTTATTATAATATTGGTTAAATAAAAGATCGGGTAAACGTTCCACTATTTAAATATCTTATATTTACTGCTCATAAAATTCTTGTACGTGATTTAACTAAAGTTTAACCGTATTTCTAATCTAATGTAAATTACTTTGCGACATTTCTATTCTTTGCAATGGCAACCTCCTTACTATATCGAGCTAAATAATGGGATAGGTTAAAATTTGGCACCAAATACAAGGTAATAAATTTTGCGCCCAATATGGAGACCTTAATTTATAGCATTTCGAGGTAAACCTTCTTTGTTCGATACTTTAAAATCAATATTATTTTTTCTCCTATTGCCCCTATCTATGAAAGAACAGTGGTTTATAGAATCTCATCCTGATACCCTTGAACGATAAGATATTAAATATTATAGCATATAAGCATATAAGATTGACATATGAAAAGGATTCCAGCCCTCCAGTAACAGTAGCAAACTGACATCAATGTTAGGTTTATATTTTACATTATTCCTTAGTTTTTTATGTATATATTTTCCATTATATTTAGATTGTAAATTATTTGTCTTATTTTATATTTCTAGAGACTTAAGTATAAAATAAACTCTGTTCAGTTTGCTATAAATGGCAATAAAATAGGGAAATAAATTTGGTGCCCAATTTGGAGCCCTTAAGTGTTACACTCCTAAAGATTAACCCATTTTATTTTGTCACCTCTAATGTTCTCTTTAAAATTGGAATTAAAATATGATAATAAATTTGACGACCAACAACGTCAGTTTAGAGAAATAGTTTCACCTTTCTCCAGCTAAGGTTGCTTACTCTTTTATGTTAGATGCTCAAATTCTTCATTTAATGGCTGTGAGTTACTTTCATTTTCTATAATTAGAGTCCATTCTCTATTCGAATTAACACGTTTTATCCTCTAAATCAATATTTACTAGAAACTGTAAGTGAAAAAGTTGAAGTCACTATCTCCTTCAAATTCTTGATTTATCAATTGCTCAATAAAATACCACCATTTAATATTAGATGCTTCCTTACATTTTAAAACAATAGTGATCAGTTAGCAGTTATTATCAAGTAATACGTTGAAGTCACTCCCATTTAAAACTTAGAACTAAACATTTAGTTACAAACTAAAAACGATTTTAGAATCAATTTTAGAATGCATAGTGGTATTTAACATTTAAAAGTATATTATTTTTTCAAGAGTTATTGATTTTTTTACAGGCTAGCTTACCCTCGAGGTCTATTGGATGAGTTTCGATTTTCGGTGATGCAACATTTATTATTGAAATATTCAGTACGGCTTTGTGACAAAATTAAAATTAAATTGGTTACGTATACCTATATCCACTCATTATATTATAAGTAATGCGAGACATCAAGCACACTTCCAAAAAATTAAAGTTTTCTCTTTATTGCCATTAATGTGATTTGAATATGAACCCCTTTTTATTCCTTTATGGTAGTGGCATTTTCTTAATGTGAAATTCATAGTAGGTTATAGGTTATATAGGGTCATTGCGAGGTGTGTTAGCCTCTCGTGAATTACGACCTAACAGATCTATTGTTCTATCCCTAACTAATCATTTTCAAAGCAGTCCCACGTCCTCCATGAACATGGCAACTTTCTTGGATCTTTGGTTCTTTCTCTGGTCCCTGCCGAAGTGTGAAAAACGCTTGTGGACAATCGCGACATAAGTTCATATTACATGCTCAGTCGTTTCATCTGCCGAATTGACGTAGCCCTGGGACAATGTTCCAGTACTTGCGCCTTCTGCCCTCTTCCCATTTTTGCACCACCTCTCCTCTGTGCGCTATGGGGAGTCCGCATAACGGCTCTGGTCCTATAGAAGTGACATTTGCGCCTCTTGCAGTGAGTTCATCTGCCACTTCATTGCCTTCGATACCTCCTTGCACGTACGTTCATGACGTACATGAGGGCCAACGAGTTGTTCTTTGCCAGTTGTGAGAGGGAGCAATGAATAATAGCCGAAACTGTGTCTTTAGCCACTACTTTTGGTCCCGGAAAGTGAGTACCTAGGAGTAGCTCTAAACTTTCCTGCTGATCTTTAGTGTAACTGCCGTCAGTTCTTTTTAAGTTGCTGACCGTATTGGAATGATCCTTTGATAGGATCTATTGCTGGGATCAGATTATCGATCCCATCGCAGTAGGCCTTCCAAGCTCTTTGTTTAGACTCCCTGAGCTACTTATTAAATTCAGCCAGGACCTATCAAGGCCAACCAGTTGCCTATTTTCTTGGCTCTGTTGAAGGATTTCTAAACGAAAGTCCTGTGTCGATCCAATTTCTTGTTTCCACCAGGGAACATCTCTCGAGAAGTTTACCTTCTTTATCGGGCAACTTTTCTCATAGGCTACTACGATAGTATCACTTAGGTGTAGTGAGGAATGTTTTAATTTCTCTGTGGTCGTAATGTTATATTGGAGCCCCGAAGTTCGGACAGTAGGCACTCGTTATATATTGCTTAGTTCATTTTTCGTGGCACTCTAACTCTGGTATTTTCATACTCATCGTTTGATGATTCGACATAGAGGCACCGTGCGCTGTGGCTAAGGTCAAATCAAATACCTCTTGCCTTATTGTATTTATAAACGTAGGTTTATTCCCCCCGTTTAAGATGTCTAGACCTCTAACGCATATATAATTAAAAAGGTCCGTACTCCTATTATTTATATCTGAGCTGCTTCATAATATGTGATTCGCATTAGCATCGCAGCCCATGATAAGATGTTTCCCAGTTCTGCGGCACCAGTCGATGAAGGCCTTCACTGCCTTTGGTGGTGGGTTGTCCTTGCCCCCTGGAAAGTAGGCCGAGGCAAGTACAATTGGCCTCTTGTTATTTCCCATTAGTACACCCAGAACTGCTGCCACTAGGTCTTGTGTTACGAACTGTGTAATGGGAGCAAAATTATTGTCTTTTCTGAAAATCAGGGTCGCTCGTGACCTGCTGCACGTTGTGTTACATACTAGATAGTACGATGGGTTTTTAAGTCCTTTAATCGCTCCTCCATGAACTCAGGGCTCTTGAATTAACTTGGACTCTCCCACTAGCTAGCCTAAAGCACTTGCTGTTGCCTTCGAGTGCTGCAGGTTGATTTGGAGGCACTCCCACTGTCCCTTTATTTATGGGCCTTGGAATAACCACCACCTCTGGCATCTTCTCCCACTACGGATATATTTATGTTTCTGAAGTTTCGCCCGGATCCAGGGGTTCTTTGGACTTGAGGCGTCCGCCCCTTCATCGTGCTTGCCCTGCTTTGCCTTTGTGCGAAGCTGTACTTTGCCTTATGGGCCTTGGAATGACCACCACCTCAAGCATCCTTTCCCACTACGGATGTATTAATGTTTCCGGAGTTTCGCCCATATTAAGTGACTCTTTGGAACTTGAGGTTTCTGCCCCTTCATCATGCTTGCCCTGTTTGCCTTTGTGCGAAGCTGTACTTTGCCGTAACGGTACTCAACGAGTTAATTTCGTTCTTTTAACTTCTCTGGACTCCACTGAGAAGGTGTCCTCTTGAATGGGTCACCCTCATTATGACCCTCCTGTTTGAGATATCACACCCATTCTGGACCACAATTAGTTGCAGGATACGGTCGTCCCTATACCCCTGACTGCCCGGAAAATATCCCATTAGGATATCGTTGTACAGCATTTCCTTCGCTCCAGAGTATCGTACACTTAACTGCAAGCTCTAGGCCACGGCACGACAGCTGAGCATACTGAAAAGTTACTTTACTGTCCTTAAAAATAGTCACCTCCCATAACTATGCTGAGATCTACTGTACATGCCCTGGAAACTTTTCAAGAAGACCTATTTTGAGATGAAGTTCAAAAGACTCGTCACGTTTCGTTGGATGTCAGGAATATCGTCAAATATCTCTTTCATATCGATGCTGCAAGGTACAATGAAATTTTGAACCGTTATATGAAACGTCTACGCAGGGTACGACCCTAGAACACACAACAAGGCTCACGATAATGCTCGTCTTCACACAACCAATATCGTCAAAAAGTTCCTTGCAAAAAAGGGGGTGGTGTAAATTGAACAACCTCCATACTCGCCAGATCTTAATCTCCCTCAAATTCAGTTGCTCATAAAAATACTCACTCTTTTACTTCTTCAAGAGTTATTGATTTGTTTACAGATTTCCCTTATTTCATGTAGAGGCAAGCTTGCATTCGAGGTCTATTGAATGAATTTAGGATTTGCGATGATGCAAAATTAAGTTTTGAAATTGCTTTGTGACAAAATTAAAATTAAATTAGATACGTAAAATATCCATTCATCAAGCACAGTTCCAAGAAAATGAAATTTTCTCTTAGTTTATTGCTATTCGTTGTGATTCGAATATTAACCACCTATTTCGTCCTTTATGGTAGAGGAAATTTTTCTTTATGCAAAATTCATAAAAAGTATTTCAATCTGTGTTTAACTATAAAGGTAACAAATTCCTTTACTAATGAAAAGACGTTCCTTGTGGGAATAAGTTGTTTATTGTTTCTTTGAAGCCCTACAGTACAGCTACACCTATTGAACAACCTAGATTTAGAGTTCGATCTAGTTTAACCTGAGAGAATTTATTCACCTTGGCTCCGGTGTCGGTTATTGTCACAACAGAAAGAAAATCCTTGTCGACTTCCCTAACATCTTAGGTTGCTTACATAACGCTAAGGATCTATCTACTTGGGCCTATTGGATAATCCCAAATGAAAAATAATATTGTCCTATGAGTACTTTTAGTATTATTTCAAACATGTGAACTAAATCGTACATTTAATCTACAAGCACATTATTTTGCTTATCTTAATGATATTCTAATAAACGGAATAGGCAACATATTCAGATATAATATAAAGTTTCCTTCAAGAAGAATAATTGTGCCTCTATAACCAAAATATTTATCAGTGACAAGTTTTGTTCCTGCCTTAGGGGATTTTATTTTAATATCATTTGTCTCCATGGCATTTCATTTTCAAGAAGTTAATAATCACTGCTCAATGATATTGCTGATTTTTTTTACACAAAATCCTTTCTGGTTGCTTATGTTAGTGGGGATTATGTTTCCAACAACACGATTTCTAACTTATCCAAGAAAATTAAGAGAATTTCATGTCTTTCGTTCACGTATTCTTTAATAGATCTAAAACAAAGACAAAAAACTTATTCATCGATATCAAAATAATCATATTTTAGACTAAGCGCATTCTTTTAAAACCTTTTGTTATCTGTAGCAATCTTTTTACTGGCCAAAATGTTAAATTAATATTGTATATTATATTGTCATATGTAAGAGCTCATACCCACACGGCCACTTCGTGGCGCCACAGAGAAGGGCTGCAAGTGACGAAGGCTGTAAGTAAATAGTGGTATTCACACGCAGCCATGTCATGGAAAAAATCGCGCCACGAACGCTTCTAGTGGCGCACCATTAGGAAAATCCAGAAGATATACAGCAAAATGTATGGTATAAAAGTAAAATGGTAATACAAATACCATATGTGGTTGCAGCGAGTGTAAATTAAAGTAAACAGACTTTTAAATCAATTTTAAACTTCGTTTCATTGAAATATAAATCCATATCATATTGTACTTACTTCATGGTATTTTCGTATCATCATGAGTAACGGCGAAAAAGAGTGGTAATTTTTGTTTGGCGTGTTATATTGAAATATAGATATCATTAGTGAATTAAATAACGTAGGATTGTCTTGGAAGCTGTGAATAATCTTATATAAATCATAAATTATAATATATTTGGGTCTGTTGTGAGCTGAGATCATTTCAAATTCCGCAAGCAATGATTCATAATAGACATTTGTAAAATCGGGTTAGCTACATTGTTTATAAATGAAATAAATAGTACAGGTCCAAGATTGGATCCTTGTGGTACAAGGTAACTTTATTTTAATTAATGGGAGAAATATCAGAATATAGTTAGGGTAAATCAGCTTTTTTGAAGTTATAACTGTATAACATTTATTCCGGTTCTTTTGAAGTTTACAGAGGATTCATATTGGATATTAAATGCCAGCAGGGTGATGTACCTTTATCTACTAAAATATCATCGCATCTGTCAACTGAACAGTTAACATTTTAGGAAACGATTACCATGTCAAGAATTCTATTATTTTTGCTCGTTACTAGATTGCGCTGTTGTAAAGAATTGATAGATAAAAATTGTGAGAATGGCATTACAAAGTTGCAAGAGCATTTTTGGCTTAGTTAGTTATAGTAATTAGTTAAATTTAAATTAATTAAGAGAAAATTGTTTGGTTATGGCAATGATTAATGAGTATTACAGGAAATTATCATTTATAGATGCACCATATTTGGAAAATATTAGGATTGCCTAATACATATAAATATAGCCAAAATCGATTACTATACTATTATCAGATAATATCTCCGGTCAAAAGATTTTGGACATCTCTACAAATACACTTTTTTATTCATTTTTAAATCTAAGATATCAGTTAAAATATATCAGGAGATTTTAGAAAGATGTTCAATTAAGATATTTCGCCTTTAACTTATAAACTGAAATATCCTAATATAATGGACGATAAATTTGCTGTTGGCACACAAAATACTTATTTAATATCCTCCTTTTATCTTAGATAGTTAGTAGAGTTGAGATATTTTTATTATACTTCTAAACATGTAAAATCTAATCTCAAACAATAACTTCGTCTAGAATACCTAAAATAATGCAAAAATCAACTATCACGTCATTATGAGAGAGAGATGAGATCTAAAATGTTGGTCGAGAGATTATTATGAATTATTATCAAATTCAGGAAAGTCTTACATAACGAAAGTAAATTTTACGAGCGAATTACGAATTTTAAATTACGCTAATGATATTAACTTATTTAATGTTTCCAAAAATGTTACACCCTTCATCATCCACAGTTTTTACCTTGGACTTTCGACCAGCAAAATCCAATCAATCGTCGGATTGGCACATTTTTTAATACTTTATCTTAATAAAAGTAATAATGAGAATTAATTTCTTTGGGCGTCGTTTCTACATTATAATAATATAAAACTGCGGTGCAGAAACGCTCAATGAAATTCATTCTCATTATTACTTTTATTTTCATCAATACTGCACCTGTAAATCAATATTTAATTCACACTTTACCTTAATTCTAATTATTTGAGATTTATGCAACAAATATTACCCATATAAAAGGATAATGTCATTAAAAAAATGTTTGTTAAATGTACAGTTTTAAATATGAAATTACTGAAGTTATTCCTTATTTTGCAGATTTTCCCGATAGGTTGCCACACTCAATACCAGGCCATTGTCTAATCCGGCATGTAAGTCTAATTTATGAATCTTTTTGAAGAAAGACCTTAATTAATATTTATTATCTTCTTACAATGTTAGGTTTTTCGTCATACATAATAAACTTTTAACTCGGACTTATCAACTAAAAAATTCAGTTTGGTTTCCTGTTGTTACATCAGGTACCAGGTAATGATACTACAAAATAAAAGCCATGTAAAGTTTTAATCAGTTTTGTATTGATTATTAAAATTAAATTAAATATCGACAACTCTACTTTTGGATTAAGCCATTTATCTACATCTTCAGATGCAGTATCAATTTATATTTATAATCGAAACTTGTTCTACTACTCTCTTAATGGAACCAATTTTCAAATTGGAGAAGTTAAACTCTTGTTATGTTCCATGTCTTTATTGTCAGGTAACTGACACGTATTTGCTCCTTACGGATCATCATAAAAGTAAGAACTAATTTGTAGATGAAATTTTAATTTTAATAATCAGCTCAAATAGACCTACTTTTGTTTGTATATATTGCGACATTTTTCATCTACAAATTAGTTTTGACTTTGATAATGATCCGTAAGAACCGAAGCACGTGTCAATTACCTGAGAATAAAGAAATGGTACACAACAAGAGTTTTACTTCTCCCAATTTTATTTTATTTAGGTTATTAGATGTCAAACTATTTTCTGTTGAACAGTTTCGATGCAGATAAGTTGAGATTAATAGGATCCTAAAATGTATATTTCTATAACAAATGCTAGTGTATTAAGAATTATATACAATCTATTATTCGTTAAAAAATATTTATGGATTTTTCAAGAATAATCAATTATGAACAGACAGGTGGACAGACTGCGTAATTTCATTCTATTGTTATAAATTTCTACGTAGATGTATAAAAGCTAGAGGAATGTACGGCTTGAAGCATAAAATTTGACCAGCTGGCGGCTGTAAATTTCGGAACACCAGGCCAATTGCAGGAGGACAAGTTATTGTGTGCCAATGGGTGAAAGATTTAGGGTGTAACCTTCATTGTTACGGTCCATGCCCATTCCAAACGATTCGATTATTTTCAGATACACCGTCGGCTAATATAATTCAAATCAACGTAAATAAACCAACTCCGTTCATGTTATTACGCTGTTCAGCTTCATGGATTTATTATATAAACTATGAAGTTTGCGAGCGTTGCAGACTTCGATCGTTAATCCCATAAAAGGAGTGCATCGGGGAGCATCGCGGGCGTTAATTATTAAATTGCTTAATTAATCACCGAATTAAATTCGTAATCACCCGGTAAAACCCAGCCCCGTTTTGCCCCGCTTTTTCAGCGACACCCCGCAAACTTTACTGCTCGCTTAATTTTAATGTCAATACCTTTCGGGTTAATTAAAATTAACATCTTCAGAAGCTGTCTCCCATTCGAGATTGCGACAAGTGGGTGTCGTTGGTTATTCTCTAGATTATAAAAAGACTTATGCATACACTATTTGTTATTTGTTGTTAAAAAGTTCATTTTTTTACATTAGCAGGACAAGCTTATTAGATAGAGTTAACTTAAGTTAACTTAATCTGATTCTAATAATTTAACTAATAATAATCATAATTCATTGACGATGGGGGCTTCTACTTCGTTATACATATTTAATCACAAATTAAACACAATAATCACTTTGTTTGAAAATGATACGTTAATGTATTGCAACCATTGGTCACCATACAAATAAATAACTGTTATACAAAACAAAGTGATTATTGTGTTTAATTTGTGAATACTAATAATAACAAAAACCTAACATTTATTTACTGATTCTATTAATTTTAATTATAAATTTATATGTAATTATGTTCCTTAATTTATACACAGAACTTCACTTTCCAAACAGCGTAGTAAACTTTTACGTCTACACTTCAAAATTTTAATACACATTTTCCGAATTTTATCACAAAAAAAAAAAACTCTTCAAGTCAACATCCCTCGAGTGAAAAGCATTTAATAATATCGAGCTAGGCCTCTCGAGCACAAATGAAAACTCGCGCAACTTTCCCCTCGTCCCGATTAAGAAAAAAAAATCCACCCTTAATAATAATCCCTCTCCAAACGCAGTACGGTTTTTACATCCGCGGCATTCTTATATTACTTACACACTTTATTGAGGGGGGGGAAATTTTTATACATCCCATCCCCCTATAAAATTCGCAGACAGCGGACGCATTAAAAACATCCCCTCGCGGCATTCGTAACTACACTAGTAACTCAGTCAGGTCATAATGGGATTATTAAACTCGGATTCTTATTCGGACAACAAAAGGGGTTTTTATAATGCGGGAAGGGGTGGCGTTTGGCAGGAAATAATGATGGGATGAAGGGGGTGAAAGTGGAACGGCGGAGTGGTATCAAGGGGGGATTTGCTTGTTTTTCGTTTAAATTAGGAATTATGTAAACTCCCAAGTAATTATTTCTTGATAAATAAATCCACAATTAGGGGGTTCTAACAATGCCTTAATGTATTTACTTTGTATTTAATGTAATTATGCGGGTAGTAAATTTAATAGAAAAATATAATTAGAAAAGTATATAACAGTGACAATAATTATGAATTAATTAAATATAACAAATAAAGTATCAATGGTCAATAAAGTGAAAATTATTTGTGTAGATAAACTTATATCTCAATAATTAAACGAACTTATAAATCTTACTTCACTTTTTTGCTTCAATACTAAATATTATATTTAGCTATTGATAATGAACACATACTGTTCATTATAATACAATGAAGTATATTTAATTATTGATTTATTAAACTTCACATAACTTACAAATATATAATAATTTACACTTATAAACTCCAAAATAATATAGAATTAAAACGTATTTTTATAGTCTACTACGACTATAATATAAACAATCAAAATAAGCTATGTATATATACAAAATCTCGCCGCGGATGATAATTCTTGTCTGACTACAATAATAGATTTATTACTTTCCCTGTGACTAGTTTCATATTTATTTTATTCCTTATCATTTTGATGCGATTTTTATTATCATGTTTATATCATAGTTCATATTCTTATTCATTTTAATAACTTTCCGTAAATCAAATACAATAACACTTTCAAATATTTATTTTGTTGCTCATGGTTTTAGTAGTTTTAAAGCTTTGAAATTCATCCTAGAAACAAGTATTTTTTCGCCAATTTTAATCCAATTTGCTTTAAATTTTTATATTTATCTTACAAATGTGATTTAAATCCTTTTTGCATCTTTCCTTTCCAGTTGCTGGTCACTGTTACTTCAAATTTCGGATGCATATTATCTTCATCAGGTCTTTACTTTCTTTTCATCTTATTAAATCTTCGATTTTTGTATTCATTTTGAAATTTTTTTTTTCTTTCTTTACTTGGTCTTCTTCTAAATCCTGAGTCTACGTATCTACTTGATTATATTTACAATATTGAAATTTATTTTTTCTTTGGATACTTCGTCTTCTTTCGAATTCTAAAGGTGAACATTTTTTTCATTTACAATAACTTCGTTAACATGTTTCTGAAACATATTGTATTGATGATTTTAAATAATAATAAATATAATCTAAAGTTGAAAGATATTCGCTATGATGACTTTTTCTAAATCGGTTTTTTTAATATAGTTTTGGACTTCCATTAATTTTGTTTTCATATCTTAAGAAATGTTCTTCAGATCTTCATGTTCCGTTCCGTTCAGTTACTTCAGGATATTTATTTTCTTTGCATCAATTATTTAAAGTTACGATGAATTAAATTCTCACTTAATCCGTGGTGAAACATTTTTGGTTAATTAATCTTTTAATTAATATTTAAAGTTTGTTTGAATAAATGATTATTAATTGCAGATTGTATTTTTTCTTAAATTTGAAACTAGACATATTCTTCATCCGTTTTGCTAATATTTTATGTGATCTTATATTTTGATCTTGGTAGTTATTAGAAGTTTATGATGGATTCCTTTCTACATATATGTTTTTATTTCTCCGGTTTTAATCCCTTTAGTTTTAATTGCTGTCTTAAGGAATGTGATATATTCTTTCCCTTATTTTCTCTCTTAAGCCCTTTATTATTTTTAAATATTATTAAAATTCGTTGAATCTTAGTCATCTAGAAAATCCTCTTTCAGATATTACGTCTTCTTTTTTTTGAATTTAGTTGTCTTATTCATATTTGTTTATGAATCTTTTAGATCTTCATAAAAATTTTTGCACGACGCACAGTCTTAATTATAATTAATTCTTGGTATGATCTATAATAAAATGTTCTTTTTTTACGTAATATTAGATACCTGAAGTCTGTCCTAAGACAATTTTTTTAGTTGCTGCATCTGTTTTTCTCTAATTATTGAGCTTGATATAAGACATTTTTCTGTTATCTTCTTTATTTTTTTCATTTTTTACCCCCACAAAATAGTTATATTCTTAGTTAAACCTAATATGCTAAAATATAACAGTTATATTGTTGATTTGTCTTATCTTTATATCATTCTTTAACGCAATCTTCATTATCAATTTCATGTGATTCTTGGCTATAGAGAATTTGTATTCTCTCTAAATTTAAATTTATATTATCATCCTGAAATCTTCTATACTTCTGCTTTGCTTCCTTTTTAAAGTATCCACTTCTTTAAATGATTAATCATTTACAACTCTTTGAATTCTGAATAAATATTTTTCATCAAGTTTTGGGCTTCTACGCTTTGCTTTCACTATTGGTAGTTCAAGTTTATTGCAAACCTATAGACTTGATAATTTTGAAATTCAATTTTTCGTAGGATATTTGATCTTCCTTTGAGAAAAAAGAGAAAGAAAGTTAAGTTGATCTGAAGAAGATAATAGATGGATCCAAAATTCAAAGCTATAGAGAGCAGAAACTGGTAAGAAAACGTGCAAAAAGGATTTACAACTTCTTTTTGTAGGTTTTCTTGCCAGTTTCTGCACTCCATAGCTTTGAATTTTGGATCCATCTATTATCTTCTTTAGATCAACTTTACGTTCTATCTCTTAAAACCGTTTCTCCTTTTGTAATTTGTTTACACCTACCTTAATCATAATGCTTAATTTTGAAATATACATTTTATTGGGATACTTCGTCTTCCTCCGGATCCTGAGGATAAATATCTCCTTAATATCTATGTACACTATGTTGTAGTGATGATTATAAATAATAATAAATATAATTTAAAGACTTTCACTATGTTGACTTTTTCTAAATCGTATTTTTTAGTTTTAGAAACAATTACAAATTCAATATATTTGTCAACTAACTAACTACAAATGTCTTATTTCCTTTTATTCTATATAAAACCTTTGGTTATTTTCAAATATTATTAAAGTTCGTCGAATTAGATATAACGTCTACTCTTTTGGAATTTAGATGTCTTCTTTATATCTTTCAAAATCTTCTTGGAGATCTTCATAATACGTTTGATACATAGATTTGATTATATACTCAATTATTGTTCCCTATTAACAACAGTCATTGACCTGTTTCGATATATTTTGAATCTCATCAGTGTAGTGCAGTTGAAGACACTTGGAGTATTTAACTCTCCAAGTAAAATGTCAGTCAAGATATTGGTTATCCACCTAAACAGAGATCTTGTGCAACGCTAAGACAGTAGATACCTGTATGGTAATATCTTAATAGGTAGGTACCTTAATGGTAATATTTTGATTATATACATTTTTTGATATGATTTCCAATTAAACGTTCTTCTCTCATGATCTTTTTTGATACCAGAAATTTACCAACAAACAACTTTTATAGTCCCTTATGCATCTGCTCTTCTCTAATTTTTGAGCTTCGTCTAAGAATCGTTTCTAGTTTCTCCGTTTTGAAGTTAGTAAAAGCTTTTAGGTTAAAATAGAGATTTTTTAATTAAAAATTGCGAAACATTTCGTAAATATACAATAATGAATCTTATTAATACTACAAAACAAATACTTATTCACAAATAAAAAACATTTTAACTTTGTTTGCATAACAGTGACTTTATTAAGTGACTATAATTGTCGAAACTATAGTCACTTAACACGTTCACCGCCACATGTACCGCCGGCGATCATATAGTCGTCGCCGGGGAAATAATTTGTAGTTATTCCTTATATTAGCTATGACCGCCGGCGGTCACGCGGGATTCAAAACAGCACTTATGTGAAATATTCGCTTGGCGGCGAACGTGTTAATAAAGTCAGTATTATACAAACAAAGTTAAAATGTTTTTTATTTGTGAAGAATAATGTATAATGAAGTAGAAGCCTCCACCGTGAACAAACTACTTATTGAAACAACTCAGTCAGTTGTTGCACATAGCAAAGCTTTCAAAGCAATATTATTTTCAATAGAACTATTTCTTCAAAGAAATTTTAACGTAGGTGAAAAAGTTTTGTTTTGGATATAGAGATTTTGTTAAAAACTTTGAATTCTAAAATTTTTTATCAAGTTTTGAGTTATATCTTTTTTAAATCATCAATTTCCTTCGCTTATTAACAGGTTTTAAGTTTCTTGCAATCCTGCAGGCTTAATAATTTTGAAATTTAATTTGTTTCTAGGATATTTTGTCACCTTTAAAATCAGAAGTTAGATTTCTTCATATCTATTATCCGTTTATTCACAATTTGCAAGATCTTTGTTAATACAGTCCTCCAGAGTCCGCCAGTGGAATGAGAAGATTTGGTAAATAATTTTAATGTGAAAGACTTACTTTTTAACAATTTCTAAAATATAAATGGGAAATACAAAAGTAGCCATTTATTTTACAATATTAAAAAAATGATTTCCAAATGTCCTCCGTTGACATTTAAACATTCTTGGAGTCGAGAGTTTTGCATAATCCTTCTCAGCACATTAACAGGTATTGCTGCAATCTCGTCGCTGGGATTGTCCTGGTTGGATCAATTTGGAACACAACATTCATTGAGATTCGGACAGTGTGTCTTGTGGCCTTATCTTGCATTTTAATCCACATCATCGAAAAAATAATAACCTACAATTCCATTGCCCAATTTTATTATGTATGTATCTATCGCACAATATACTGTGACTCTTTGAAAATGAAGAGGTGTTTCATGAAGTAAAAAAGCGTTTGCACTATACTCTCGCCACTTTGATAATACGCTTTTACTGCGTAGCCTCGTTGTTCAAACGTCTAGCGCTTCATTGTAAACTAAATGGCAGAATATGCAGGTTATGACAGATGTTTCCACTGTTTCGCCACGCTAAACTCACCTCAAATCTTCCTGTTTGACTGGCGGACACTGTATATTTGGTTCTAGTGGTTATTAGCAGTTTAATTAAATGTAATCTAAATCTATATAATTTTGTTAGATGCTTGAAGTCATAACTTTGTGATACATCTTGAATTTTTATCAGACGATAAATAAAACTGTACTGTGTTAATATAACACACCACTAATTATAAAAAAATTTCTGTTCTAACCTTTAATAAGTGTTTTTCTCTTTCTGATATTCTAGTATTTGACTTCTTTTTGCTTCAAACTTTGTAATCATTTCTTAAATAATCTTATTGAGATATTTTTCACTTTATCCAGTATCTTAGTTCTTTCTACTTATCAGACTTATTAGTTATTTATCTCTTTAAAAGCCTGTGTTTTGTTTAACTTGCTAATTTGAACTTCGTTATGGCGTTGAAGTATAGCTATTCCAAAACTTTGATTGTTCCTCATACTTCTGACTTTTTCTCTAGTTTTGATATTTCTTGTTTAGATTTTAGGCCAAAATTTAATCTAATTAGCTATAAGAAACTATATTTACTTCAGAACTTAAAAATTTGTATTCTACATTTATATCCTATTGCTTTAGTTTATGTTGTCCATGTCTTTACGCCAGATCTTTTCCGTTTAGTTCTTTTAGAATAGAATAGAATAGAATAGAATTTATTTTTGTCCATTACATAGTTACTTAACAATATTAGACACGTCAAGTACACAAAATAGTTAAAATGCTAAAAAAGCGATAAAACGCTAAAATCATAACATAATACATAACACAATATAATAATTGCAGAACAAATTTCAACGTAAATAGGTTAGAAGATGGCTCTTATTCTTAGTGCTACGTGATAGTGTAGTTTTTATACTCAGTTATGCTATAAAAAGCCTGCTGCCGAAGCAACGATTTTAGTTTTAACTTAAATTTATTATTGTTTAATGATGACCAATGTTGTGGAAGTCTATTATAAAGATCGATTCCCGATTGATGTGGAGAATTTTCAAAGAATGTGTGAGTATGTTTAATTGTCACAATTTTTGCTTTGTTTCGGGTCGGGTACTTATTAATTATAGACTTTTATTGAATCGTCATTAAATTTCAGGATATTATGGTCTCTATTTTTCAAATATTGAGTCTAAATCTTTATATCTATAATCTGTTTATTTTATAGATTCTTAATGAATCGTCATTAAATTTCCAGGATATTATGTTATCTATTTTTCAAATTTTGAGGCTAAATATTTATATTTATAATCTGTTTATTTTCTTATTTCTTCTACTTAACAGTTGTAGATTCTTAAGGAAGGATTTTATAAACCTTTGTTTTTTACAACCTAAACCCAAAAGTGTCATTGTGTTGATAGCTTACTTTAGAACTTTCTATTCTACATATTTATATCCTATTGCTTTAGATCTTATTCTTCTATATTTTATATCAGTTTCCTCGGATTTTTTTACCCGTTTTTTAGGATTTGCGTTTTTTTTTTCTGATTAACAATTATAGATTCATCAAAATTTTAAAGTTGTATGTATCTTGTTTCAGATTTTCTTTCATTTATTGGTTTTATATGTCATGATGTTAATAGCGGTAAGCAGAATAACTAATAGAATTTTTTTAATTTGCGAGGGTGGATTTTTAATTTTAAGTTAGCGAATTGGAATAGAAGGAGATGAAATAATATTTCAAAATTGTTTTTCTTTTTCAATATATTCACCTGCAACCTTAACACATTTCTCATATCTATGAATTAACTTGAGAAAACCATCACAAAAAAATCCATTTCTGAAAAATATGCATCCTTCACTTCTTCATCGGTAGAAAAAACTCTTTTTTCGGATTTGAAAGCTATAATAGTAGCTGGGAGCCAAATCTGTGATATAACGTGGATTAGTACCTTTCTTTTTTGTATTTTGTTTAGTTTTATTTATATTTTGGGCTAGAATTTATTTTAGTAGTCCTAAGAAAGTTGTTTCTAAAACTTCAATATTTCTATTCTACTTATATGTTTATTCCTATAGACAGATGACATATGATTGACAAATGGGAATTGACAAATGACAAATAGCCAATTCATATAATTATTATTGCTATTAAAATGACAATGACAAATAACCTATTCATGAAACAAACAAATGAGAAATTACAAAAAACATATGAAAAATGACGAATGTCAAATTTAAATTAAGAAAATCAGATAAATTTAAATAACAAATGACAAATAATCTATTCAATATACAAAATAAATTCCTATGACATACACTTAGTCAATGACAAATGGCATATGACAAAAGACATATAAGAAATGACAAATGACAATAGACATATGAGAAATGACAATTGACAAATGTCAAATTAAAAGAGTTAAAATCAGAAAATAGTTATAACAAATGACAAATCACAAATGGTAAATAACCTGTTCAATATACACAGTATATCCCTATGTCTTATATTTAGTCAATGACAAATGACAAAAAACATACGAAAAATGACAAGTATCAATGACAAAATCAATTAATAATGACAAATTGTTTTTTTTTGTTTGGTCTAATGTTCTCTTCATTAATGACTAAATTATCAATTGAATTCGGTTTACTCCTGACCTGTATAGAAAATGTCCAAATTATTTGGATCACCCTTAGCCATGACAAAAGACATATGGGAAATGACAAATAGCAAAAGATGAGAAATGACAAATTTCAATGACAAAGTCAATGGCAAATGACAAAAGACATATAAGAAATGACAAATGTCAATAACAAAGTCAATAAAAAAATTACAAATAAAATATTGAGAAAATCAGATGAAAATATAAAGTTATATGATAAATGACAAATGACAAATAACCTACTCAATATACAAAATGAACCCCTATGACTTTTGTTCTGTTATACTTAGTCAATGACAAAAGACAAATGTCAATGTCAAATGTCAAGAGTCATATGAGAAATGACAGCTGACAAATTTCAAATAAAAACGGGGAAATCAGATAAAACGTTAGAGATAACGTATAAAAAATGACAAATGATAAATGGAAATTGACAAATGACAAATAACCTATTCAATTTATAAAACAAATCCCTATGACCTATGTCTCAGCTATCTCGATCAACTTCATTTTACGGTCATTCAAAATTATTTTGTAGATTTTTCGATGTTTTTGTCTATAGCAGCCTCCCCATGCACTCAACATCTTCGATGCCAATATGGCCTTTAAGGAATTTAGCACACCACTTACGAATCTTTGCTTACACTGGAGTAGAGTCCGGATAACACTAATTTTTGTTCCAGCACTTTTTTTTCCATTAAAAATCAGTGTTCAATTAACACACGATATTCTTTTTTATCCATTTTTTTTTCAATAACAAAAGTTACTTTACTCTAAATGCTATAACTCACGAACCAATTTTCCGATCCCTGCCAAATTTTGAAAATTTCAAAATCTTATTTGAGGAACGTGGCAGCTTCCCATCCTCCGTGTTCAAATTATAAAGCAAAGGCTTTTTTATATCTGTCTCATTTTTTATAAGATCCTTGATATCAAGTTAAAGGGACCCAAAAGGATAAATCTAAAATAAACTTTATAAGAGTTATATGTTATTTTCCAGTTATGACTTCTAATACTTTAGTTTCTGTGTCCATTTTTTTAAAAATTATTTTCTATGTACTTTTTATTTTAATCTTACATCAATTGTTGATCCTAGGAAAAAATCCATAATGGAACCTTCTCATTCGTTCACCACTGAGAAGGTCTTGCAATGTACCAAGCTGGAAGAGCTTGGCGGTCAATTTCTGTAAGCCATCAGGCAAACTACAAGGTTGACTCTAAAAAGAGGTAACAATTTAACTAGTACTCTTTAGCTGTGATTTCGGGTACCCTCGTCCAGACTAGGACATGCATCTGAATCATTCAATCTCGCTACCAATTCGCCTGAAGGCACTAAAATTGCTGGTGGGTCAGAGGATAAGGCCAAAACCGCTAAGATATCCAGAACTAGGAAGGCAGTAAAATCAAGCGAAATCGTCGAAAATCACAAAGGCAATTAAGAGTGGTCCTACAAAAAACTTGAAGCACCGTCGCAAAAAAATCATCAGTAAGAAAGATAAGTAGTCTACAATCATTGTCATTTAGGAGCATGTATAACCGGTAGACCCTAGCACAAGTTGATATACTTTTAGCAGTTATTTCGGAGACATTGACAATTGATAAAATCGATATGATTTCAAAGATTTGGATTTCGTTTTTATAATATTATCCAACAACAAAAATCTATTCGCTTTTAAATCATATGTCTATCCAACTATTCCTTCCCAAAATTTACAGTCTACAGAGCGACTTAGCAGCGATGAAAGATTTAAATTTGACTGTGTGGTCCAAAATTTTTTAAGATGTGTCAACAGTAATCTCTATTGTAATTTGGTAAAAATATAGTAAATGTTTTATTCAGTGCCTATATAATTGTTTTTGTTCTTGAAGATTATAATTTCTGGATAATATAAATGATTATTTCCTTAACCTTTCTAAAAAACCTACAAAATTGTTCTTCTACCAAAAACCTATTGCGAAATTCCCCATTTTCTCATATACTATACATTTTGTCTGCAACTGGAGTTTCAATATTTTTTAAGATATTTATAAGAATTTTTATCAAGTTTATGCAACTTATAATATTGGTACTTATAAGTAGTTATTCTAAAGGATCTAAGCTAAAAGTTGAAATTATAAAAACTAAAAAAATTAATTCAAATGTAGCCCTGCTTTAAATATCTGGAAAATGATTAAATTCAAAACCAAAATGTTTAACTCTTGGGAGAAAATTACTTAACATATAATCTTCATATTGAACAAAGATTATGTTAAACTTAAAATACAGATAGCTTCTTGTAAATTTTGTAAGAAGTGGATGCAAAATTTGTCTGAAGAGTAGTGAAAAATAGCAAATTTGGGATGAAGTTACATAGTTGAATTAAATGTTGCTTGTTATTTCTCCTTCAAATGGGTAAGCATATCAGTATAAAGGTTTCTTAGTCAAAGTTAATTGAAGACTTCAATTAACTTTATCTAAGAACGTTCATTATTTTCATTTTCAGGTTTAATTTAGAAATGTTTAGACATAGAGACTGACTAACTTCAAACAGTTAATTAAATATGGCTTAGACAACGTTAATTCAAGACTTCATGATGTCATGAATAAACTTTATCTAAGAATCGTTTATTATTCCTTAGGTTTCATCTTGAAATTTTTAGACTTTTATTAATTGTCTTCAAAAAAGTAAATTAATTTATTAATTTCACAATTTTTCCCGACAAAATATTATTAAAAATTATTTAGTAATAATGTGTGTTGAATATTATTTACAAACAAAAACATATCAATTTTAAAATCTAAAATTTACCGTCCTATTTTTTCCATATAAAACAGGCATAAAACCAAATGAATTCAATTTTAAACTGAATACGAAACTCCCTAGCTAAAAAACGATGAATTTTTGTTTGTTTCAATGCAATTTGTAAAAGCGCATCAAAATAGAACTCGTGCGTTTGTTGAATTACATTTTTATTTCCGAACAGTGCGCATTCAACATTATCCAATTACTCTTAATTGCTACAAATTGTTCGGACGCATTATATTAAATAACTTTAATTGATTGTGTTTCGTATTAAACGCTCGTTAATCGGACACTTTCATTTTTCTTCGTTATTGTTGCAATCGAGCGTTATTAGGGAGTTATTTATGGTTGTAACTGTATCGCGGAATTATTGTTGGGTAAGAGTTAGAAAAGCGAATTGTTTCTATTTCATTTCGTTTTAGATTTACGTGAAAAAGATCATCAATAGAAATTAAATCATTTTCAGTGTAAATAATCAAGTTTACTTTATAGATAAAGTTTATTTCATTTTGTATATTAATATTTTAAAGGATCAAAACAACCTTTCTAAAAGATAAGAAATTTTCTTTCTGAATATAAGATGTTTGTTGTTTTAAACTACAATTAGAAAGTTTCTTTATTTTCCAAGTTCAAAAACTAGTTGTAAATTTTCAACTTCTTTAAGACTTGATAATTTTATTCCATATTTACTATTCATCTTCAATTTAAACACTTAATCTTTTAGTTTTTGTATTTTTTTCTTTAGGAATTTTCCTCATGTATTCGTTACCCTTGATCTCTTTTAGAGTTTTCATTAATCAAGCATTAGTAATTTCTGTTGACTATGAGACTATCTACTTCTCTAAAATCAAAAAACCTATAATGAAATAGCCGACATAATTTTTAAGCCCTTAATAAAATGAGCCTTTTTTCTATATGAAGTAAATATAGCCAGGAATCCTTTTAACTGAAGAGAGTTCAATTTTTATAGCACAAATTCCAGTTAACCATTCCTTGTAATGTGAATCTACACTGATTATTTTAATGAATTAATTTGTTTCTGAAGAAATCGACTTTAATCCACTTATAAAGTTTTTCTTTTAAATCATATATCTATCCGTAGAAATATAATTATTCATAACACTTCCTCTGAGTGGAATGGTTATTACCAGTTTTAATAAACTTCCACTATTCAAACATTAATTTATTACATTTCCGCTGACTAACTCCAAATCCAATTAACTAATCCACGACCTTGAACGCTGATCGCGTCCTAATCTCCATGCTAACCGTAAAAATTAAATGGCGCCGAAACTCCCCGAAAGTCCCCTTCGTGTTGTACATCTCATTATCACGTCTTAGCAACTTCGCTAATTACACCGAGTTCGCACTATAAACAGCGCTCGTGATCAACGACCCCATCGCCCAGAAACTTAAAATAGTTACCCCGGAAATGGAAACGTTTCCTCGGCTGGAGTCGACTAATTGACCCTTAATTCCAACGGTTATGTAGGCTTCTTTGGCGGTGAATTATTGCCAAAAGGGTTGTACGTAATTAGGCGGGCTTCGGCACACCATCCCCCGCCCTCCCGCCGCCAGGTCCCAGCCTCGTATAAAACACGAAATGGAAAAGTTTTCGGGGAAATTGATCCGATGCTTGAGCGTGAAATGTATAATTTTGTATTTTAAATTGTTAGGAAGTAATTCTCGCCGTCGAACGGCTAATATTGGAGAAGCTGAAAGGATTTTGATGCAGGAAACTTAGGGTGGATTTTATACATTTCGACCCATGTCGCGTGTGAGAAGATACTTTATCCTTACGATGGCTGGACTGATTGGAATTTCATCGGGTTTTCTACGTTTAAAGTGTCCAGATCATCGCCAAAGATTTTAAATCCCTTCTGTCATTGCATTTTATTCTTATAGTCTTAGTTTAATTCGAATTACTAAATCACACCAATCACATAACCATTTAAAGACGGCATTTAAAGCTTTCTCCACACAACCCATCATATTCTATAGATGGTAATGATTCCGCCCATTATTTTTTTGATATAAGAGTAACAAAAAGCCAATCACACACAACGACATATCTTCATCGCCAGAAACTTTAAATAACTAGATGGAAATTTTCACTTGACCTTATAGTAATAGGTTTAAAGGATCTAAAATAATTTTAAATGATAAATATTCGATTATAACTATCAAGTTCAAAAAATTTTAAAAGAAAGAGCAAAACGGATACGAAACATATTTTTTAAGATAGATTATATTGATCTTATTTTCTATAAATTATTTGGTCATAAGACATATGAATTCAATAGTTCCTCTTATTTCTTCTTCTAATAACGGGATATATCAGAAAAAAAAGATTTTTAGACGAAAGTATAATTCCAAGACATCATGGAATCCCAGACTCTCAATCCAGAAAATTTTAGACAAACTTAACTGTAATAACCCTAAAGGAGATGAACAAAATGCCGATAAGTTTAAAGGAAAACTTCTGAAAACATAGACAATGGTTTTTAGGTTAGTGTATCGTTAGATCTATAACTATTGATTAAATTACAGCTAGTGGCTGATTCGGACCTCTTCGGCAGTCATCAATGCCAAGAAACTCAATATAGTTACTGTAGAAGTTTTGACTGTGCCTGTATGTGTAGTCTTGGTTCTTAAAAGCAGTGAGTCTAAAGGATCTAGGATAAACTTCATTGAGATAGACTATTATAACTAACAAGGTCCAAACGGATTACGAATTTTAATGGCTCATTCCTGAAAATTTTAAACTTATATCCCTGCGAAATTCAAATAAAGTTTTAGGTTTTTTCTAGGTTATTATATTGTTAGATCTAATAAAAATGGATTAATAGCTACATACTGGTTTAGCTCGAGTGTTACAATTCCCATAAATTTAAAATAGTTTGCAAAAGCGTTTGACTTTGATTTTATTATATGTTATTTATTAAATTAATAATATCTAATGTCTAATTTGATGAGTGAACACATGAATAGATGGATTTTATGAGAGAGGATTAATGCATTACTCACGTCTCTTCAAACAGAGATGTGTGGGACTCCTCCTATTCCTCTCCTCTCTTTTCTCTGAGGGTACTGATGGTATCGCAGGGCATTCTTCACCTTGAACCTCCTACCTACACCTGTCGATGTTAGTCGTGTCGCTCCGTTTTTTCTCAGTTGCCATGAGGGCCTCCTCGCAGATCAGCCTCTTGATCGAGACTGCGACCACATCCTACTTCCATACTTCCGACAGCATGGCAAGCACGAGTATTTCTGCTGTTAGCGGTAGTTACATAGATGTTATATATGGGTGACACCCGCTCCTGTTCCACCGCGACCTTTTCAGATCTATTGTGGATATAAATGTTAGCGGTACTACTCCCACCTCATGCTCTAGGTGCTTCTTATCACTACTCCACCGCACACACTCGAAAAGCGTATGGATAGTATCGTCAAGAGCGTCCGCGCACCAAAAGCACTTCACACTGTCGGCCTTCTTGATGTGCTGGAGATACACCCGAAACTAGCTATACCCGATGAGGAACTGCGTGCGGTGGTACAACAGCTCTCCATGTCCTCTCCATAGTCCCACCTCGGGAATTAGTTTCCTAGTCCAGGCTCACGTAAGTGCCGCGCTCAATCTCACCGCGATATCTCTCTTGCCGCCTCCTTGGCGCCCCCTCCCCTCCACCACTAAGTCGTGCATCCGTGCCCGCGCTTTTACACATAGGTCCGGCGGTGGCATTGAGGCTTGTACCTCCGCCACTGGCATGGTGTCCTGTAAACCCGGATCACTCTGAGCGCCGCAGGTCTCATGGCGCTGCCCAGTCTCATAACGTTCCTCCTGGATCGGCAGTCATAACGCCGCAACCCCCATCAGCAGTCCTAGTACCCTGCGCTAGATGGCTTCCAGGACCTGGGTTCGCTTCTAAAATGACCCCCAGGTATTTCATTGACCCCTCTTCCCTGTCCAGCAGTTCTACTCTTTCCCATGGGACGCGCCCCGCCATTCTCCGATAAAGCCATACCGCCCCCCGTCTTCTCCGGTGCCATAACCAATTCTGCTACAGCTAGCCACTCCGCTACTATTTCCGCCCCTTCTGGGAGTAGCAGACTGAAAACCCCATCGTAGGCGACGTTCCACACGAAAAGGCCTAGGACCGATCCTTGGGGCACCAGGCCGGTCGTCATCACCCTTTGCTCCGTGCCCAGTACTCCCGTGTACACCAGCTCATATAACTTCCAAGCATCCTCATCAAATGCAAATTAGAGAAATGTATAGGATGTATGGCAATAATAATAAGCATAATATTGCTTCAAAACTTCACACACATAGAAGAGATAAGCCAAACATGTATGATATGTACTTAAGACAAGTTATGCTTAATTAGGCTAGTTTATGTTTCATTATTTTTTCTAAGAGGAGGAATGTGTTATGCACGACACGACAGCAGAGATATCCTCCTATTTCTTCTGAATAGGCCCTATCTACTAAACCTTCTCTCTTTCCGTATCGGTGGTACGCATAGCATTCTCCTCCCGGAACCCCCCTGTCTACACTATCTCTGGCTAACTATATCGCCCCGTAGATCTAATTCGGCCTTGGATCTTCCTTCTTACATATACATGTCACTTTTTGATGGAGGCAGTGACCGTGTCCCACTTCCTTGACTGTGACAACACGACAGACACGATCGTTTCTGCTGTTAGCGATAGTACTACCTGCTCACGCTACAAAAACTCCTCTTGCTGCTCCACCACCACATACGAAGACTATGTGTTCGGCGTCGTCCGTCAGCGCATCAAAGGCGCCCCACACTGTAGGCCTTCCCTATACGATGCAGCCATGCCCAGTGAGGAACTATGTTAGGTGATACGACAGCTCCCCATGCACTCTCCAGCTGCGTTGCCAGTGATCCACGAGGTCCCCCGCCACATTGTCACTTTAGCCGCGTCCTTGTCACTTTCCCCGCCACTAATTCGTACAGCCACGCCCGAGCTTTTAGGCAGGTGGAATTGAGGCCAGTACTTCGGCCGCTGGCGTTCTCCGCATACCCTGTGCGCCGATGGTCTCATGGCGCTGCCCAGCCTCGTGACATTCCTCTTGGAACCGAAGCATCCTGCCCATGCCGGTGCGGCATACAATAGTTTCGAAGCCGCGACACCCACCCAACCTCCTGATGCCCTTTTTTTGGCCTCCCACATTAGCTAGCAATCAGGCCACCGTTCTAACCTCATTTGCTGCCCGGGCTGTTGCTTCTATTACTTGAGAGCTGCAGAGCGGATTCGCCTCAAGCATAACCCCAGGCCCTTCATCGATCTCTCCATTAGAATATTACTGCCTAGCAGTTCGATCCTTTTACCTGGAGCACGTCCCGCTCTCCTGCGGGAAAACCACATCACCGCGGTCTTCTCCGCTGCCACAACCAGTCCAGCCGCTGCCAGCCACCCTGCGATGACCTCAACCACTCGTTGGGCCACTACCTACTACCCGTAGATCATTATTCTCCTGTTAACCACGATCAGCAGGTCGTCGGCAAAGCCTACCGTTTCCGCCCCTTCTGGGAGCGGCAATCTAAATACACCGTCCTATGCGACATTCCACAATAAGGGACCCTGGCCCCGAGTACAGCTCCCTGTCTCTCGTGTTACTCTCAAGCATCCCTCCTCAGATATCCTGGTATCTGCATCTTCCTCAAGGCCTTTAGGAGCAAATGCCTTGGGAGAGTGTTGAAGGCGTTTTTGATGTCTAATACGATGCCCCCTTAGTGACCCTCTGTTTGCCCGGTCCATTAATTTTCGCACCTTGAGGATCGCATCCGTGGTGGACCTACCACGTCTGAATCCGTACTGCCTCTCAGATAACCGGTCGCCTCTATGGCAGCACTGTCTCTGTCTACCAGGAATTTTTCCAGCACCTTCCTCTCGCCTTCTAACAGATATATAGGCCTGTACGCCCCGGGCAAGTTTACTGGTTTAACCTTCTTGGGGAAAAATACCGGCCTGGCGCACTCTTATCGTCTGGGGAAGACTCTTTCTACTAGGCATTTATTGTACAGCGAGTGAATTTAATTTAACATAACCTGAGCCAATTAAGCCTAAGATCGAATTAGGTTATTTAAATTTATATTAGTCAAGGTTAGACAACCTGTTTCAAGTACAGGCTATATTATATTAACGTGACAGATTTTAGTTACCGTTCTCTAGACTACAGAAAGAAAACAAAATCTACAAGGAAAGTTATAAATATTCATTCATCAAGCTTCGATCGAAAGAACTGAAATTTTAGTATGTAATTTCACGTTGATATTCTTTGAATTATTATTATACTAAACAGACTTTTGTTTCTCTCCATAATAGAGTTTCGTTTATATTCAACTAATCTATTTACTCTAACACGATCTAATATTTTAAACTAACAATTAATTTGTGTTGGTTATCATTTTACTGTATGTAATTGTATTGTATTGTATTTAATCTTTATCTAACATGCATTTTATAAATAAATATATAATTGTACTATCAACGTGTGAAAAATAACGGGTGTCCAACAATTATTGCAGTCCCGGGTGGCGTTGAAATCAAAAATGTAGGTCAATTCTTTCATATGCCAAATAAATGAACTGATATTTTAATTGTCAAACATAACTTAAATGTGCATTAAACATGTCAGTTCATTTATTTGCAACATGTAAGAATTGACCTACGTTTTTTTATTCCAACGCCACCCGGGACTACAATAATTGTTGGACACCCGTTATATACAAATAATTTTGACTGCATGCAGAAGGGCGGAGTTCACTTTCACGGATGGTCTTCCACTCGAACCCTCTGATATCTTTTCCTCGCTGTTACGTCGTAGGAGGTCATTTTGGAATATTTATATTAAAGGTCACTAAAACCCTATTTTTGGTCGTTTTACGAGATCATTAATTTTGTCAACTTGACATTGACGTTTATTAATAACAATTAATATATACTTCTGAGCTATCGAAGCACCCACACTGCTTGCCTACATTTTTGCAAGTCCAAATATTACTCTGTAATGATTGCTATGTTTGCTAATTGAAGATTCTTTGCTATGTTGTAACTTTAATAGGTACTTTTAAATTTGACCGCCGTCTAGACCCATATGACTTTTTTACTTGTCTTCTTGGGATAATATTTGTTCACTTGTGATTAATTTCTATGTTCCCAAAAATTACAGTCTTTACAATATTGTCACTTTAACCGCCACTTTTATTGACTAAGTTATGGAATCCAGAAAGTGTTATTTTACTTTATTACTTGTCTTTGTAGGTTATATATGGTTCTATATGATGATTGTTTTATTCCTTCACAGTCTTTGTATATTACCTCAAACAGTCACTTTGGATTTGTACATTAGATTTGGCCGAAAGAATGAGTTACCCTTTTCTAGCGTTCAGAAGGTATTTTTGGAGAACTATTTATTTTTAAAGTTTATTCATTACCAATCACACTAAAAATCAAATCAGTAGGAAATCAAATCTAATTTAAAAAGGAATATTTTTGTGTGAATGTGTAAATGTTTCTAAATTTTAGCCGTTCGATTTTAATTTTTAAATTGAAGAGATACAAAAAATTTACAGAATAAATGATTTGTCTAAAAAATCATGTCGACCCCTTCTATAATTGCAATATATCGCAAGCTTTGTCTGAAAACTTGAGTTAACAATTTTAAAAGTCTAAAGACTAATAATCATTTGATAGATACTTTTAATGTGTTGCATAAAATATATTTTTTTAAATTGAATATATATCCAAAACAAAATATTTAAACATTGTAGTAAAAAGGTTGCCTATAAATATTTTCAAACAAAGTTCGAGTTTGATGGATTTCCTTTAAACTGGAATAAAATTAAAGTAAAAAATGTTATAACATTTTTTAGAAATTCACTTCAAAGTTTAATATTATTAGTACATACATACTTTTCGTGGGGAAGTGACGACCTTTAAGTTTTTAATGTAAGCAAAGCCTATATTATTACTTCCGACGACCTATAATTTGCATTTGATTTCTGATTGAAAGACAATGGCTGTAATTTGTTACATCATCCTCAAGAGCGCCTACCATCAATACCTGTAACGACTGCGACTTTATGCACGAGCAAATTTCAATAATAGGACGCAAATGCGTTTTTCCCAATTCGTAAACATTCATCATCCGCTCTGAAATTAATATTAATAAAGTACACAACGTCGATATTACCTTCCACCAGCAAGTCGGATAAATTGAGTGCTCTGCCCCGGCTTCAAATTTCTCTACCTATCTCTCTCTCTACCTCTCTTTCTTTCTCTTCGCCGCTAATTTATTATTTTCGCATCGATTTTGCCCCGGCGAAAACGTAGCATTCATCCTATTGCGTAATTAGAGGAAGTCTATTCGGCATTTTCTTTGCCTGTATCTGCACCGGTTTTGTTTTGTAAATTGGATGCCGGGGTAAGAAGTGCTCTCAAATGTCAAAGTCTACTCGTTTGAAGATACATTTTTGTTTATAAAAGGTTTTATCGTAATTAAATTTGGTTACAGTATATGTGCAGTAGTTATTGTCGTCATTAAATGATAATTACATACCTGTTTGGATTCATCAGCGTAGTTTTATCAAATAATTGGGAGATTTTGTCGATGGATCTTTTTAAAGAGTACTAGGGTAGTTCCGTCAGATAATTGAGAGGTTGTATTTTGAAGAATCAAGTAATGTTCGGGTTAGGTTGTAAAGTAGCCTTAATGGCTAAACTTCTAATGTTTTGAGCAAATATAGACGTTTATTATTATTAATGTGAAGTGAAACATTGTATGAATTTCTGCTTATACAAAATTGTTCTTGTGTTATGTGAAGATTAGATTATGTTCAACCGCGTTTTTATTATTCTTATTCTGTTTTAAAAACATTACTTCTTAACATAGGATTTTTTTCTGGCTATGAAGTTATAATATTAGATACAAGTTATGTTATCAAAAGCCTAAAGCCATTATTGATATAAGTGAAAACTCCCTTAATCTATTCATCCACACACACAACGTTCTTCCGTGATGCCCTTGATTTTCATAAAAGATAATCTTAAGGGACATTACGGATGCCTCATGCGAGCTTCAATAATACATCAACGTCGCGCTCGTTGTACACTTTTCCAGTTTTTTCGCATTATGCACAATCTGTTGTATTCTTTTTTTATATGAATATAATATGCGAAATCCGCTTGGGCCTAATGGACGTGCTCTTTCTATGTGTATACATCGAGGCGTTAATAAATCACGCACCGGTGGAAATTAGGGGCCTCGGGGTGTCTTTGTGCAGAAATTTATCATAATTTGTATTATTTAATAAATCGCGGTGCGGTTTGATTTATGCGGTGGAGGGGGTAGGAGGAGAGGGAGGGGGGACGTTTTGCAAATGGACTGCCGGCGCCGATAAGCCGGTTGAAGTTTTAACGCGTGACAGCGGCGTTTAATTGTTACTGCATATTTATACGGATGTGAAAAATTCAGTAATAATTCATGCGCGTTGATAAAACTAAAGAATTGTACGAACTATGGATTATTTGCATCATCCATCACGCAATGCATGAAACTGTATGATTTTAACAAAACAGTGCGGAATGATGTTTTTAACGTGTATTATCTTTCAGAATTTTACATGAAATACGTTTCCAGTTAAAACATGTCCTGTATATGTAAATATTTCATACAATTGAATAGAATTTCACAAAATATACATATAGAGGCATATTTTGTGAAATTCGTTACTATTTTTTCATACACTTTATTTCCATAAAGAAATGAGTTTTAAAAAGTTCACCCATTTGACTGGTATTTCTTCAGACCCCTAAAGGCCAAGAATTTTTCCCACTTCTCCACATCTCCTTTTCGTTTCTTTCTAAATACCTTATAGAAACATTTCCTTATATTTTCTCATTTAATATCCCAAATATTTTAGAATATTTTGTAAAACCATTGTAGAAATCATCTAGCTACTCATTTCTCTTCCATTAAAATGATAAGTATACCGTTTTATCTATGTATATTATTCTTTGTTATGATTATAAGTCTTCTGCGCTCACAATACGACTTTCTAAAATGTCTAATCTTAATCTTAAAAGTGTCTTGCTTTTCTACAATTCTCACTGCTGAATTATTGATTATCAAGAAATATCTTGTACTGAACCACATTTTTACTTTATTTAAATATTCAAGATGTATCACGAAGTGAAAGCCTGAACCATTAATCAACATTTTTACTCTTCAAAACTGGGATATATTTATTAATCTTAGACTGAAGGTAATCTTCTTCTTTAATATTTCATATAATTAAGGTATTTTCAAATATCATCGTCTTCATTTCGGTAATTCTCAGACTAACTGTAATTTCTTTCTGCTATCTACTAAAAGCTGGTACCTAAACTATACAAATTTGTTTTTAATCTTCTACCACCTACAATTCCTATATTACATTTATATGATAAACTTTCTGAGAAAGTTGCTTAATTTTGAATAATCCTCTTTGTATAATCATCATCATATCATATATCATGCTATAGGTTTTTAAGCCTGCTATCTCCCATAATAATCTTACATAATTTTCATTGCGAAATTAAAGATCAAGAAAACCGAAGAGTTTTCATGTCTTCTACAGAACAATAATTTTATACTCTGAATCCTGAAGGTTTCTAAAACTCCACAAAGCTTTTATTGCAATGACACTAAATAAAATCATTAAAATTCTTCACTTTTTAAAAATTTTCAGTGCGGAATTGATAACTATCAAGAAATATCTTGTAATAAGAAACAATTTCATTCCCAAAAACTAAGTATATATATTTACCTGAGACTCCGTTTACCTTTCATCTTCTATTTATTAAAATTACATATGTTCTAGTTACTCCAAATTCTATTTTTTCTCATTCCCCTAAATCTAAATTAATTATCAAGTTTTTATTTCTATTCACTGACCAAACTACATTTTTTTAATTTGTACCCTTCATATATGATTAAGTTCAGTTTGAGTTCCGGGCAAATTACTGCTTTTAACGAGCCTTGTTCGGCCAGTTCACTGCTTTATCATTCCCTGGATGTCCTTCGTGTCCTGGGACCCATGTGATGATTACTTTTTTGTGACTTCCAAGTTCATTAAGAGCACATATACAGTCCCACACTGGCTTTAGATTCGACCTGTGTGGAGCTTACTGCTTTTAGTAGCGCCTGGCACTCGGAGAATATAACTATTGACGTACTTTTGGTGTCTTGTCTTGCTATTTCTCTTGTGCAGTAGTGAAGAGCTATCCCCTCTGCTTGGAACACCGTGGTATCCTTGGTAAGACTGACTCCTACCCCTTTTTCGGTCTTTGAACCCTCCGTGAACCAATTTGATTCTGCTTTGGTGGGTTGGCCATCGGCCAAGTTCTTAATTTTCTTTAAATATGTTTTTCTGGGTAGTTGTTTCACCCAGCTTGGCAATAGATTACAAAAAAACTACAGCGTAATAATTTACTCCACTCTGTGAGATTAATAGGTGTAGAAAATTATGGCAGATATGGTTCCTGCCTCTTGTTTGGTAGTTATGCCGTGAATTGTGGGTGGAAAAATCAGTATTTTTATTAACATATTTTAGACACGGTATATCAATACACGGTACTGTGAGAATTTGCAGGTTTACAAAATGTTTATTTTATTTATTTATTTATTCACATTACAACATACAATTACTGTAAATATGGCTTGCAATTTCCTCGATAAGTTAAATATAAGTGGCATTTTGAAAAGTAAGCAGCTTTCAAAACCTCATTGGAGACAGAATTTGCAAGATTGCGAAGAAGAAAAATATTTTATAATTCGTTCCCATGAATATTTCATTTTAATTTGTTATCAATATGTTAAATAAGGAATTTTCACCAAGCGTCGAATGGCTACGCAAAGATAATACCATTCTGATAGATTTATTTTCATTGAGGTTTAGCTGGTTTACAGCATGCAACTACCATATAGTTGTCATTGTTTAATTTTGCCTGGTTAAAATCTATGCTACTATTGGTTATTGTAGTGTCATCTGCAAATAACACTACCTGGTAACTTTCCAAACTATAAGGGAGATCATTTATATATAGGAGTAACAGTATTGGTCCGAAAACGGAGACCTGAAGTATACCCTTCTGAATAATCCCTGTCTGTGATATACTTATTTACGACTTGCTTTCTGTTAGCGAGGTAACTACAAATCATTTTACAACTTGCCAGATGGAAATTATACACATAATTTTCTAATTAGAATTTCGTGAGATACGCAGTCAAAAGCTTTACTCAAGTCGAGGAACGTCTATATTAAGTAGAGGCCATTTTCACATCAATTGATGGAATAGTCGATAAAGTATAATATAGCATCTGTAGTTGACAGTTTGAATCTAAATTGGTTTTTGTTGAAAATATTATGGAATTTCAAGCATTTGAATTTTTAGTATTTTCCAGTATTTTACTGAGGATGGGTAATATACTATTAGGTCTATAATTTAATGGATCATTTGGATCACATAAATTGGTTGACTAAGTTACGTGAAAATCAAATTAATTTGACGAATTAAGCACTAATAACCTTTCTTCACAATTTTATTTGGTTTAAGCTCTAATCCAATGATCACTTTGTGTCCGAAATGTTGGTAAATCAAATAAAAAGTGCTTTATTCGTCAAATTCATTTGGATTACCCTGATTGAATATATTCAATTGATTTTCTGATTCACTTATTAATTAGTTTAGTTAGTGGAGAAATAATAAGGTTTTTTTTATACATTTTAGAAGTTCTGCATTCAATTCAAAGACCTTTTTATTTTTTTAAATCATCAATTGCATTTCTGACTTCAATCTGCGATACCTCACGAAACCTAGAATAGGCATTTCTTCTACTAACACTACCTTTAAATAAATAGGATCAATATTAACCTTAGGTAAAGATTTTAAGATGCCATTTGCCACTTTTAAAAAGTAATTATTAAAATCGTTTAAGTTTATATCACTGTTTGAATCACGAGTTTTCATTGGTTATTGATTATTTTCCACAAAGCTGTTTGCGGGTTATCATGATTGCTTATGTAACTATTATTTGCCTGGATTTTAGAACTAATCTCATTTTAGTATTTTAATTAATTTAACGAATTTCTAATATTAATTAATGCTGGTCGTCGGAATTATTACAGACTTCACACATGAAATGAAGTGTGGCTCTCATATTACACAGCTTTTCAGTGATCCACTTTATTTTATGAGTTTTAATGTTTTTACTAGTGCGTAAAGGAAATGCACATAATCCACCAAAGCTTGTAAGAATATATTTGTTTGAATATTTACGTCATCGCATGCGTCTATGATATCCCAATTGATTGTTTCAATTAAATTATAAAAATTGATCTTTTTCTCCATTGACATTGAACGATAGATTTTTGGCTCTGATATTAGGAAGATCCAAACTAATTTTAACACTAAGGTCTACAGTCAGGGCATCATTTGCAGAAGTCAAAATGTATTCTTGGTCAATATTTTTAAATACATTATCGATGCAGTTTTGCATTCTAATTGGTGACGTAGAATTACTTTCTAAAACATAGCTTTTAAGAAAATCTTCTAATCAGTGTTTGAATTGAAATTAACATTAAAATCACTCGTTAAAATAACATTTGATTTGATAAAAGACAATTTACTAAAAACATTCCAGATAACATTTAAAAACACTTTAAAATCACCTACAGGTGAACGGTAAACTGTTAAAATTATTAAATTACATTCATTCTAGGTTATGAATTTTATATTTTAAAAGAATAACATTTACTTTCAAAATATTATTTTTATCCTCTATCTACGATATGATTTTATTTAATAAATATACTTGCTGTTTTAATCCAACATTTTCAACCATCAGGGTGTTATCATTCACTGCTCCTTCTGCTTGGCAGCAAATCACTCTTGTAGTATCAGTTTGTATAATAGATGGTTTCTACCTTTTCTCGCAACTACGATGGAGAGCACTACCGCACGTAATATAAATTGTTTTTGCATATTTTGTCATTGCAACACTTAAAATTGTTAATTTCATCAGACTCGAGTTCATCATCGCACACCATCATATAATGTTTACAGATTACCGTATAATCTTAGATATTTTCTGTTGTAACCAGTTAATTTATTACATATCTTCTTTTCTTTCAAATCAGTATCCTTATTAATTTTCATACTTCCTTGAGATTTCAATATAAATGGATTGTAGATAACGGACATTTCTGGACATTTCTTGAAGATCCGTTTAGGTAATAGCATTTGAGCTTATCTACATAAATTTATAATCTCTATATAAATATCTCTTTTAATTTGAGAACGAAAGTAGGACACAATGTCATATCATACAAGTTGCTACCAACATTAACTGGATTTTATGGAAGTTGATCAGAGATGAAGCCTACCGAAGCATCTCTAAGGTCCCTTCCACTTCAACTTTGTCATTGTCTTATAGTGTAACTATGCTCTGTCCGACTCCTCCAAATGTATATCTCTTTCTAAACCACTCCAATCAAATCATCGTTTTCGCCGGTTGGTATCTTGTAGTTCAGATGTGGAACTTGACTATCTACCTTATAAATATTAATCTCTTTAGATACATTAACTATTTGAAAACAGTCATTGTTTGTTTTGGTGATTACCTTTGCGCTAGTGGTAGAAAAGACTGAAAAGTTTTAGCGTCTGAAATATGGAAAACATTTACACATCCCAAACCACAATTATGTCATCAGAAACCTTTGCTTTTCCCTCAATAGGTATTGATTCTATGCTGTATTTAGCCCATTTCATATTTGTTGTTTATAAAATTAAGAAATGGTAGAAGTTTGTGTCTAAAACTGGAAAGTCTGAACCACCCCAGTGCCTGAAGTCTAGTTTAGTCTACTAATAGACAGATATATGGCATATTTGGCGATTATTCTGATAACATTATCAGGGCATAATAAGTAAGAATACATTCTATTAGCTGATTGAAGCTCCACAAAGCATCTCTATGAGTGACTATAGCGATGCTTTGCGTTGGCATCGTCTTATGGTACAACAAAATAATACAAAATTAATCTCTGTGGATACCCTCGCCATTTAAACACAGTCACTGTTTCTCCTGATAATTTCTTTTTTAGCTTTTACACATCCTAAACCACAATGATATTATCACAGTTCTTTTCTTTTCCCTCAACAGGTATTGGTTATATGCTGTATTTATCTTCTTCCATATTTGATGTTTATAAAGTAAACCCGAAAGTTGTGTCTAAAACTGGCAAAACTGAACCACTTCAGTGCCTGTAGTCTAGTTTAGCCAACTAATGATCAGATTAATCTAATAACACTAGCAAGATATGGCGAGTAAGTATTTATTCTGTTGGCTAAAAACCCATAGACTTATATTTTAACAATATAAGAAGACTTTGGTTCTTTGCATGCTAATCGGTATTTTCGGTAGGCAGAAAATTATTTGAACGCCCCCTTGGAAGGAAACTTTATGTACAGCAGTACTTATATGTTGGTTAATATGAAATCTTAGGTATTGACTCTGAATACTTGTTTCCATAAATGGATAAGTTGAAACGAGTTTTATTTAGAGGGTAAATAACAATCGTTTATGCCTTAATTTGAATTTTAAATAATTCTGCTACCGTTGTAAAGGACAGTACTTTTCTTAGACGGAAGCTCTTTTTATATGTAGCCATTATGGTTTAAGGCTACTTTTGGTGGCTAAAATAGGCGTAGTGTGGTTATCAAGAATTGTATTTGGATTATTTATGTAATATTACTTTTTTGAGATACAGTATGAGGCTTGGGAAATGGATGTTTTACAAATGAACTATTACAGGGTTTTAAAAAATTTCATTTGCAGAAATAAGTACATCAGAACATGCAGTTTGAATTACGTATTTACAAATAATAATATCATTAAGATGGCGTCCATTTTCAAGCTGACAAATGTGGAGACGCTCACTGAAGCTTTCGCTCTCTCCAATAGTTGATTGATGTTTTGCTCTATCGCTTGTCATAGTTCGGCCAGTGTACGAGGTTTAGTTTCATACACACGAGTATTTAGATATCCCCACAAGTAAAACTCACACATTGAAAAGTCTTGAAACGAGTGGGCAAATGCAAATTCAAGAGGAGGAATGCTTTATGCACCATCTTTAGATGTGTGGGACTCGTCCTGCTCCTTCTGAGTAAGCCCTACTCACTAAACCTCCTCTCAGTGTTCTGGGGGAACCGGTAGTATCACCAGGTATTCTTCGCCCGGAACCCCCTGCCAACTATTATGGCCTTCCTGTTATTTCCAGCCAGATCTGCCAGAAGAGCTTCCTCCCGGCATATTATAGTCCTGGACATCTTCGCAACGGCATCCTGCATTTTGTTTGGTCGGCCAGCATTGTGGACACAAAGTTTTCGGCCATCAGCGGCACCCTCCGCACTCTCTCCAGCTGTGTTCTTTCGATGTTCTACCGCAGCATGTGTCCGGCGTCATCAGTAGCGTCCACACACCAGACTCACCTCCCACTTTCGACTTTTCCGATCCGCTTGAGGTACGCTCGGAAGCAGCCGTGTCCTGTCAACATCTGGGTTAGATGGTATGTCAGCTCACCATGTTTTCTTTCTATACATGGTTCTATTTCGGGCATTAGTTTCCTCGTCCATGTTCCCTTCACGGACGCCCTCCACCTATTCAGCCAGTCCGCCTCGAGTTCGCGTCTCGCTGTCATGCTAGCCACAACCTTGCCTGTCCTCTGCTACCAGCTCGTGCATGCGTGCTTAAGTATGGTGGCGCCATTGAGGCTAGTACCTCCACCGCTGCCATCGAGACTGCTCGGTACCCGATTATCATCCTGTGTGCCGCGGGTCTAATGGCACAAAAAAGTAGGGCCCTATAACACCAAACTTCCCGATGCCACACCACACCGTAACTTTGACGCTGTGTAGTCGTAATTTATGTAGAGTTTGTGGGTTTTCAGAGGCACAGTACCAGAAGTTTTAATGATCCACAACACTATTGAGTTCAAAATAAGATCCGTCGCTTATTATCAAAATCCCCTTAGGCTCATCTTCCAAAAGTTCGAGCATCGCTTGAGCTCTACGTTGTGGATAGTTGGCCTCGTTCAACTGGTGGACCATTGCCATTTTATGGAGGTTAAAACGTAAATCTTGATGAAAATTCGCAGTAATGAAGAGTCGGACATTCATATTGTTTCAGAATACCGACAAGCCCAACATCTTGAACTACATAACATAGCCTGCTTCTTTTTCATTAAACTGTCTCCACCACGAAGGGCATTAATCCATGGTAAAATGATGTTCCGACTCGGTATGTCACCCTGAAGATAGATGTTAACGACGAAAGAGACGTTGAACTTCTGTGACTGATTCGCCGCTCCTCGCAAAACTGTCATACGGGATACTACACGATCCACAGCGGCATTATTGAAATTAAACACTACTAAACTACTAAATTATAGTTGCAGTCGAATTCTAGTTTTAAGCACTGGTGAATGTCTTCTTATAGGGATCGGAAAAATATTTGACCGGGTTTTTCGTCATTATTTCTTTTCGTTATATGGAATTATTAGATTTGGGCAAGGTTTTTTTATTTAGAATTTTTTATAGTGTATTGTGGTGATTCAAGTAATTTCTCTGAGGTAATTATAGCCAAAATTTAAATTTCTAGTAGTCATCTTCTTGAGCTCTTCCTTTTCGACATTCTAAAAAATTTAATTTAATTACAATGTTTGACGAAAATAGTCATATTTCTGTTTTCATCGTTTTAAACCTGGCCGTTTAGTTAATGAAGATGGGCTGAATTTCTTTCGTGATTACTAAAAGTTTCTTTTAAGTTAATAACGTCTAAACGCTCAGAATTCTAGCATTTATCTTCTTGATTTCTTCACCTTTTCGTGCTCTGAAATTCTATAGTTTATTAATTTATCAGGTTCACACTTGGTTTGTTGGCTTTTGGCCTGTCATAATCTTGATTTTGCCATCTCTTTATATGAGACCTGAGTCAAAATTCTTTAGCATCTCCATCTTTTTGATCTCTTCCACTTTTTCTTCCTCTGGAAGTGTATTGTAGCTTCAATTATTAATATAGTCAAAATACTTTAGCGTTCTTAAGCTCTTCCTCTTTGTTGTCTTGTCTTCTGGAAATCAGTTGTTCCTTTAATATTTAAGAGTTTAAGTGATGATTGGAGTAAATTCTCAAATTGATCAAAGATGATCAAAATTGTAACCTTTAGTACTTGAAATATCTAGAGGCAATTCTAACCATTTTTAATATCTGTTTGTGGACATTCTATCTTCAGAAACCTAGGCTTTCAATGCTTTAAAAACTATAAGACAGGTCTTCAAATACGCCAGAAATGGCAAAAATATTGCCTCAATGGCCACATCGCCTGATGAGCATAGTCACCAGCCGCGAAATGTATTAAGTCGAATGGAAGAACACAAGAAATCGTGAACTCCGCCTTCAGGATCTATATTCCAAATTTTAACGCAATTTAGTGTTTACTTATGTATTTTTATATATTTTGTAATAGATCCTGTAAAGTAAATAATATAAATATAAATATTGTAAGAATCTTGGCATAGCACACAACTGGATGTAATTATTTTATCAAGGTCAGAATTTTGATTGCAAATAATTTTGTAGTGATTTAAACTTGTCTTAAATATTTAATCTATTTCTTTCTAAAACAATTCAAACAAAATTGGAATACGCTGTGGAATGTTCATTTATTGGTATTGATTGAAATATTGTTAAACATTAAAAACATATTTTGATATTCTCACAACTTTTCCTTTTCAACGTTCTAAACACAGTTTATTTTTGACTTTCAGAATCGTACAATTAATTTTTGTAAAATTTATCAATAATGGTAAAAATTGTTTTCGTTTTCGGCTGCGCTACGTTGATGAGATTAAGAATGGATTGAAACAGGTCTATGGCTGTTGTTGACAGGGTAAAAGTATTTCAATGGATTGTAACAGGTCTATGGTTGTTGTTGACAGGGTAAGAGTATTTCAATATTGAAAATTATTATTAATGTCATCATCAATCTCATCATTTTTTTAAGGTTATAGCCTTTCAAAGTCCCAAAAATTTGTTAATTTTTATTTAAAAACTTCAGTTTTTTGTGAAATAATAGAATAGTGTCTTTGTAAATTTTACTCTTATTTGGGAAGTATTGCAAAGTTATGACTTTTTCAAACATCTTCCTTGTATATTGACAATATTTAGTTTGGTGAATCATACTGGTATGAGTATTGTACAATATTAATTCAAAATTCAGCGCATATGGCTGCAGCCGAACTAGCGAAGGCGAGAGTGCAGCATCACTAGTTCGGGACAGCATTTGGATGGGTGACCAATATTATAAGCCACTAGAATACATAATGACGCTTTAGAGTGACGGGCGATCTTTCAAAGTAACAAGCTCATTTACATACATACACATACACAAATAACACGGCGGGAAGACCACGTGGTCGATAGCCGCCAAACACTATTATTGATTTAAACATTAAATATTGATTATATATATTATAATTACTCTAATCATATTATGGGCGTAATTTTATACATCATGAAAGTTTAAATATATTTAATTATCGCCTTAAACCCCCTATCTCAGTCGACATAAAATATCCAAACGAGGCAAGGTTTTTTTATACATTGTGGTAGTTAAAAAGACATATTTAATTAATCCCATGCTCCGATATACATAAAATTACCGAATAATACTTCTCTAGACGTTATTAATTATATGAAGCTGTCGACAGATGTTTAGAGTTTTTTTTTTAAAGTTGCCCTAAAGCGGTCGCTTCGAGTTTCACAAAAGGTCGGCCCTTTTTGTTTGTTTGGTAATACAGAGGGTCGCTGTTTGGGTTATTTAAGCTCCTAGTTTTACCACTATTACGTCTAATGGGGGGCACTTTAAATCACATACCTTACCCTACCGATAATCCCACGAAAATGTTTTACCTCGCTACACAAATGAAATGTTTATAAGTTTTGTTAATTAAAATCCTCTGTATTTGAAACAAAGTTAAATTAAACATGGTAATAATAAAAATGTAATGATACATTTGCACATGCTTTATTTTCCGAGAATATTTACTTTATTTCTGCTGATGAAGGGTTGTCAGACACAAGTATTTCTGGCAAAAAGTATTTATTCATATATTTAAAATATATCATAAAATTATTATTGATGGTGGAAGCCATTACTTTGTGATACATCTTGGAATCAGAAAACTTAAAAGAAACTGTACTTTGTTAACTTCAGTCACAAGATTTATTTTGTGACTATAATTTCAACCTATTAAGCGATTGATAAAGGTTGAAACTGTAATAACAAAATAAACCATGTATGTGATATCAAGAAAGTGTAGTTCATTTTATTTATGCATATTTTATAATATAAATTATGTTATTATTATCTACACCAGATGAAGGTGAATCATAAAGAGATGTTTTGAATTAGAAGATTATAGGAGAGATATATTTAAGTCTGTAAATTTGTGAATGATAAGAGATAATTGTTTAAGAATGTCTTGGATATCATGGTTGGTGACAAACTTTATTTTTGATTTTTATTTATCTTTTTGAACTAATTTTTTCCTTTGTACTTCTCCCAAAATATTCCGCAAATAATTTCCTATCGTTAAAAGCTGAAGTTAATTTTATACCGATTTGTATTTTTAACCAAAATCTCTCCACACCACTTGAAGCACACATTCCTCCTTAAAACATTTCACGTCGTCGTTATGTCGACACGGCCATAATTCAAACTTAACATTCACGGCCGAAAATTGTCTTCAATTGCGATGCAAATTAGTTTCCGAATGCATTCCAGACGTACATATTAGCATAATACATTGAAAAAGAATTCAATGTTTAAACGTGCTGTAAAACACAAAGACGTCATAAAACTGCAATCCGGAAGATAGTTTATGGCGAGACGGTAAAAATACGATCAGACCCGAAATCCGTCCTCGTAACCTTTACGAATTTCATCTGCATTTTTAGTAATAGAACCAGAGATTCATCGGCGATAATAAAATCTCCAGTGCGAGAAGGATCCGGGATTTTACTGCGGCAGTGTAACTTGTCTGGAAAGTGCATGAAAATTTACATAACACCGAGTTTTTCCCGTCCGTTTTGAAAAGGGTTGGTCGCGATGGGTGGGTGGGGTATTGCAGAGAATTGCCGAGCATCGATCAGACCTATTATCGTCGTGTTATTCTCTTTTCGCCGTAAGAACGACTAATCCGTTAAGTGGTCTTGGTCTCGCTATTCCGAGGATTACTATTTGTCATTTTTATTGAATCCGGAAGGTTTAATGGTTTATTGATGTTTTCCGGTGGGCATTGTACGGCTTTATTATTTGTTTAGGATGATTTGAACAATGGGCTGGGATTGGACCGCTTAGAAATTGGTTTTTTTGTAAACACTGAAACAATGCGGGTTTAAACTACTTATCACAATTCATCTTCTATATCAACACATTTAAGGAATGTATTGTTTGATGCAAACAGTTAATAATTTTAACTAAACTATAAATAATTACTTTGTAACCACTTTATATTATAGACTGTTTTCGAAGATAATAAGAATAATAAGATAGTAGAAGATGTATGCATTGTTAATACAAAGTGGCAAAACAACAATTTGGTCTAAATTTTGAACGTAGTCTTTAAACAGATTCTTCCAATGCAACTAGCCCTCTTAAAATCAGAAAAGGAATTCCAAACTACTAAGGATATATGTATAAAAGCTATTTTGAAGAGAAAGTTTTGGGATAGGAGAGTATGGAGGGAAAACTATAATATTAACTCTTTTCTAATTTGGTTAGAAAAATATTTTCCAAAAAAGGTAATAGTGGGTTACCCATAGCAGTTCCAAAAGTTTGTTTGTAAAACTTGTTATTAAATTCGAAAGCATTCGAATTCATGACAATTTTAGTTAATTGAATATATAGGTAAATTTCGTCTTTTGGAATGTCTTTGTCCTTTAAAATGTCCTGGAGTCTTTTAACGCTTACGTCTACGGGTATATTAAAAAAAAAGAGAATATACATCGAAAGATATTAACATTTCATCTGGTTCTATTTTATCATCCTTCAATAATTGTATTAGGTGAAAAGAATTTTTGACGAAATTATCATTTTTAATTGTTAAATTATTGAATTTTTGTACAAGCCATTTAGCAATATTGTACGTTAGTGCATTTATGTTGGATACAATGGGCATGTATTTGTTTCCAGGTTTATGAATTCTCGGTAGATAATAGAGCTTAGGTAATTTCAGGATTTTTGACTTTTAATTTCCAGATAGATTTTTTTTGTCGAATAAAGATATTGTTGATGTTTCTTATGTAAGTTTTTAAAGGATTTCTTTTAAGTACAGTGTAAGGGCCGGAATGTAATAACAGATTTGCGTATTTGATGCAGTCTAATTTTCTATCAATCACAATAGCGTTACCTTTGGCTGATTTAAGATAAAAACAGTCCTTTTGTTTCAGTGATTTGTGCGTTGTGTAGTCTTGATGTTTCGTCCTGCGTGTCCTTGGATTGCGGTTTTTCATTTTTTCTAATAAGTCTTTTGCTATTTGACGGAAACTAAGTCAAGAAGCTTAGTAGCGTGGAGGTAATTTACTTAATAAAGTCCCTGTTATTACAAAATTTAAAAAAAGGATTGTTAATTTGAATTTCTGCAATTTGAGACAATGCGGATCACTGCTTATTGAGATGTCAAGAATGGTATGAAGATCACTCCAGAAAAAAACATTTGAGTTAGAAGACCACTGGAATGCAGTCTTAATTTTTGTAAAAGTGTAATAACTACAAAATCAGAGATGTAAGCGAAGCCAGATTCCGTAGGTGCCCTGATTTTGGGAAACCACTTCTAGTCTTCCGCGACTGGTAGGTCCTTCAAAACATTGGCTAAACTGAATTTGGTCCTATGATTATCTTTTTTTAAACAGTTTGCACACTTTTTTAACCATTCATATTTTACAAAGTAGTTATGTGATTATTAATGTAAATCCCACTGGGATCACATGATTGTTGATCCCAGTGGAGAAGTCAAAAGATAAGGGAAAGGTAATCCATGAAATGTTTCATAAAACTAGAAGAAATAAAAATATATATTCTACATATCAACAAATAACTTTCTTGATATGTAGAAATTTATTTGTTTTATTTTTAATTATCAAATTGCATTACGAAATGAAAGCTTCCACAATTATCTATTTGATATCGAAAGTTTATTGTATATAGATGATATACTATTAGTTACAACACCTAAGAAAATACAAGAAAAATTATCGATACGATAAAACCATAAAGGTGCCATCTATTGTCTAAACGTTGCATTTCGTTCCGTCACATCGTATCGATGGTTAACCCGGATAGTTAAATACCTCCTAAGTGAATCTCGATTCCCTGTTTCCAACTGCGCTACGCTGATGAGATCCAAAATGATCGAAACCGGTCCGGTTTGTTGACGGGGAACAATAATAAAAATTATTATTAACTTTGCCATTTCCGATTTATGTTCTTCTGTTATTATTAAAGGATGTATTTTCAGTAATTAAGGTCACCATGTGAAGTCCCTATAGAGTAATGTTTCCCAACCTTTTTTATGCCATTCCCCACCCAAGCCTTTTTATGCCCTCTTATGTAATATGTACAGCATTTTTAATATTAAAAACTTGTTCACTTAAGAAACTTAAATGATAGGTTTTAGGAAGAAATCACTAGGAAATTATTAACGTAACAGAGTAAGCAAATTTTCAAAACTTTATTACACTATGTATATTTCTGTTTCTTTATGTTTTGTGTATATATAATTATATTTGTTAATACATGTCTATTATTTTATTTACTTATAAAGATTAGGTGTGGATGGAAGAATGGTGGCTGCAAGCTAACCAAATCCCACCTATTGATTCGCATGTAATTTTAAGTTATATTAATTGTATGTTGTAATATGAATATGTGAATAAATAAAATAAAAAATAAAAATAAATAATAAAAAACAGAAATTTAAATTCGAAATACTTTTAATATAGATTTTTCTATAATAATTTATTATTTTAATTTAGTGAGATCCTTGCGGTTGATACTTGCTGCACAAAGATTTTATGTTAGGTTGCAATTTGGTTAGCTTCAGTCTCAAGTCTTCCCATTGTGTTATATCCAGACAATTTCTGTTTTTCCAGTAAATCATTTACAGCACTAAATCCACATTTATCTAAATATGAAGATGAAAACGGTAACAATAGTTTTCTTGCACATTTCGTTGAATTTGGGTATTTGATTTTGTTTCGTCACGAGGACATGCCATGGCTTCTTCTATATTAAATTAAGTTTTAACTAACTCATCATTTTGCATTAATGCTAGTTCTTCTTAATACTGCATATTTGATATATCAGACAAATCCACTAACATTGGCCGCATCATCCATATTGGAAATCAATTTGTATTAAAATCAGAAAATCTTTCTTTTAAATCAACCGATAGAATTTTTAGATGATCGACAATAACAAGTATAGTAGTATCATTTACTTCACATTTCTGGAGCAAATGAAACTGTTTAAATTCTTTCATATATATCTTTCATATATTTCTCACATAACTCTATAAAGATAAGAAACCAAATATCTTCGCTTTTGCATCGACAAGAATTTTATTTGTTCTTGAAAGTTGCTTATTTAATATAATAATAATATTTATTTATCCAGGAATACACAAATAAGGTACATAAAATATATCATGATTAGCTTACACACATACGCATTGGATAAATAGGATACTCTTCCGTGTACCCTCAGTAACACCTAATATTTATAAATCATAATTTGTTAAGCGAAAATTACAAATAATTGTACTAGTTATAAGCAACAAATTTTAACTATATTTCAAAAGTATCGTTAGTCATTAGTTTCCTTAGTCGTTTTTTAAATTTAGTGTGTGGCAGTTTTTAGTGATGGATCTATTTTTATGTTCGCTATGTTGTATGAGAATGATCGCTTGAAAACAGAAGTCTTATGTGGAGGTATGGACAGCAAACCTTTGCTTCTCACGTTAGCATTATGGACGTCTGTCCTAAATGTAATTCTATTATATAAGTACCCAGGTATTTTAGAGAGGATTAACTTGTAAAAAAAAACAGAGGGCGTGGATTTTTCTTCTGGTTTCCATGTTTTTCCATTTGAGGCGATTGAATGTGCTTGAAATGTGATCGTATTTCCTAATGCCATATACATATCTGACGCATGACCGTAAAGAACATCGCAATAATTGAATTGCGACCAAACTAATGTTTCACATAGAGTAGCTTTTAAGCGTGACTTCAATAAGTGCCTACTATTGTACAATAGTTTTAGAGAACTATACGCTCTTCTTATCATAGTATTTACAGTTTTCTTAAGCCTCAATGAAGAATCAAATGCGACACCCAAGTTGTTTGCTTCTGAGACGACCGCAATACTCGTATTGTTCACCGTTACATCGAATCCTTCGATCTTTTTAAGTGAGGTTTTCCTACCGATAAGTATAACAAACAATTTTTTACTATTTAAATATAACGAATCTGCTACAATGCGACTTATATAGCCATGGTCATGATTTATATTTTGGCAAGCTTGATTTGCTTCCGATGGGTGAAAAGAATAGTAGAGTTGGGTATCATCCGCGTAAACGTGGTATTTACAATAATGAATTACATTCTCGAAATTCATTGTATATATACTAAACAATAGCGAACCTAAAATAGATCCTTGAGGCACACCTGATTGAATTAGAGCTTTATCCGAAATTCTGCCACCATTCACTACATACTGAACTCTATTATTTTAATATTTTTTTAAAAACTCTATACCGCCAGCATCAAGGCCAATATACCCAATTATTGAGTATCTCATGATCTATGACATCAAACGCTTTACTGAAGTGGAGTAATACTAATAATAATATCATCAGATATATTTATTAGTGCTGTTAAACAGCTGTTATTTTCTCTAAATCTTGATTTCGTTTTAGGGAGTATGTCATTTTGATGTAAATATTGTCGGAGTTGACGTTCAGCCGCCTTTTCTATTATTTTGGACAGAGCAGAGAGTATTGAAATGGGTCTGAGATCTTTAAAGTCTAAGGGATTTGCATTTTGCGGAATTGGTGTAATAATCGATTCGTTCAATACAAAAATTAATTATGTGAGTTAAAATAGGAATGATATATGGACAGCACAATCTAATAAATTTTATATTTAAACCATCACTTTCTATGGCGTCGGATTTAATATTTTTAACTATATTTGAGACCTCATCATCATCTATTCTAGCAAAAGTAAACTCTTTTGTGTTAGTTGTTTTTATACTACTTCGACATAACTGTAAAATATCGTCCTTGTTAATATTAATTCTATTTGGGATGGAGTTGATAAAGTAGTTACTCATATCATATGGGTCAGAGATTTCATTTGGAATTAAAATTTTTTATTTGTTTATTACATTCATATTTCTGAGTTCTTTCCATGTTTCACTTGGTGTAGCATTACGAAATTTATAATTGAGGTAAGCGCGTTTGTCGTTTTTAATTGCTAAGTTTGTAAAATTTCTCCACGATTTATACACTTCCCATAGAATACTGTTTTTTTTTTTTTATTTTTTTTATATTTATCATCCCTGATTTACATAATAAATTTTAGATTATCAGTGAGCCAAGGTGTAGGTGGCCGTTTTATAATGCTCTTTTTCAATGGCAGAAAAGTGTTAAGTAAATTTAGTAATACATCGCTGAGATAATTCACTTTGTCATCTATATCTTCTAAGGATATAATATCAAAAAGTGGCAAAGATGTTAATGCCGAGTGGAATTGATAATAATCTAAGTTTTTGAAATCTCTGTACCATATAATCTAATATATAGTTTTTAATTTTACGTGTATCAAATCGTGATCTGAAATATTACTTGCAGCGATGACACCTTTATCCGCTATCTCCTCGGTGTTAGATATGAGTATCAGATCAATAAGTTTTTGGGTAGTAGATGAAATTCTTGTGAGTGAGTCTATCAGTTGAGTTAAACCAATGCTATCCATAAAATTATTTAAATGTATTGTCGGGACATAGTACGTCTATATTAAAATCCCCAAGGTAGATTAAGGTATCGTTGGGTACTAGTTCTTTTGCAATTACTGACTCTAATTCTAGAAGAAAATAGCTATATTAGGAGGTTTATATATTACACCTATACAATACGTTTTGTTAGAGATAGACACACGTATCCACAATTGTTCAATGGTTTTAAGAGTTTTTATAATTTTATGTTATGTTGTTTTTGATATACAATCCAACACCCCCACCTCGGCTTCCGCCATCTTTGCGAAGTAGCTTGTATACTACGATGCCTAAATCCTCAGATAGAATATTAGAAGTGAGCTATGTTTCCGACATAGTGAATATGTCATATTTATTCTTAGTTAATAGGTGTTTAATATCGAGTCGAGTCCATTTTCGAATTGCCCCCCTTAACAATCAAATTACCCCGCTGTGGGGCGTGGGCCCAACGTTGAGAAACAACGCTATAGAGGATTACCTTTTCATGCTTTTGAACATGCAGATATTGGAAAATACTGTTAGCGCTATTCTGTATCCCTACAGAAATTTTATCCCAAAATTCATCCATTAGTCTATGACAATATCTGTAAGCCTTTCGTACATTGTAACGTATAAATACTGATTTACACTTAAATTATAACTTTTTATCAGAAACTTTACGTTGATGTAGATGAGTTACAGCCAATAAAACCTTTTTTCAGGAAGAAGGCAGCAATTCAAATTTTCTGCTCAATGTGCAAGACAATAATTAAAAACTTCTTGGATAAGGTGCCGTTATCTTTATCGAGTAAGTCTACATTGACGTCATGCATTGGTTGATTGCATCGATCGTTATACATTTTTCAAATGCTTTTTTTCTACTTAAACACGAACAATACTTGTAAAAGGTTAGATGAACAAATCTCGGTTTTTATTACAGTTATACTACTTAGTAGATCCTCAATACAATTTGTTATGGCTAATCTCATGGCTCGTACAATTTTGACCATACGATATACGATATCTCTGATTTGATAACTATTTCTGACAGCCTTTAATTCATATATTTCCTTCATTTGATTCTACTTTGTTGAATGTTAGAGCGTACTTGGTCCTGATTTCGTATATTCTTCATCTCAGATCACTTACATAATCTTCTTCTGCCATATTTTCTCCAGGTTGACAGCCAAAACTCTAATCACAAGAAAAACTCATAACGATGCACACTTTAGTTTGCTCGTCATTTCATATATTGCTAATTAGAAGCAAGCGAAAACAGTTATCAATCTCAGTCACTTTGATGATAGAAGCCTATCTTCGCCAACTAGCAAAAGGTAGTTCTAAATATTTAGTTTAGTTTTGTTTATTTACTTTACATAAATTTAAAAAATACGTACATAAATACAATAAATCACTTATTATTATAGAGCATTTCAAGTGATATGCAGAGTTTACATCCTTTCAGGGAAAAGGAAAAATGGAACACTGGATGAACACTTGTCTTATGCCTAATTCTTCTAGAAGAACATGTAAAGTATGATGAATAAATAATTTTTATGCTTATTAATATATGCCAATCTTTTTGTTAAAGACAATGAATTTATTTTCTTAGTATTTGATTGGACTGTCAAATTTGTACCAGCCCAGGCATTTTATATAGTAAAACCTTTTTCGTGAGAGAGAGAGAGTCTTTTTACTTTCAAGTCCTCTGAATTTTTAAATGTGCATTTCCTTACTTACGTGTCCAAGAGAACCCCACTAAGCTAAGCATAATCAATTCTGACCAATCTTTTCTATTTTTTTCCCACGCTGATCTTGAATTATTCTTCTTCCATGAAATTTGTTAATGAGAAATAATTACTTCTCTGAGCATTACTGCACCGTTACCTCACAAAACATATGCAAGAAATAACAGCTAATAGTTAAAACAACTACTCCTCGTGCTAATGCTCCACCAGGCATTGAATTACATAACTATTACATGACTTAAATCACATTAAGTACAACCCGACGTATTTTGTGCTGTTATCGTTTTTTAGACACATTACGAAATTATTATGAAGGGCAATCCCTGGACACGTGTTTCGCTGTATCACAGCTTGTCAGCAGAGCTCTTATTACGTAGGTCCTTTCAAGTGGGAGGCCCATACAAGAATGAATCGATTTAATAAAATCAAAACATTTTCGTTGGAATTAGAATCTAGTGACGCGTCTAAAAAACGATATCAGTAAGGTAAAAAGCCTGCTCGCGGCATTTAAATGTGTAAATTGCATATAAAGGGTCTGCCAATAGGGACGCGCGAAGTTTGCCGGAAGGGTGCGGCCATGTTGTTCGAGGTAGAGCTGTCAAAGTTGCTGTCATTTGTTCAGTATATAACCCCAAATCACCATGGCAAGTTTGAGTGTCGAGCAGCACGTGCAAATTATTAAATTGTTTTACGAAATTGGGTCATCAGTTCTAGCAACGTTCCGCGCACTTCGCCCATTTTACGGTCGCGATGATCGGCCTGTAGAGAAGACTATCCGTCGATTGGTGAGCAAATTCGAGTCGACTGGTTCAGTAAACAACCAGCCAACACTGACACGTCGACGAAACGCCCGATCGAACGAAAATATCGCTGCTGTCCGTGAGAGTGTGCGCTAGAACCCGAGGCAGTCCATTTTTTGTCGTGCACAGGAACTTGGCCTTTCGGAGACATCAACTCGCAGAATTTTGCATCTGGATTTGGGTCTGCACCCGTACAAAATCCAATTGACCCAGGAGCTCAAGATAAACGACCACAGACAGCGTCGGGCGTTCGCTGACTGGGCTCTGGAGCAGTTGGAAGCAGACCCCCATTTTGGCCGAAAAATCATCTTAAGCGACGAGGCTCATTTCTGGATGAACGGGTATGTGAACAAGCAAAATTGCCGCATTTGGAGTGAGAACAACCCACACGAGGTCCACCAAGTGGCAATGCATCCCCAGAAAGTCACTGTTTGGTGTTCATTTTGGGCCGGCGGCATCATCGGTCCGTACTTTTTCGAGAACGAAGCTGGGGCGGCCATAACCGTCAATGGGGAGCGCTACAGGTCGATGATAACCAACTTCTTTTGGCCTAAACTGGATGATATGGACACGGACGACATGTGGTTCCAGCAGGACGGCGCCACATGCCACACAGCCCATGCCACAATGGACATTCTGCACGAGCGATTTCCGGACATGGTCATCTCGCGCGGAGGCGATATCAACTGGCCACCGAGATCGTGCGATTTAACGCCTTTAGACTTTTTTCTCTGGGGCTATCTTAAGTCGCTGGTCTACGCCAACAAGCCTCTAAACACCGATGACCTCAAAGTCAACATACGCAACGCCATCGCTCAAATTGAGGCCGATATGTGCTCCAGAGTCATCGAAAATTGGACCTCCCGGATCCGGGCTACCAAACAGAGCCGCGGTGGTCATTTGAACGATGTTATCTTCCATACTTAATGGGGTCGAATACCCTTTCGAATGAAAAATAAATTTCGTTTCTACCTCACACACAACTTGTTTTATTCAATTTTAAAGTTCACGCGCCCATATTGGCGGACCCTATACACCTTGGTTCTCCAATGGTATGCGGTCGTTAGGTGGTCGTAAGATGTCACCTATTTTTAATTCCGATTTGTAGGTTGTTCTGATGTTGAAATTTCTGAGGATATTCCCGATTTGGTCCCTGGTGCCTCTATTATAGGGCATGGTGATGGTGGCTATGGGCTTCAATTGGATTGCTTTTGAGTCTTTTACTGGTCTTGTTGGTGATCTTGGTGATTACGTCCGGTATGAAATTATTCTGGATGAGGGCTTTCTGTAGGGTGTTCAATTCATGTTTCTTGTTTTCTTCGTCTGTTAATCTGACTTAGTCGTTACTAGGATTTTGCCAACCGAATATATCTGGGCTGGGTGGTGGTGTGATGCAGCATTTAGGTATCTATTGGTATGAGTGTTCTTTCTGTAAATGGTATGTCTGAGGCTGCCGCCCAGTCGTTTAAGAAGGGACTTCTGTTTCCATGGCAAACTGAATACGTGAATAGAAGCTGTGCAGGTGGCTTAGGAATTGGTCGAACTTTTCGCGGCCCTGTGACCATATGACGAATATTTCGTCCACATATCGGTTCTAACATAAGGGTCTGCAGAGCTCTCGTCTCAAAGTCTTCCATGTAAAGGTTGGCTATTATAGCCAATATATATATTGAATGTGAAATATGTAGTGGAAAGGTAGTACCTAGCGTGGTCTAGTAATTCTTGAAGGGCTGTGTTTTTCTTGGATAATTGTTACCGCTTCATCGATGGCCAAATAATGATTTTACGTCGAAGCTTATTATCAAATCTTCTGGTTCTAGTTTGATATCTCTAATGATGTCTATGAAGTTTCCTGAGACAAATGATTCCATTTTTCCGCTAAGGGTTGCCATTCCTTTGCAATGTATTTCGCCAGGTATGTTGGTGATCCCCTGGAGGGTTCAGTGGGTTCCCGTCTTTGTGGATGTTTGGAAGTCCGTAGAGTTTAGAGCCTGTTGAAGATTTTTCTTGTAGACTAATTGACTTTTTAATATCTTTCGGTAGGTTGGAGTTTTAGTTACTTTTTCGAGGTTTCTTCCATTTTGGCGTTGTAATCCTTTATATCCATAATAACGGATGTATTGCCTTTGTCGGCAGGCAACAGAATAATATCCGTGTTCTCTTTTAAGTCCTTCAGTGCCTTTCGTTCTTCCTTGGTGATGTTGGGTTCTGGTAGTTTAGTTTTCCGCAAAACTGAGGCCATTTCCTGCCTAATAATTTCTGACTCCGTAAGCTCTAGGTTTTTGATCGATGTTTCTATGTTGCAAATGATTTTTTTTTTCGTGGGTATGTAATTTGGGGATAATGCGTAGTGAAACCCTCTCTGTACTTTTTATATATTTTTATTATTAAAAGGTTGTTTAAACTAAACGTAAAGCAAAGAGAGTAATTTGCTTTTAGTATAAAACGATGCAATTATTTGGCGCCCAACACTTCTATTCCGGGAATGAAATTAAACACAGTTAATATTAAATTATAACGTTCGCTTTGTGCTCGCTTCGAATTACCTCTATTTTTCATTTTACTTGAGCATTCGTGGTGTATTAAGTATTTTTAAATGCCCCACTATATCCTCTTTCTTTGTTGGTGTCCGGATGTATGCATACGCTATTAATAGACGCGCACCCTCTACTCCGCCCAACTTATGGTAGTACCAGACAAGTAAACACATGATGCAATTATTTCTTATCACGTTTACACAAGCATTTTTTTTCTGGGGAATATAACAATTATTATAAAAGCTGAATGTTATGGATTAACATAAACGTCTCTGGCACATGCACCGAAACGCTGAGCGGCAATAAAAATAATTTAACCGCTTCGCGGCCCTTTTTACGACCATTCCAGCTCATTTGGTTGCGTAATTCTGCATTTTCGCGTGCACAATACACCTCGCGCCCCCGTGTGCGGGGGGAAAAAGTGGTGCATTTTTGTGTGTCTGGCGCCGCATTAAAGGCTCGCGGGTGCAGGATTTATGTACATTTCAAGTTGGCGCATTTACATTTCGGTGGATTTACATTGTGTAGCCATTTTTAATTCAAGCTACCGTCATTATACTCATCTCTTTCGCTACTATTATAAATGGTGCTGGGAAGTTTCATTTCATTCGTTCAGATAAATACTTGTACCACTGAGTGAAATTGAATAAATCGGCATTACAGAGCTCTGAAAAATTACGTTTTTGGCGCCCAACACTTTCAACTGAAAAATAAAAAGTTGATTTACTCATATCACTCTCGGTAGTTTTTAATTTATTTATTTGAAAATACAAGCCTTATAAACGAGATGACATTTACCTTAAATTAAAAGTTCATTTAACCTGTGGTGAAACAGTTTTATGTTTATTAGAAGGTTAATTAAACACTTGGTTTAATATACTATAGAACTATAGAAATATAAAAATAGTGAAATAAAACCAAATGTTTAATTAATCTTCTAATTGAGATGACATTTATTAGTGATTAAAAAAATTTTTATATTCTATACACTATTTCACGAAATAGATAATATAACATTTATTATCATAATTTTATTCATTCTTAATTAAATTAAAACACAGTTTTAATTAATCTATCTGTATATACTATAATTATGTAATTCAATTCAATTTCATTAGATAAATAATTTCCCGATAACAGGTAAGCGTAAGGTTTCCTAATTGGGTAAAGGCCGACGACAGGTCAGCAGAAAGGTTACTCATTAAACCAACAATAAAGGGAGAGCCCTTTTCTGGGAGCACAATTAAATCCCATCCCTCATCGCAGAATCTAATAATGGATTTATTACGACACGGCGTAATTACCACCTAATTCGCGGGGAACGGATCACACGAAATTAATCTAATCCAATGTTTTGTTGTTTGTTCCCCTTTTCCGATCCAGGAATTGGGAAAAAAAGGAGCGTTCCTTGAATGTACGCCCGGATTAAATGCACACGCTCCGGTGCTGTAATTCAGGAAAGGATTAAATCCTGTGATGATGGGATTAGCCGGAGTCAGCTGTTTTAGATTAACTCGCACCGGCGATGTTAAATCCTCGTAGATTAAATTTGAAAAGAAGTAGTGGAGTCCTGACATTGAAAAGATAATAACGTTGCGATTTTAACTCATCCTTAATGCGCTTTTAGCGGACGATATTTGTCTAGAGATGTTATTTTAGAATTGCTAAGGGTAATGTCCTATAATTTAGCAACAAAAAAAAAACAGTTATTAAACTACAATCTGTCGGAGTAACTTATGAAGGCGAAACAACAAATATATACGATATAGCATATAAGTAAGTAATTTCGGAAACTTCTTTATATTATTTACAAAAATGTTTCAATTTGAATTTTCAATTACAATTACTTATTCATAACCACTTAGTAAATCACATCCCTTGATATACTACCCATCATAAGTGGTAAATGTGTAATAATTTTACAGACTACTTGATTTTCTTTTTGATGTTCTTTTTACATTATTAATAAACATGTCTTCCGAGAACGCGCTCGTAAAACCAATTTTCCTGCAGCATTATCGTAAAAAGCTCATTTTTTATTATCGACTTGTTTGCAGTCGGTTAATGGATCCTCCATGCAGAGTCTACGAGTTTCTAAATTAAAGTCCCCTCTAAACAAACACACGCTCCAAAAAAACGTTAAATTGAATATCGAAACGTAATTTTTGATGTCTGTGGATTTAGGCTAATGAGCTAATTTTTGTAATTGATCGAAAGTCAGGTCATCTAGAACAAGTAATGTTTTGAGCGTTGGGATTACGAAAGTATTTTATTATATTGGTCTCTATTAATTAAAATCTAATTCAAATAATAACCTTAAAACTAACAACTTCTATAATCATGTTTTAAGGATAGTAATATATAAAGATATGCCAGCGTACAGCGTGTTTGGTGGGGATATTGTAGATCAGAGTGGACTGATAATTTCTAAAATATCAAGTTGTATGTTGCCTAACCTTCGGATGTTTCTGTTGCTAGATTAGGTTATTTATTTACACTTTTGAATTGGTTTCAAAGCTTCTGAAGACTTTCGAAAAAGAAAGATTAATAAAAGTTGGACAACAATTTCCCTATTCTTTATATCTTGAATTTGTTTTTCATTTATCACTTAGCGATAATAATAAGTATTTTATTTAAAGTGAATTTTTAATCAACTACCTATTATTCCCCTCTGCTTTTTAGTTTCTTTCTGCATGTTATCTGTGCTAACGTAAGTTGCTTACTTATACTTGGCATTTGATATTTGAAATTTCTGAATATTTTTAAAAACTTCAAACAATATTTCAGCTTTCTCTAATTTTTCTTCTTCTTTCTTGTGATTAGATATCTTATTAAATTCTTTCTATTTTCACACATCTCTCCTTTTCCTTTTTTTCTAGTTCTAATATATCTAATAATATTTCTCTAATTTTGCTGATTAATTAGGTCTTCCAAACTTCTGAAGAAATTGATAAGAAAAAGAAATCATTTCTTAACTTTCATTTTTCCTTATAGTTAAGTCTTCGAAAAGAGATTTAATATATATTGAAATGAAGATTGCACAGAAAATTTAAACAACTCTTTTTTCTCTTTTCTCTTTCAACAATGTTTACAAGTTCGGCAAGTTTTCCTCAATAAAGTTCTTTTTTCTCTTCTGTATTGTTTTGCATAATTTTCCCTTCCACTTTATTATTTACTAAAATAAAATATCTATATTAAAAATAAATCTTCACAGTGTGCTTTTCTTTCCATACATTTCCTTGTATTTTTTCTACTCTCTCTTGTCCCTCTAATTTTCTTTCTGCAACATCATTCATCTTCAACTTTTCAACCTTTTTAAGCATCTTGTCTTGACTTTTATTTGATTCTTGAGACCAAATGAAATATTGTAAAATTTTTAAACTAATTATTTATATTATACTGTACAACTATGTGCTATTATATTTTTAGGTCTTCAAATTTTCTAAAAGAATTTGCAGAAGACAACTTTATTACAGTTATATACCAAGAAGATGAAGAAGATATGTTTTTCTTCCTCTCTTGTATCTCCATTTCTTCTCTCTTATTTCTACCTCTATTCGTTTGTATTCCCAATCCTCTGTTGAAGGATTTTCTTTCCTTTTGTCCTCCGATATCTCTTTCATATCTCTATACTATCTTTCCCTTCTCTTCTCTTCTCTATTTTTATCATACCCCATCCCTAATTAATTACATACATCACCGACCTATAAACATCAAGAATTATAACAAGAATTGTATTGTAATAACATTAAATTATTGCTTGCCCTGCCAGCATCAATTAAAAAACTGTGTGAAGGTAGATTCTTCATTTCTTCTCTTCTCTCTCAACAACCTTGCTATTATCTTTTCCAACTCCTATTACTCCTCTATTCTCTTCCTCCTCTTCCATATTTTATCACTCTTTTCTTTTATCTCTCCTCTTTTACTCCTAGCCCATACTCTATCACCTTTTTAAGCTTCGGTTTTTGTCCTTCTTTTGTCTTTTTTCCTATTTCTTGTTACTCTCTTATCTTTAGTTTACCTGTTCCCTTGTCTCTTAATTCCGTTCTTATCTTCCCTTTTTTATATGATTTATCTTTTGTACTTTTTAACAAACATACCAAAATCTGTATTATGTAACAACATTAAATTATTGCTTGCCCTGTCAATATCAATTGCGATAGAGAAAAGATCTAAAGTGCATAGAAACCTGTCCATAGATAGCCTCTTCCGTTCTTCTCTTATTGCTATTATCTTTTACAACTCCTATCATTCCTCTATTTTCTTCATTTTCCTATACTTTATCACTCTTTTCTTTTATCTCTCCTCTTTTAATCCTAGCCCCTACTCTATCACCTTTTTAGGCTTCAGTTTTTTGTTCTTATTTTGCCTTTCTTTCCTGAATCTGTTTTTTAAATATTTTTTCTCATCATCTGTTTATATCTCTTCTTTCTCTTCCCCTTTAGGCTATCTATTAAAGATAGATCGAAACCGGTTTACAGCTGGCCTCTTCTTTTTCTTCTTTCTTTCCTCTATAGCTTTACTCTAGTATCTCCTCTAATGTTTCTGACTTTTATTTTTCCTTTCCTCTCCCTAGTACTTAATATTTTCACAAATATTTCCTACAAGGTTATCTTTATCTCTTTTAGTTTCCTTATTTGACTGTTTTTTCTTCTTCCTTAATTTTCTGCTATCTCTTTACCTTTTTCTTAATACTCTCGTTTCTTAAGTTTACCTGTTCCTTTATCTCTTAATTGCTTTCTTATCTTCCCTTTCTCTTTATATATTTCATCATTTATACTTTTTACCAAACATAACAAAATATGTAATTCTCTTTTTAGTCTTAAATTGCATCTTACACTTAAATTGTCTTTCTTGAGTATTTAAATAATAATCAAAATCTTTATCTGTTTCCCTATCTGAATAGTCTCTAAATCGATTTTCACTCTAAGCTGAATTTTCTTCCTTCTATCTTTCTCTCTCTTCTATTTTATTCTTTTCTATATTCTGTCTTATAAGTTTCTAGTTCCCTCTCTGCAGTTCTCTTGGGATTGGAAAAAAATAAATATTTATCCATATTAAGTATAAAGAATTATTATTATATTTAGGGCTAGTAAGTATTAGCAGTTAGACCAAACACGTTGCACGTTGACAAGTCTTTGGATTTTTCTGTAGTTGGCTTAGTTAGTTATATATTTACTCTTTCAAGTGGGCCTTCAAGCTTCCTAAAAGTGTTCCTTTAGATTCTACTCTCTTAATTTTTTATTTCTTTTACACTTTTCGTTTTTCTAAATTATCTCCTCCTTCTCTTTCCATGGCCTCTCTACCAAACCTCACGTTTGATTCTCTTCCCTCCGTCTATTTTATCTACTTCTCTATCGCCGTCTGTCTCATTATTCACTATTTTCCCTTTCTTTCCTTCTCTCTTCTATGTGACCAATCCCGCTCAATTATCTTCTTATTATTTCCAACCCCACACGCTCTAATCCTTCTGTATTTTTCTCTTTCATTATTTTCTCCCTTCTTCACTCTGTTTCTCTTCTATTATTTCTCTTCCTTTCCTTTATAAAAGCTTAAAACAAAACCTCTTTTCTTCTATTTATCATCTTTTCTTTCTTGGATTTCATTAACTTCTCGCTCGCCCCTTAATCTTTCCACATTTTCTCTATTTTCTCTCTCTCTCTCATTCATTTATATCATATAGCTACTTTTTCTCCTCCATTCGTATTTTTATCTACCCTAAGTCATTCTCTATATCTTTGTGTCTTTTTTAACTACAGTTTCTGCTCCTTCTCGTTTTCTATTTTTATCTCTCTTTTCGTTTTCAGTTCCTAATTTTTCTTTCTCTTATCTTTCTTTTTATACACTACATTATACAGTTTTAAGTTGTTTAACATGTATCAACATCTTTTTTATTTATTTAATTATGGAGGAGTTTACTTTGTGGTGCATCTGGAATATAATAAAGAAGGACATACGATGACTTAAATAAAGTGGTAAAACAAAGTCATCGTGTCTCCTTCATTATGTTCTGTATTTATTTGATTTTCTAGCTGGTGATTGCACACGCTTCTAAGCCATTTCAAAAATTATAAAACTCAACCTTGAAATGTTTTACATCAAAAATTTCAATTTCAATATTTCTTCAAATATTGATTTATAATAATATACAGTTAATTTTAACATAAGAGACATTTTTTTAAATCTAAATACAAAGAAACTATGCGGGCAAATTCTAAGAAAGGGAGAATTTGAAAACTCAGCCTTAGAATTAAAAAGAAATATAAAAATATAAAAACCTCATCTAAAATTCGAAAAGTGTAGAAATATTGAAAATTTTGAATCTATTTGAAACCTTGAAATTAAAAAAAAAACTTTTCTAAAATAAAAAATCTATGAGGACCTTAGTTTCCAAATCTAAAATTCTCAAAAAAAGAAAACTCATTAGATAGTCATATTTCTGATGAAATTGAAAATTTACAAACTTGATAATGCCTTAAAATTAAAAACAAAATAAAAAACTTAAATAAATCTATTTGAAACCTTATTACATTTTAAAAATAACTTTTCTAAAATTAATATAACTTTTTAATTAGGTCATTTCTAAAATAAAAATAAAAACTCTTCTAAAATTAAAATACAAACTAAAATCTTTATTTCAACACTACTATTTTCTTCAAAAATTGATTTTTATTTACTAAATAAATTTAAAAAAAATTAGTACATCAAAATCAATTTGGGAAGAAAATGTTAGTGTCTCAATACAATTTTATTATAATAATCTTCACCTAACTAAGTATTGAGAAATTGCAAACTTGCAAAATTCGAAAAATATTTTTTTCTAAAATTGAAGTGAAAACTAAAGTCCTTCCTCAAATCTAAAATAAAAGAAAAATTAAAACTAGTAAGCTCATAATATTTCTGAGAAAATGAGAATTTGAAAACTCAACTTAAGCCTTAAAATGAAACAAAGTTTCTAAAATTAAAAAAAAAAATAACCTCATCTAAAATCTAATATTCGAAAAGTGTAGAAAACTCAAAAGCTAATAATATTTCTGAAGATATTAAACCTTAAAATTCTAAACTCAAACAATATTTTTCTAAAATGAAAATTAAAATAACTCAAGGTCATCAATCATACCTAGAATTTGAAAATAAAATTGAAAATCAAATAATATTTCTGAAATAAAAATTAAACTCATTAAAACCTTAGAAATTAAAAAGAAACTTTCTAAAAATAGAAAAGGTTTAGAAGTCAAAGGCTAATAATACAACTGAAATTATTGAATATTTTAAAACCATTTAAAAGCTTAAAATTTTTATAAGCACCTTTCTGAAGCTAAAATAAAAACTAAAACATGAATCTCATATCTGAAATTCGTAAAAGAAATAGAAAACTCGTAAGCTAATAATATTTCTATAAGAATTAAGAATATGAAAAGTAACTAAAGACTTAATATCGTAAATGTAGAAAACTCAAAAGCTAATAATATTAATGAAAATATTGACAATTTAATAATAAAAATGTATTCAAGTCCTTTACGTTGTAGAAAATTTACTAATAATTAGAAAAATACACGAAAACATTCCGTAAATCTACAACTACTGATGATTTAAAAACTACTGCTATTTGAAACACGCAAATTGCATTCAATGTCTGTCGAGGTATCAACCAGAGAAGTAGTTATTGCCAATTTATTTGAAGCAAAGCTAAGAGAATATTTCTGAAAGTACTGATAATGCGAAAACACTACAGACATAGAATATAAAAAAATCTAAAATAGAGACCTTATCTAAAATTATTAATTTGAAACTCTTAACAAAGCCATTGCATTAAAAAAAAACTTTTCACGAAATATAAAAGAATAACCTCATCTAAAATCTTAAATTCGAAAAGTATATAAAACTCTACAAGATTTAAGAAAATATAAAAAAATGAAATCTTTTTGTTGGAATTCTAAAAATTAAAACATAATTCTAAAATTAAAGACACAGTTTCCAAATCTAAACTTTTCAAAATATAAGCTAATAATATTAAATTTAAAAAGGAAGTACTTTAGCCCATTTGCATTACACGGAAAAGTGGAAAATTCGTTCTTATCACCAAAATTTTTGCACAACATGATAAGACTTAAAATGGTCAGTACGAAAGTAAACTTGCAATTCCTCTGCAGAAAGTTCTTTGAAACTTTAAACCTTTTTACCAAACGATTAGTATCAATTACAATATGTTCAAGAATTTCCTTTGTCACAAACAGTTCATAAACGTTCTCTCTAGTCAAATTTGTTATGTTTCATTTATAACACCGACAGATGTAAAATTATGCAATTTATGTTTGACATTTTTTCCTCTCACTCAAAATCACTTGCACTTTGATCTCTATCGCTACTATCAGAAGGAACCTCATTTTTTTAATTTTTTTTAGCCAGGCAAAATTTAAAATTTAAAAAATGTATAGAAACTAAGAGGGTAATAATATTTTGGAAGATATTGAAAAATCAAAATCCATTTAAAACCTTTCAATTCTAAAAATCACATTTCTAAAAGAGAAGCTGAAGACATCAAATTTAAAATTGTAAAAAAAAACACGTAAGTTAATAATATTTCTGAATATTTTGAGAATTTAAAAACTCACGAAAGTCTTAGAATTAAATAAAACATTTCTGTCAAAATAGAAACTATATCTATAATCTAATATTAGAAACAGTGAGTTGGCTGCAAGTTGGATTAGATACAGTCTTTGCAAAAGTAGAATCTTTAGCTAATAAATAAAAAAATAAATTATGTCAGAGAAATTATAGTTCTTGTGAATTTTGGAACATTTATACAAATTACTAAACTGACAGAAAACTTAAAATGAAGTATCTTCTAGTTATGTGAGGATTTTATAATTTAAAATATTTTAAAGTACTGTGTATACAGTATAAAATATTAATTTACATTTATATAAACTGGCATTTTGTCTTGAAGTAAGATGGTTTAATGGAATATAATATTTCTGCGACCAGCGTTAACTTTTTGATAAGTACATAAAAAAAATTCTTACCTTCAAATCTTAAGGACTAAACAATATCTATCAAAAGCTATGAATTATTATTAGCACAAAGGTTACGATTATTACAGAAAAAAAACTTCATCTTTAGGCTTTAGAGTGACGACGGCGATGCTTAAAACAACAAGTTTATTTACACAAATGTAAATATACAAAAACACGGCGGAAAGACCACGTGGTCCATAGCTAAATCACTATTACTACTACTACTGAATTCACATCAAATAGCAATGTCGCGAACATTAAATACATCAGCCCTCTCCATCTATCATAAACCCCTCTAATAATCGACCACGAAACACCCCATTAATCCCTTTTATGAGCATCAACTGCACAAAAAAGGTGCAAAATAGCAACGGATCCCTCATAACGGCACTAGACAGAAATTAATACCGAACTGACAAAAACGTCCGTCTATCAAAAAAAAGGTACAGCGGCCAGTGCAGCAACACACACACACAGACGTACATGTACAGACTGGTTAAGTGCAGTTAATCCGTTGGAATCGATCGCGTGCCCCTTTTCCATTCAGACATAGTATTCCACTACTCAGTCTGCATTCGGCCTTCGGTGTCGCGCGACGTGTTTAAACGAGCGGAGGTGTGCGATGTGCACGTTTGAACGTGAACGTGGAAATTAACGGTCGTTTGTGTTTGCACTAGGTGTAATCGAGTTATCCCGGCGTGATTCTGTGTTGAGTGCGTGTGCTTGTGAGTGGTGTCTTACGTCTGGATTTCAGGAAGTCGGTGAGTGAAGGCGAATGTGAATGAGCTAGCTTTAAGTACGCATGACTTGGTTATTTCCCATGAATGGACACTTATCTACTCGAGTTTCCTTCGGGGAAATTGTTTAAATTGATTGGACGCTTTGAATATACCACGTTTTACATGTTTAGATCTGCCTGTATGTTAAATACTCCTCGAGACCTTGTTCTGGTTGACTTTCTATGGAAATGTAACGTTGATAAGAAAATTAACAAATCGGTAATATATGCTTGTGATTAACAATAGAGTAACTAATTGTTTAAAAGTACTATATAATATGAGTCAAAACGAAAAAACTATATTTTAAATAATTAATTATGATTAATATTGTATTTCAAATGGAGAAACTATTCTGATACTATCAGATGTAAGTGCACGAAGTTTTTCGTAATATAACTATGGCGTGAGACATTCTACCATTAATATCTTTATTATGAGTAAATAACAATCTTGCCAGCACTTTCTTTTAAATGAAACAAATCGTGATATACGTTTGTTGCTTAATCATTGACCAACAAAATAAATTATTCGGTTGTTTAAGTCACATCTTTTAGTACATACTATATGAAAAAAAAAATATCACACGCTGTAGAAGGCATATTACCCGAATTGAATTGAACTATTGTTTGTGGTAACCGGATATACCCCCCATCGCGATACCGTACCTTTTTTGCTTTTCAGAAAATTTCTGTTAAGACCGGGTAGTACCGTTTCTTACCTGTGACGGCGAAGGACAAACCGCATTTTCTTAAATATATACCTAGATCTAGTGACTGTTTCGAGATTTAAAACTACAATACAAAACAGTTTGGATGTGAACTTGTAGCATCGTCCAAACGTATCATTTCATCAATGGATGCCGCTCTCAAAATGGGCATTATTAGTTATTATTAATATACGTTGCCTGAGCTATGCCTGGCCACACCATAAATTATCTAATCAAAACCTGATTGTTTCTATCAAAATTTTATTATTACTTGAGGGTTTTCAACGTAATTATGAATCATTACCCATGAGGAAGAATATAATGACGAGATGGATATTTCTTAAATGTACCTCATTTAAATGTAATCCGTTGAATTTGGTTCTCATATTTCAATAACATGATTAATTTTTATAATTAAAAGTTATTATATTAAAAAGGAATTATTCGATTAATTCCTTAATTGGGCTAGTCTGGACATCTTTTTTGATAATGATAACTCTCACAAATACACACAATGAAAGCAAATCGGTACTTAAAGATATACCGGGTGATAAAACTTTTTTTACAGTAAGAAGAGTAAGAGTGTGGCAATCACACACGTAGTTTCTTCGTCAAGTAGATGATTAATGATGATGCCAGTGTCTAATATCTATTGGCAGTTAATTTCAGTACCAACGTCATCAATATCAATCCATTCTATTTCCGTAATTACTGCTTGATTATTCGAAGTAAAGTAAAAACCATTTTAAAGAATATGCGCAAACGTTTCTCTTTGTAATTTTTTGTAGATAAATTACAACAAATTTAAGCTGAATCATATTTCCATTATAGTCCCTATAAGATGAGAACATCAGTTTGATAATGAACACATAGTGTTCGAAATTGTAATCATTTAGTGATTACATAAAATAATGGAGTAAGAAATATAACTGTGTTTAATTAATTATAGAGTAAAACGTAACCTAACAAATACATATTAATAGTATGTTTGTTTGTTAAACTAACTCTTCGTTATTTATTTTATTGGCAATTTTTTCTACCAAGAACCTCAATAGATATTTGTAATAAAGAAAGTGTGTAGAAGAATGTAAAGATATTAATTACTTCCGATATATCGATATATTTATAATCGTTAAGTCACTAATCAATAATTAATCGTTTTATCTTTTGAAGTTCTCTTAACTATCATATACACGTTGTCCCCTGAAATTTTGAATATGAGTAATGTAATTTGTATTATATCTCGATTATTATTATTGGTTGCTACGGTAGTTGCTGCAAAATGCATATCAATTTGACATTTTGAAGCTATAATGTTAACAGGAATTTTATGATCATCTGGGATATTGTTTGGCTCAACAAGGAGATGTTTTCAAACATTTAATATGAAATGAACATTGCAGTTATTTGTTATTCGTTACGTTAGCATTGTGTCCGTAAAAATAGTAATATTAAAATAACGTGTAAATATGTTTCATTTTGATTCCCTATTTTATTACAAATTAGAAATTACTGATTATTTCCCGTTGGTCAATCCATTAAAATATGTGACGAGCGTGGTAACTAGGCAACGAGTAATGCATTGAAATGCCCGTATTCACAATTTCAGGGGACAACGTGTATACATAGCTTAAAGGTTTCTCCGTATTTTCTAGTTTTTTTTAATTTACAAATAAATCCTTAAAATTTAGAGACCGCAGTTCTGAAATATTCAGTAATACACTATGATAAGTAATTATTAACTTTACGCTACAGTAAGTAATTCATAATTCATTATATTCTCATTTTTTTATTTTTAATTCCCTGTCATCAACAGCCACGGACAGGTTTCAATCTATTTTGGATCTCATCAGCGTAGCGCAGTTGGGAGTATTTAACTATCCGTCAGTTCAGTCAATTTCTTATCTTTGTTTTTTCTTCTTCATAATGTTTTTTGTTAATTAAAACACGATCAGACATTACAACCCATGCAAAAAATGATCAAAAGATGAAGACATATCATAAATGCAAGACATGGCAAATACAAAGCTCTTTATTATACGGTAATACTTTTTCAGACTAGAACGACAATATTCACCTGCCTGTGCAAACATAAATAATAATCAAATTCGCGCCCGATAAGTAACTATTGTCAAAATGATTAGCATTTATTAGTTCACTTAAAATATTGACTAATTTCCAAAAATATGTATCTTTATGATTGTCTGTCATAAGATTTTCTATAAACCTTTTACACTTGTTAAAGTTGATTTTTTTATTATTCTGTTCTAATTTTGTTACACGTAACTATATTCTTCTTATTTTATTTAAAACTTCTGAAATGTTCTATGGTTCCTAAAAACTGAAGGATTTTTACCTTCGCAAATCTTATTAATAAATCAAGAAGAAAAATAATAAGAAATTCAATCAATACATGATGTTTCAAAAAATGTTTATATTTCTTTAGCTTCCTGCGTAAACGCAAAAAGTCCGAGGTGCAATCGGTTGTTTCGGTTTTGGTAAATTACTTGTTATGCGAGCAAGTGTTTTTCAAAAGTTAGAATGATATTTTTCCTGGAAATTTGATCTTCAGGAGAAGTTACATATATTGTCCGACGCGCAGTCCTAACTTAACTAACCTCTATTGACTTTTTTTCTGTGGACCTATCCTAAATCTAAAGTTTCGAGAGAGAGAGAGAGAGAGAGAGAGGGTCGAGCGTTGTGTGTGCGAGAGGTTTGCAAAAGCCAAAAAAATTTTCCCCTGGAAATTTGATCTTCAGGAGAGGTTACATAAATTTTCCTAAGCGTAGTTCTGACCCCTATGGATTTTTTCGTGTGGACATATCTCAAATCTTTCCAATAACTCAAATCTATCGAATAGACCAACTTCTCTGATGCATTTAAAGAAAATATCCATCACAGAGTTTACCTGCAAAGACATCATAAGAAATTTTAGTCAATAAATAAGTGTCACGGTCGCCAAGATTTATATTTAATGATATAATTTTTAAAAAATAAATTCCTAAATGGTATACTTTTAAACTTAATAAATTATACACATATTTTCGACAGAAGGCCCACTTTTTAATTGACCTACTATTGTTTGGGACACACTATTCATAAACTAATAATACTAGCATATGAAGAAGATGTAGTAGAAATAATATTGCGTCGTGTAATGATTATTTCTGTTATTATTGCAGATCCCTGTAATTATAAACTCTACATATATTATTCTCTGAAATACTTCAGCTCTTACTTATTTTTAAATCATGAAAGTTTAGAAACTTCAAAAATTATACACTTTTATATCATAGTTATAGCTACTTTTTAAGATTAATTTTGTCAAGTTTTTAAAGTTCTTATTCTAATTCTAAAATCTACTTTGTATCTAATTTCTCACCTACAAAACAAATGTACTAAATATTAACGATTTTGAAATCCACATTTTCTGATATATAATTCAAGCCTATTGATGTATTCGTATCCACAATTTTAAGTCCAGATCGTGTTGCAAAAAGGGTTTGAGTGGAAGAAGAACGTTCAAATTTTTACGTATGTGGGATTTTTATGATTGCGATTATTTGTATGAAACATACCTTATATCATATATGTCTTCTGTTTCTTCAGTTGTCTATTAATTTAGAAAATGTTTGGGTTTTGCAATCTGAAATATCAAATAATTTGATGTTTTCAACTTTAATAAATATCGGACTTTGTTATCAAAATGTCCTGATTATAAGATTTCGGGGATATTCAAGGTTTTAATTATATTTTCTTAATATACGAGGGTGTGCAAAGTCCGAAATATTGCCGACGCGTATCGAGGTCATGTTTAGTTAGTAGCATCTCTTGAATGAACGCACACCAAGTTTCAGCCATATTGGTCTATTTCTTTGTGTTTGACATCCATGTGAATCAAGGAAAGTGACTCTGCACCTTCGATTATAACAGTTTATAAGTGGTTTAAAAATTTAAAACCGACCCTTCGGCCGGAAAGGTTATGGCGACTGTCTTTTGGGATTCGCAAGGGATAATCCTCATCGACTATCTGGAATAGGGTAAAACCATTACAGGTAAATATTATTTATCGTTATTGGATTGTTTGAAAACCGAGCTGCAAGAAAAACGCCCAGCACACACCTCAGCAGTTGTGGTCGCAAAATTAATGGAAATAGGATTCCAACTCGTTTCACATCTCCCCTATTCTCCAGACTTGGCTCCCTCGGACTATTTGTTTCCCAATTTGAAGAAATGGCCGGCGGGACAAAGATTTTATTCAAACGAGGAGGTGACATGGACAAATCATATTATTTGGAAGGGATCAACAAACTAGAACATCGTTGGACGAGGAGAGGAGACTATGTCGAAAAATAAAAAAGGTTTACTCCAAACAGTAATTTTTATTTTTGCACGGACTTTTCAAAAGCCCATCGTATGAGGGATTTGATGCATCAGATTTATAAATAATTCGGATGTTTTTGAAATTGTATTTTTACCTCCTAGAACTTTTCTATGATTTCTTACGAGTTATTAGGACTTTTCTTCATTAACGACTGACACCATATGACTGAACAAAACAAGGCAGAAATACCATACATTATTCATCATTTCAATGTAAATATGTGCAAAATTTGTCAATAAATATCTGTTACTACTACTATGACTTTTCTATGATTTCCTACAATTTCTTTCTATTAGTTTAAAAGTGTTAAAGTAATACGATTTCCATTTTAGAATTGTCCCAATGCTTAAATTAGAGATTGAAGTCAATTGCAATTCCTATTTTTTTAATAGTTTGAGAAATTACATCAAGATATAATTGTCAGATGAACTCTTTCATTTCAATTTTTCGAGCGATTTTAAGTTTCTTCGCTCTTCGTTGAGTTTTTTGTATGATAGACTTACACTCGATATCAGAATTTCTTGGCTTAATGTAGGATTTATCTAATTGCGATTTTTTTAAAATGAAATATATCTCCGTTTCTTTAATTGGCAGCAAATTTTGAAAATATTTGAGTTTTTATTTGCCCTGGTTTGATGTTTTCAGAAATATCAGATTTTGTTTTCAAAATATTCTTATTGTATCTAAGGTTTCGTTTTATTATAAGAGTTTATTTTATATCTTTCGTCGATATTTTACAATTTGCATGATCCTCTATTTTTGGATTTTCTCATTTGTAGAATAATTAAGGTAGAGAATATAATTTATTTTAACATGTATCAGACGTTGATTTCAAGGTTTTAATTATTTTTTCTCAATATTTAACGGATTTAATGCATCAGATTTAAAAAAAGTCTAATTTGTTTAGAATTTATATTTTTACCTCATATTCTTACGTCGTTTCTATGTTTTCTTATGATTTCTTAGGACCTTCCTATGATTTTCTACAATTTCTTTTTATATATTTAAAATGTACTCCATTTTAGAATTGTTCCAATGCTTTAATTTGGAATTTTACTCAATTACAATTCCTATTTTTTCAAATAGTTTTTGGAGTTACATTAATATAGTTAATTGTCAAATGAACTCTATTCGATTCTTTTAAATTTTGGTTTTTTAATTTTCTACATTTTTTTTATTTTCGTTATACATGTTGAGTATAAATAAAAACACTTTGTAACTTTGTTTGTATAACACTATATAGTTTTTATTTGCAGTTTTTTTTTGTTTACACTCAATATCAGAAATTCCAATTTTTTGGATGAAAGATACCTCTATTTATACATTTTTCTGTTTTTTTAATTGACTGCTGAATTCGAAAATGTTTATTTGTCTTTACTAAATATTTAAATGGTTTTATGTTTTCAATTTTGATGTACATATATATCAAACTTGTATATCCAAATATCCTGATATCTTTTAATGTTATTCTATTTTTGGAGGAATGTTCTCATTTTTAATATGATTCAGACAGAGAGAAAATTTATTGAGATAAGCTCTCAAAAAGCATTTGACTCAATCATATGCTTTTCTTATAAGAATAGTCCCCATCCTAAAAAGAAACGACACAAATACATTATGTTTTTTAGGATACTACTTCATTTCAGAATTTTATGGTTTTGGCTAGGATCTATTTTCGAATGGATTTTCTTATTTATTTATATAAGAAAATCGATTCGAAAATAGATCCTAGCCAGAACCATAAAATTCTGAAATTAAGTAGTGTCCTAAAAAAACACAAAACAATTTGTTGGCTTTAGGACTTCATTTTCTTGAACTATGTAATATTTTGCTCTAGCAGTTATTTTAGTTTTTAATGTTTTTCTAAATGTCTTTTTGATCTATGTTTATGGCCAAGTACTTAACAGAAATTAATGGAGAAATGGTGGTTTAGGAAATTAAGAATTTATGAGAAGTGTAATTGGTCGGATGATAAGTAATTAGGAGCTGTGATTTGTGGGGATTGATTTTAATGCGCCATTTTGCAAATAAACGTTGAAACGAGTCAATAAGCTCCTGCAAGAATTAGAATGCTTTTGGTAATTTAGGAACATATGTAGTTAAGACAGAATCATATGCAAATTGCAGAAGATATTTAGAAGGAATAAAGTAGAGAATATCGGTGTTAAAGTTATCAGCGCAAAGTTTTTTATATAATAGAGGTGAACGAGAAAAACCTTGGGTGATCTCTTGTTCGGGAGGAAAAGAAACATAGATAAAGTTGATTATAACTTTTAAGGAAGAGAAGAGAAAATGCTTGATAATGAATATTATTATGAGAAGGAAGATATAGGAGGTGACACTGGCATAATAACTTAATTTTCTTGGATCATGTAATGATTCATTTGATTTTTATTTTTGTATAACTTTTCAATAGATTTCAAGAATTTTAAGAACTTCAAATGGACGACAAAAAAAATGGTGCCTCCACCATTTTTCTATTCTGACATTATCAAACGAATACCTGTCTAAATAGGACGAAATTAGTCACAATAAAAAAGTGAAAAATTCGGGATACTAGTAAAGTGTTTTAATTTATAACCTACTTAAATAAAAATAGTTTGACATTCGTTGGAAACTTATTTTTTATTCTAACAGCTATGTCAGATAACACAAAATAAATAAAATTTCAGGGAAACTTAGAAACAAAACATTAATGAATTAGTAAAAATCCAATTAAAAGTGGTTTGGCGTTTAATGGACTCCTATTATATAATTTAGACACATTCTGAGAACTATAATAACAACAAAATTTTTGTGGAAGCTTTGACTACGGATTTGGCCCTAAGTGAATCATATTTTTATTTACATTCTGAAACTATGAAACCAACACTTAACTTGAACACAACTACAGGTTAACTTGGACGAGACATAAAAAAAAGTTTTAACACGTGATGGAAACTTACTTTACATTTCGACGCGTTTTGGAACTATCATAGGCTATAAATAATAATAAAAATAAATAAAATTCTTAGAAAACTTTGAAACCAACCCTTTATTATTCTAAAGCCATAAAAACAACAACACTTCTTCTTATATGAAGATCAAATGATATTTTTTATATATTTTTGGACTTATTTTAACTACATCGAGTCTGGGAAACTTAATTAACATTTTGACACATTTTGGAACTATCATAGATTATAAATAATGGTAAAAGTAAAAATAAATAAAATTCTGAGAAAACTTTGAAACCAACCCTTAAAAAATTCTAGATTTAACTGACAATGTGTTTTTAATTTTTCTAAAGGCACAAAAAACAACAACACTTCTTCATATATGAAGATCAGATGATATTTTTTATATATTTTTGTTTTTTTTTTAACTACATCGAGTCTGGGAAACTTAATTTACATTTTGACACATTTTGGAACTATCATAGACTATAAATAATGGTAAAAGTAAAAATAAATAAAATTCTGAAAAAAATTTGAAACAATCCTTAAAAAATTCTAGATTTATCTGAGAATATGTTTTTAATTATTCTAAAGCCACAAAAACAACACTTCTTCATATGTGAAGATCAGATGATTTTTTCAGATGTAATATTCATACGTTAATATTGAAGGTAACTTTTATTTTAGAAGTACTAACGTTTTATTTGTAAAGAACATACTTATCTACATAGTCACCTCCCAAATTTAAGCATGTATCTTAAGGTTTTTGTATTCCAGCTTCATATTTCTTCACCGCCAGTATATTATATATTTTGGATGTATAATTTTTTTTTGTTATATTCCCATTTCGGAAGGTTTGGATTGAAGAGCAGCATTGAGGTTTTACTCAAAGCTAAATTAGGATTTGCATAATATTCACTTTTTGGCATTATATTATTTATTTTAGGATTTACTAATTTAAGTTACTTAGTTATTATTCTTTTGCCTTTGTTTACTAGTGTCTTTGTTTATTATGTAAATAAAGCCATTTATTATTATTATTATGATTATTAAGACACGTAAACTTTGTTTCCTGCCAAAACTCTCTTTAATTTTATAAACAAATAGTAATCGGAAGGACCTACGTCTGGACTATAGGGTGGATAGTTGAAAGTTCATCCATAATAACTGACGGCCGTCCCGAATGCTCATCATGGGTGTTCTCTCTTCCTAAGTTGAAATTACGACTCCAGCGCCGAACAGAGTCATCTATAACATTTTCTATATGTACAACCTTCAATTCGCGATGGATATCACAAGGTTACACATTTCTTACGTTAAGAAATTTAACCACAACCTTAAATTCATAACAGGGCTTGTTATTTATTTTCTTGAACATTATAAACACTAACATAAACAGTTTAGTGAATACCAGCGCGATATAACTTTGCGTATAGAAAGCTGAGATCTAACTGAACATATTATTACACATCTGGCGGCTATTCTATTCGCCAGCGTTCCGCACTGTGTAAACGAGTACTACTTTCCTACTATATTTCATATCAAGTATATCAATGAGGATTTTTATATTGAGTTTTTATTAGCTACAATCTGTAGTAAATGATCTGGTTCTTCTTGCCCTAAAAATATAAGCAGTTTATTAAAATTACTTAAAAATTTTAATAGTGTGAAATAATCAATGTAGGTAATCCAAGTTAAACACGAAAGTTTTGATTAATGAAAGCAAAATATTTCATCGGATGCTCAATAATTAAATGCTTTACAAAAATTCTCCAAGCATTTTATATTTTGTAAAGGCTGAATATCTAAATATCTTAAAAAAAATAATCCCCCCCAAAGACATTCATTAATGGAGTTTTAAAAGTTGAAATATGTTCTTGGTAGATCTTTTGATGGTCCACCGGAGAAAATTTCTGCAAAAAGCACATAGTTTCCTCTAGGTTATAAAAGTTCCTGCAGAAAAGCCACAATTATTCAAGCTATTACATAAACAGTTTCCAACGACATTCGAACTATGCAAAAGTTAGAAACGCTCTTAACTCCGTTTCTCCTCCAGAAACAATACTCCTCGTCAGGATTGGCGGCACCGCAAGCGTTCGATATTTTAACGCCGTTAAAACTTCTGCCTGGTTTCCGAAAGGAAGGAAGGGGGCTCGGAACTTTATTCTGAAGAGCGCTTAAGAACTTTTCCGTGTTCAATACAGTTCGGCCACGCAGGTATTCTTTGGGCGTCCCCAAACTTTTCGCTGGCACGCGATTCCTTCCTTGTTTCTGTCCGAGTTCCCGGGCGTCGAATATTGTATAAAATTCCTCCACGTGTGTGCATACTTTCCCTTACAATACTTTTTTTACCGGTAGGGCGCAGTAATTTATGGGCCGTTTCGTGAGTTTTGTTGTTTGTAACTTAATTCAACACGCACGGTACCTGGGGCGATCGTAAACGCACGATCTTTTGCCTTAATTTGATGTTAATGGGGTTCCGCCCCTATGAAAAAAAGTTATCGCCAGGTGGATGTTGTGGTTGATTAAGTTATCTTTATTTATGTTTAATGTTTAAAGATTAAACATAAACTGTATAGTAACTATTTCATTTTACTACTATATTATTTTGAAACTAATTTTTAAAGTTCTTCTTTAAGAAATACTTTCTTTCATACTGTATTAAATGCAAAATTATATAAGATAACAAAACTACACGTGGGTTTAATAAATACAGTGAAAACAATAGACTAAGTCGGTCTAAATTCATGGGTCATCGAGTAGAGGACAAAGGAGTCCCTAGAAAAGTAAATATAACCCCGGAAGGGGGAAGTTGGCACAAAGTTAACGCTTGAAAGTACACGAATTACATGTGTAGGAAAATATCCTTTCAGCATTCTTTAGTACGGATAAATGAAGTTATTTGCTACGAAAAATTAATTACGACTTTCGTTGTTGCAGGAAAGCTTCCCTCGGAAGCGCTTAGTTTTAATTAATTTTTTTCTATAAGGTCGGAAACGTCGCCAAAGCCTCTCATCCACCTCGGCGCGATATCCCAGGTTTTTTCCCTTGCCAAAAGTGGCACTATATTAAGTAGCTGTCTGTCTAGTGGGCGATTACCGCCGCCCGATAAAGTAAAATATTGCCATTATCTGCACTCTTTGTCGCGCCATCGAGTTGATTGAAATTTTTATGTCTCAGCACGCGATCGATAGACGTGAATTATAGTCACAGCAAACACCATAAAAAAATGAATGAACCGTAGGATGTGACAGGCATTTTCATATTATGGGGCCGCGCTCTTATCTGAAATCATATCGGCAAGCGAACGCACTTTTAGGTAGATGCGAGGGGATAATCTATAATCCTTTCTTGGGATTTGATGATTTTTGTCACGATATACTCTGCGAATTCACGTTAGCATTATCTACCTACCTATGAGGTCAGGTGGCCCAGCATGGCAGCCGTTCGTCCTAATTCCTAGCGTGTTTATGATGGATTATGATAACCTTTTTCTTCAGTACCTAAATTACTTCAAGTTTAAAAATAGGACTGGTTTTGAAAGCTGCGTTTTAATAATATGGTAAGAAAGATAATAGATACGGGTCCTTAAAATATTAGACTAACAGTACAATGCAATAATCATCAAACATCATTATCATTGCGCATAGTATTCGTTATCAAATATTTAAAAATTCTTTTCAGGATAATAGTAAATTTTTGGCTTTTTTGATAATACTTTCAAAATTTGAAGATACTTAACATAAAGCTTGATATTCTTATTTTCCAAAATGTTTCAAACGTAATTGAATTACAAAAAAAATATCTTTGCTAGCTAAATTGTCTTGATGATTAGCGCAAAATGATTCCTGTGATAAGAGGTTGTTGATATTTAGATTGGATAATTGTGTTTGGGTGGATACAAAATTTGATGTTGTTACAATCAACTATTTATTGTAGAGATTGTTTGAAAAAGTAATGCTAAGCTTATAGCTATGGGATATGGCTGAGATTTGCTCGGTCTGGTATAAATTTCGTTGAGTTCAACATTATAGAATACTTCAGATTACTCTACTCAAAACTTAGTTCTCTAAATTTTGTTTCGTTTTCAAATTCATTATTAAAGTTTTTACGAGAATTGGTTGCAGTTTACACAATATTTTTACAGAAGTAGATACTTTTACATTAAACCAATGTTCATCTGTGATATTTTATATTTATTTATTTATCCAATGTGAATATAACTACTTCGAGACTTAAAATTTGTATACAAAAATACAAACATTTCGACTTCACATGGAAAGGCTCAAGTTCACGTCCACGTGATCTTAATGTCGTCCTATTTCAGAAACTGTACATTTACAAAACGTTAAATTCACTTTTCTACTACAGCAACTACAAAAATGATTTAACTTATCTCTGCAAAAATATTTTTTCTTTCTGATTGAGACTTGGTGAAATTCTATCATATATGCTCTAGTTGAGAATTTACACAGTTTTTAATGTCGACAGTTGTTTTGCCACACATTGTTATTTAATAAAACCACTTGTCTATTAAGAAGGAAGACCTAAGATCTAATAATATAAATAACTTGATGAAGCCACTGTGTGGCAAAAGAATTGTCGCAGTATTGTAAATTCTCAAGCAGAGCGTTTCAATTACTACAAAAACATTCTTCCTCAAAACTTTTCAGATTAAAAATTCTTTATATTATAATAGAAAAGCATTTTATCTAAATGATGTTTCGTCTGGAAAAAAGTTTGATTTTTGCTATAGAGCAGTTTTGAGTTGTATGTAACTTTGTTTTTTACCTTTGTTGCCAAAGTTTCAAAATTCTAGGTGATCAAAACCAGTAGATTAACTCCTTTCTTGCAGTGACATTCGGATGACAATAATTTACCTTCTCTCTGCGAAATGTGTTTCTGTCTTTGAGTTCATAAAAGTTTGGTATTTATTATCAAGCAGTTTTTTGGTTTATTTCATTTTTACCCTCGTTACAAATTCTTTACAATAGAATGGCATTTCATATTGATCTCTTCTAAAAAGAACAGAAAAAAGGCAGACATACAAGAAGGTAGACAAACCGAAGACGTACAAAAAATAAGCAAATGGCAGAAATGAACGAACAAGAGAAACAGAAGACACAAGAAAATCATGAAAAGAAAAAAACAAAAAACTTAAATTTTTTGCAAAAAGGTACAGAAAGGACCAACAATAAACAAGCAAGGTATAACAGGAAACAGACAAATACAAAGAAAGACTGGATGAAGCTTTTTACAGAATATATATAATAAAAATGCAGACTACAATTAGAAAAAAAATGCTTACAAAATAGAGTTAAAAACACTATAAATTGATAAAGGACATATAAAGAGTTTACCTGATAAGGTAAAGAACAATACATTATTGTCAAAAAAAGCATCAAATAGTAGAAGAACGTATACAAAAGTACAATTAAAAATAGACAATATGTATAATAAAGGAATAGAAAAAAGTTTTTGTACATTTTTCTGTCTGATGTAGTGAAAATACTTACCAAAGATGGTAAAAACAAAAAGTAAGATCTTGATCTTAGTATACATAAACATGGCAATTTTTTCCGCAGATAAAATGGAATGATAAAATATGGAAAGAATATCTAGTAGAAAAAAAAACCTAAAACAAGTTTCAGAGAGACCCAAAATGAACAAATATGAAAATCAGATAAAAGTAATGATAAAACATGAAGAATATATAATATAACTACAAAATATACACACAAATAGATGAATAAAAACAGACCAAAAACAGAAAGCGAACTGTAGACAAACAAAATATGCAAATTAAAGATAGACAAATCGGCGTTTACTTGGTGGTACATCTTTATTAAAATTAAATAAAACACTTTTCGCTTTGTTTTACCACAATAGTTATTTATTGACTGCGACTATAGCTTTGATAATGATCATTTATGATCGAAACTATAGTCGCAGTCAATACATAACTATTGTGGTTAAACAAAGTGAAAAGTGTTTTACTTAAGTTTTATAATCATAATGGTGTGAAGTTTCGTTTTCATCATTTCCAATGCCACCTTTAGATTAGGCAAAAAACCATAAAAACTAGTTAAATTGTAAAATAGGGACTGACAATGGACAGAATACAGACTATAGGCAGACAACAAATGAAGCATACGTACTTAAAATAATTAAGGCTTGCAAAAATATATTGTAACAAAAATGGAATACCAATGAAAAACAGAACACACAACACACGACTATCAAAGCAACACTAGTTTGAATGTATTTATTTCTGTTAAATAAACTAATAAATGATTAAATGTATCATACTTTAAACTATTTGCGAGTGAATATTGTATGAGAAATTATGAACAAGAAATGAATTTACGCTGATTTCATTAACATAAACTATCAAAAGCAATTAAATAATCTAGCATTCAAGTTAATAATCAGCTGCAGACACGTGTTTCGATTATTATTATTATTATTTATTTTTATTAACAAACAGTAAATAAGTGAAAAAATATCATTCACAAATGGTCAATAGACCATTTATTTAAACAAAAGTCACAAAATAAATAGATAGAATACACATAAAAACCTTCTATAAAATGACGAAACTTAAATAAAAGTCAAACAGACAAAATAAAACCAAATACATATAAAAGAAGGCAAAAGAACAGACAAAAACAAGATACTAACAAAACATTGATAAAAACATTATTTAGCCAAAAAATTATATTTGATAGATAGGCAAATAAAAAGAACACAAAAGAGGCAGAGAAATTGGTTTCCTATCTATATTTTGTTCTATTTTAGATCTTAAGCTTCGACCTACTTAATTTTATTCTATGATCCATTTTTTTAAATCTTTTAAATCTTTTGTTCCGTCTAAATTATATTTGTTGTTTCAATTGCTTTACTGAATTTTTATTTTGTCTTGTTTATAATGTTTATTTATAAGTTTTATACATCTACACCTTATTTCTAGTCAGCTTTATACACTTTTAACATGTTTGTTCTGTCTATATAATGTCTGTTTTTATATATGCTCACCTAATTTTATTTTTGTCTAGTTTTATAATTTGTATATATTGTGCTTAATTATTTGTTGTATTTATTACTCATATTATCTGATATTGTATATTATTATTTCACTGTGCATGACGTTTGTAAACCATTTGGTATCAACATGAATAAACTACTACTATTTAATAAAGATAATATACGCAAAAATATGAAATATTTCTTTCCTTTCACAGACTTACAGAACTGCTTCCCTCAATATCCATAAATGGCCAAAATATATATCCCTCCGTCACCTGCAAATTCCTAGGAATAATATTTGATACTAAACTAACCTTCAAAAACCACTCCACTTCCCTTAAATCAAGAGTCAAGAAAATGGCGACACATTTCAGAGGCCTAACCTACAAAAAGCAAGGTATAAACCTACAAATAAGCACTCACATCTACAAAATGATCTGCCGTCCTTTACTTGACAATTCAGCTATCTCTTTGACAACCCTCACCCAATAACATTACGTAACTTACAAGTCGCAGAAAGATCAGTGGTTAGGGTGCTAACCAAAATTCAATTTGGATTATAAAGATGTTGTATATACATAAAATATACACGTTAAAATTTGAAAAACAAAATATGCTCAAATGGCCAAATAATGATAAAAATCAGAGTCACAGGGATCAAAGACGAACAAAAGTGGAACAGACAATGGAGACTAGAACACTACATTTAGAAGACCAATAAGAGGTGGACTATATACATTAAAGGCGTTAGCTACAAAAAAAAATTTCAAACGGAAGGATTAATACAATTAAGACAAAATTAAGAGAGAAACAAGTACCAAAGAGGCCAACATATTAACTAAATTACATATAAAAGAATAATATAGACAGATAAGAGCTAAATACAGATATAAATAATAATAAAAATAATTTAATGACTTAATAAAACACTGGTATAGCGTGAGGTTTCAACAATTATTTATTATACTACGACAATTCTTTCGCCACACTGTGGCATCATCAGGTAGATGTATATGAAACCTCACGCTGCACCAGTGTTTTATTAAGTCATTATAATGGAGTTTCAACAAGTAACGGCCTCGTCTCGTGGTATTATTAAATATACTGGTGTTTTTAATTTAGACTGTAGACAAACAAAAGATAAATTATAAATAAAGGACGTCTACATCTGACATGAACAATCCTTTAAGATGCACGAGGATTAGTAACTTTTGCCGACACATAATAACAATGGACAATACATTTACAGAAGTAGATACTATAACATTAGGCTACTGTTCATCTGTGTTCCACATGTCCTCCTATTTCGAAAACTATACATTTAGAATGTTAGTCTTAAAAGTTGCAAATTAATAAATGCATACCTCCAGAACAGAGTTCAACGTGTCACATTTAAAGGAAAGGTATCTGAGTTGGCTTCTACAACATCTCGACAATAAAGTTCGTGATTAGTTCTGTAACATTAACATAGGTGAAATATTAACAAACATTAGCTTACTGTCCTTCCAAATAGTCACATCCCATAACTATGCACCGCCGAGAATTGCTATACATGTCCTGGAAACTTTTCAAGAAGACTTCTTTTCTTTTCTTTCCTTTTAAAGCGAGTATGAGTCTTGGTAATAGGAAGAAGTCTGTAGGATTGAGATCTGGCGAGTATGGTAGATGTTCAATTTGCACCATCCCCTTTTTTGCGAGGAACTTTTTGACGATATTGGCTATGAGAGGGCGAGCATTGTCGTAACTAAAAATCCTAAACTTTACGCGTACTGGGGTCGTAACCTGCTTAGTCGTTATATGAAACACTTCAAAATATCAATGTACCTTGCAGCAATCAAAGGAATATGATGATCAAACGAAACGTGACGAGGCTTTCGAACTCCATCCCAAAAGAAGCCTTCTTGAAAAGTTTCTAGGATATGTATAGCAGATCTTATGGGAGGGAGGTGATTATTTTGAAGGACAGTAAGAAAACTTTCGTTAATATTCATCTACGTTAATGTTACAGCGCTATTCACCGAACTTTATTGCCAGGGGTTGTATATTAGATGGTGTACCACTAGATTTTAAATATAAATTATCTTCTTACATATATAGAAAATACTGCAGCAAACTCTCAAAATTCTTTAAAGTCTCTAAATTATGGCGAAGAGAGCTTAAGAAAGTTCAAATTCACTAAGTAAAGTAATTTTCTAATACATTTTCTTACGGCTCACTGTTTACTGCTTATTATGCTTTTCACGAATCTAAAGTCTACTATTGTATACTGTACTTACGGGGGTATTATATAATATTATGGAATCTCCAGATATTTCCATTACATAGAAGAGCCATTCAAATAATAGCTGGTATACAAGGACAAGTGTCAATAATGCTTCAGGAACCTGAAAATACATACATTTCCTTGTTTGTTCATTCTGGAATGCTTACTGCATACTCGTAAGAATAATAATCTATACAAAAGAACCTGCCACGGATATTATACTAGAAACAATGGTCTGAACTATCCAGCTGTCAGAGTGAAGAGAACTTTTATGAACCTAAAATAAGTTTTCAATAACTAAAAGAAGTTCTGAAATATTGTATTATTAATAGTAGATTTCGCTTTCAACGTAAAATTAAAAAATTAGATTGAAAGTTTTTATTGTTTGTTTATATCAATAAAAGCAATTCATTTTTTAGAGGTTCTGATTAAAAATGTATCATCAACTCTTCTTCTATTTTATTGAAATATTTATCTCAAGTTTAAATTTATTTTGATGATTAAGAATAGTTGATTAACGTTTTCGTTTTAGTTGGATGTGTTAGATAAAGCTAATCTTGCTTAGTTAGTGGATCAGTAAAATAAATTCTTCATATATGTTTTTTTTTAATCTTCCTGTCTAACCGTCTTTAAGCTGAAATATGTTTAAATTTTACTCTCGAATGGATATGAATTATTTTGGTAATATTGGTTTCAATTTTTCTTCTTCTTTGAGGATGAACATGATATCGTTACATCTTCCATATCCGGAAGCTAAATTACTTAATCATAACTAACTGGCTTTAATTTTTTTTCTTGAATTAATTGCTAAACTTTGAACAGTTTTGGGCGATTAACATTTTCTCACTAAAAAAATAATTGATCGATAATCTTTATTCTTCTTCTCGATTTTAGATTTAGATAGACTTTTTTTTAACTCAGACCCACCCTAGTTTAAACTAAAAATCATTTGGTTTATTTTACAGATAAATTATTTTATTTCAGACTAATTTCGACAATAAATCATCCAACAAACCAAGCGATTTTTAGTTTTAACCAAGATAGTCTAGAATTTTTCACCACGAGTTAAGTGACCAATTGATTTTATATATAAAATCAGACCTAATAATATATTCTTTTGATTATAATTTACTGTCGAGGTGCTTGAACTTGAACTTGAACCAAGATTTTATAACAATGTGTTAATGTTTCTTCTTTTTCGATATTGAATATATCCAATGATTAGAATTTCTTAATCCTTATTTATTTGCTTCTTTTTACGTTTCGGTTTTTATTGTTTTATGTTTGAGGAACAAAATCTGGATCAATGTAAACAGAGACAAATCTTAAATTAATTTTACCATTATGACCATAAAGAACAATATGTAGATTTCCTTAATCGCAGGCTAGAGAAAAGTTGTCAGGGGTGAATATCCCGCATAATAATAGAAAGTAGTCAAAGAAATTCTTCGAAAAATCGAAGCATTCCATCAGGGTTTGACTGGAAGAACATTTTGAAGAATGAAGTCTGCCTGTGAGTGCTCAAAATTTAGTGTATTTTTTTATGCATGTGTTTACCACCTGCCCAGCTCTCGCCCACCTTAGAGTCCATGCTAGGGGAGCTCTGGCCAAACATGGTCAACATTAGGGATACCCCTCCAAGCGTTGTGTTGTTCTTTGCTCGTCACCTTGGGTGGCTAAATGAGTGATATAACAACGGTGGGCTGTCCCAGCCAGGGGGGAACAACGGGCCTAGTGACGCCTAGGTGCTCTGGTCAATGATTTGATCACCCTTGGCAAGCTTGATCCAGATCCAGATATATTTTATTAAGGGGTAATCCAAAGCATCATAATAAATAAATAAATCTGGATCTGGATTGAGTTTGCCAAGGGTGATCAAATCATTGACCAGAGCACTTAGGCCTCACTATATAAAAAAACCTAAAACCTATATTACAAACTTACTTTTGCTCTCTTAAAGCTAACTTTAAAATATCATATTGATCGAAAATAATTGAAGTGCATTCATTATTTTTAGATTGATTCTTCTTCGTTTATGTATGTGAAGAAAGACTAATTGTGCTCTAAATTGTATTTGCCCCATTTCAAAACGTCAAGAATAAATACGTTATCGTTTGGAAGAAACCCCATTCATCGTTATTATTGTCGTCTGTGATAACGAGACACATTAATTAATGCAATGTAGACTCGTTATTTATTTTCCATTATCTTCGGGACAATAGTGTTGACAATTCTTTGGGTTATCGAGGAGGTCAGGGGTTAACCCCAGATATCAAGTTATTTACTTTGGCGCCGTGATTTGGCATTGAAATTCAATTTATGGGACCGTAAATTATATTATTTTTTCCAACGGTCTTATCGCAGAAGCAACACTTGAAGGTGATGTTATCGCGTTAATTAGATACTTGATTAGTTAGGAGTGAGAATTTGTTACCGCTTCCTCGTAATTAGTAGAATACGTTCATTATTTCTGTAATTATTTTATAAATTATTACAGTAAGTAAAATTATTTATCTAAAAAAAACACCTTTATTATTTTTTTTTCGTTTCCTATTTTTCCCGATCCTCTCAGCCCCCCTTGTCACAGTTGTTATCTACTTTGACGAAAAAATAAAGTACCACTTAGTAACGGCCGCTACCGTCATCTTTGTCATTTTTGACTTTTTTGAAAATTTGAAATCCATTTAGATATTATTATTTCAAGTGAAAACATCATACTAATACCTAAAAATGTATCATCTTGGGTTTGGTACTATTTATTTTAGAAAATCTCAGAATTCAAATACTGGATCTAAACTAAAGCTTTGAATTATTTAGATATTTTTTTCAGTACTCTATTTTACATTTTCGAGTGATTTTCATTACTTTACTGGTTATCTAAATTCTAAAGCTCTTTGAAATATATTAATACTGTTTTGAGCAGTTCTGGATTTTTAATACTTCAAATGTTTTAGAAATGAAAATAATTTTAGCGTACATTTTTGCTTGATTTATAGAATTCTTAAATAATATAAAATTCTTAAATATGGGTTTCGTAGTTATATTAACTAAGAAACATATGTTTATTGTATTAATTTTTAATATCACGAAATAAATTGATCCAATGTGAAACGATTTCTTGGTTATAGAATTCCTAGAAATTCTACAATTTCTTATTTTCATAAATTTATGTATATTTCCTGATTGATCTTGTCAATTATAAGTTCCTAATTCTATATACACTTTTTTCAACATTTCAACCTATTTTATTTAGTTTATTTATTTCTTATATGAGAAAGATTTTAAATAAGAGTTTCTATTACAAAATCACCAATTCTTAATCTTAAAGTTCTTTACAGATCTAAAGTTTCAATAACTTTATTTATATTTCCTAATCAATCTTGTATCTTATTTATATTTTCTAACCAATCAAGTGAATTCCTAATTCTATAGCCGTTTTTGAAAATTTCAAACTTTTTAGTTCTAGTGCTTTCTTTTAACTTCGGGTACTGCATCTTTAATAAGAGGGGATTTTCTATGAATACGCTTCAACATGAAATTTTAAAATTTTAGTTTAGAGCTATGTGGAGTTATGAAGTTATAAGGAAGAGAATTCTGTAAAAGAGATTTAGAATTATTTAAATTAATTTTTGAATTTCTAAAGTTATATTTTTTTTTTTACAAATTCTGCAATCCTCAATCTTGAAGTTACAGATCTAAAGTTTTAATAACTTAATTTATCTTTCCTAATTCCTAATTTTGTGTATTTTAGGTTCTTTCTTTTGAAAATTCAAACTTTTCAGAATTTCTGAATTTCTGGAACTGCATCTTATCTAATAAAAGATCAGATCTAAAATTTCAATAATATAGGAGCTTCATGTTCAAACAAAAAGTTCTAAAAATGATTCTTATTATAGATTATATTTGGTAATGTGACTTTCAAAATATTAAGTTAACATTTCCTGGATCTTTTATAGTTATAGATTTCTAATAGTTAAAATAATTTAGTGTTCTAAAACTCCTAGGTGTTCTTTAAAATTCGCAGAGTTCTTAGAAATGAAAATAAAATATATGAATTATAAATGCTAATGGAGTTATGAAGTTTCAAAAAAATCTATATATTTTTTTTAAATGTTCTAACATTTGTAAAGTTTGTAATAGTTTATGAATTATTGAAAATACAGGTGTTTTTTAATAGTCATGTAAAAATTTTGATTCTTAGAGTTATAAATTTATAAAATTGTTTACAAACTCTGCAATTCTTAATTTATAAATACTTGTTAATTTACGAAGTATCAAAAGCATTCTGAAAATTCTTTTAACTGGTGTTTTTTTATGATTATGTATAGTTTTTGAATTCGTAGAATTATTAATTAATATTAGAGTAAAATTCTCATAACAATACATATGCCAAAGTGACAATATTTACTAAATGTCTCCCTTTATAAGAAGAAATTAGGTTTATTTTGCCTGAAAATATATATTCGAAGCTAAGTGTATGATGAAGGAAAGGACCTACAGGTTAGAGTGGAAGAACATTCTTCAAGAGTGAACTCCGCCTTTCAGCTGGCTGTCAAAATTATTCGTATATTTTTGATTAAATTAAAATTAAAATTCTTTAACCATTTGATGTTTTTAAATTTTAGATTAATAGTAATTCTGCAAAACTCTTGGTTTTTGGTGCCCAATACTTTAAGATTTTATAATTCTTTAATATTTTATTTCTGTGACTTATTTGTTTCCATTTCTAGAGCTTTTGACAGTTATATATTTCTAATAGTTTAAATATTTCAGTGTTACATTTTTTTTAGTATCCTTTAAAATGCTCAGAGTTTTTATAAACAACAGAAAATATATATAAAAATTTAAAGTACTTAATTCTAGAGCTCTCTGCAATTATAAAACTACAAAAACATTTGGCAAAATTCTTAAACTGTCTAGTAGGTTTTAAATTCTAAGCATATGAAATAACTTTTTTCTAATACCCTTTATAAAAAGACATTTTTCGTCACCGAATACTCCAGCGAAAATTTGAGTTCCGTCACTAGTGAGAGAAAATCCCATAACGCTAACTTTCGTCACTAGGGACGAAAGTTACCTACAAATTTTCACCTCCGTCTAGTTGCCTACTGTCACTATATCGTGTCATTATTAAACGTCAGTTTTTGAATTTGTACTGTTCGTAACTTCATCATATCATGATTTCTGATTCAGTAAGTGATTTAGATGTTTCCAATACTGCACCAGAAATAGTAAATCAAGCTGAGAAAACCTATGTGGATTTATTATCAGAAAAATCGAAAAAGAGGTATGAAGAAATATATGTAAAATTCATGGAATTTAAGACAGATAATCGCGTAAATTAATATTCACTGTGCTATTTGCATATTTTGCAAAATTGTCGGAAAATTTGATATTTAAATCGTAAGTAATTTAAATATGATATGTAGTTTTGTAATTTTTAATTCAAAATAAAGTATTTGTTTATATAATTATAAAAGTTTTTTAGTATCATAGGTAAGGTAGTAGAAAAAGTATAGTGTTTAACTCGTCGAAAGCATTTTTTTAAGCTCGCGAACATTACCAAACTCGGCTTCGCCTCGTTTGGTAAACTGTTCACTCGCTTAAAAAAATGTTACTTTCGTCACTCGTTGAACAATATACTATTTTCTACTACCCTTTATAAAAAGACAATTTTCGTCACCGAATACTCCAGCGAAAGTTTGAGTTCCGTCACTAGTGAGAGAAAATCTCATAACGTTAACTTTCGTCACTAGGGATGAAAGTTACCTACAAATTTTCACCTCCGTCTAGTTGCCTGCTGTCACTATATCGTGTCATTATTAAACGTCAGTTTTTTTAATTTGTACTGTTCGTAACTTCATCATATCATGATTTCTGATTCGGTAAGTGATTTAGATCTTTCCAATACTGCACCAGAAATAGTAAATCAAGCTGAGAAAACCTATGTGGATTTATTATCAGAAAAATCGAAAAAGAGGTATGAAAAAATATATGCAAAATTCATGGAATTTAAGGCAGATAATCGCGTAAATTCATATTCACTCTGCTGTTTGCATATTTTGCAAAGTTGTCGGTAAGTAATTTAAATAAGATCTGTAGTTTTGTAATTTTTAATTCAAAATAAAGTATTTATTTATACAATAAAAGTTTGTTAGTATCACTACAATAAAAGTTAGTTAGTAGTAAGGTAGTAGAAAAAGTATAGTGTTTAACTCGTCGAAAGCATTTTTTTAAGCTCGCGAACATTACAAAACTCGGCTTCGCCTCGTTTGGTAAACTGTTCTCTCGCTTAAAAAACTGTTACTTTCGTCACTCGTTGAACAATATACTATTTTTTCTTCTAACCTCAAAGTTTTTTGTTTTTGATTTCAATTGTTAAAAATCCATACTTTAATAAATATGTTTTTTTTATTTGCAAAGTATTTTTATTTCGCTCTTTCGTATGTTACAATTATTTTACCGAACTGTATGTATCTTGAGACTTTTTTAAGAAGCTTTAGTAAAGCTTAAAAATTAACAATGTTTGAGAATTTCCTTAAACTTCGTAAAGGTTTAGATATTTAAAATTTTACATCTGAAAGAGCTTGGACGTAAGAATCCTACAATTCATAAAAATATCTACAAATTGGAGTACTTTAATTACTCGTTTAAAATCGTTTCAGAACTATGGAGATCTAGAAAAAAATAAATAAAGCTAAACTATTTGAAGTCGTACGATTAGAAAAAGCTATAAAAATAAGAAATATAATAAATTTAAAAAGAAGAAACAAACAAGAATGTTCTGAAAAGAGCTTAGACCTTAGACGGGAGATTTTTTTAATTTATAAGAAATCAATAAAAAAATTCAAGTTCAAAAGTTAAACAATAAACTTATGCATTTTAGTACATAAAAATTGCAAATAATTATTATTAGATAATAATTACAAATTTAGAAAAACATATTTGCTTTAGATTTTAAAGGATTATAGTTGCACTTATTGGGTTTTCTAAAATTGTAAAAACAATGATATTGATTTATTTATCCAAAGTTTGAATTTAACTCTTTCGGAAAACTTGCAAATAATTTAAAAAATGTATTCAAAAATTTCGACTTCACATGGAAAGGCTCAAGGTTACGTCCACATGATCTTCCACTCTCGCCCAATTTTGCTTTGATGGCTCTGCTACCAGCAAAGAATAATTTTATTTATACTTGCTTTGCTACACTCTTGATGAAACATATAACTCACTGCATATGAATTAGAAATGATACACTTGTTCTGTATCATATATTTACTATCAGATTTCTGACACGTGTTTTCGCGAGTGCTCGCCATTCTCGAAAGAGTCTATTTATAGTAAATATATGAAACAGAACAAGTGTATCATTCCTAATTCCTATCCAGAAACTTTGATGATCATCAGTTTACATGCCATATATGACTTTTTTGTTTCCAGAAGAAAAACTTTGTTGTTAGATATGTTATGTCGCGTTGACATTATAAATAATATACATTCTGTTTTTAACTGTTTTTCGTATCATCTCTTTTATTATTCTTAAAAGTATTGTTTCATAAGGTTTAGCTTATCACCATCATAAGTAATATAAATAGTTTATCTAACTTTTTAACAGCGACCAAATGGATATATAAAACATTATAGTTACAAGTGTAATAAAGTAAGTAATTACGAAATAAATTCCAAATCTTTTATAAATCCAAAATTGCCAATGATTTCAATATTTTAAAGACTTGAAAATTCTATGGTTGGATAGATTTGTATACATTTAAAAGTTCTAGTTGTACTATCAATAAGCTTTTCGTGGCAATAGAGCTCTCAGCAATTCTAGAGCTTTTAAAAGACAACCAATCATCTGCTTTCCCTACCCAAATCTTCTAAAATGAATAATTTTGCCTTCTAATTTTTGGCCTTTTTATCCAAATTCATCATTCTTTCTCTTCCTTTCGACTTCATTTTATTCATATATTATTAATATTACATAATTTTTGTTTTTAGTTATTTATATACGTTATACACCTCCAATTTTCTTTCATTTATTAAGTACCTTACTTGTCTTGGTGACTCCAATTTTTGTCCACATTTGCATTTTCTGTCTCTTCTCAACAAATAACATTTTTTTCTTAATCAAATTTAAAAAAATCGTATCTTTTCCAGGAATTAAGAAATTTCTGTTTATTTGCATATAACAGTAAAACATGCAAAGTAGTATAAAGGAACGACCAATTGTACTTTTTTATGGAATTTCCCTCACTCACCTACACTTATTAATCACCGGGTAAGTCCATCTAAACAAAATAGGGATGTACACGTCGAGTCCTATAAGGGTGTATACATAAAACTGTACATTATATTATACTTCAAAACTTAAGTGAATTAAATTACCCAACTTTCCGCATTTTTCCTCGCCCGGTTTCTCGCTACACTCGAATCTAATCGCACAGAACTCGATTAATCAATTACACACTTAACTCGGCAAACTTAATAAACTGTTTGTTGTTCCTTAGTTATGTTCATACTCGGGAATATTCAATCGGGGGAAAATGAGTTTACGTTTTCCCTCCGTCCAATTTCTTTCGTTTTAATCAACGTCGATCTCCGGCGCGCCGAACTTTTCCCACCGAAGTTTCCACTTAGCAGTCGATGTTGGTCACGAGTTTCCCCATTAGTTTGACCCGACTCCGAATGTTGCATGCGTTATTCGCTCAATTTGTTAGATGTGTATCGACCATTCGGCTAGTTCGAGGATTTATTAGGAGCAGTTTAATTAGGGGTATGAATATATCAAATTATAATTGAAGTTTGCATTGAAGAGAAATGAAATTAGTTTTGAAACCATTCGTTATTAGAACAAAATAGGTTCATGATTGGGAAGCAATAATTAGCAAAAATAGTTTATTTTGATCGACATGATCCTTCTTAAGATCTATAAAAAATAAAGTACTTGTTTGAAATGACTACTTCCCATCACAATAGATATTGGTTTGTATCAAATAATAATATTTTAAGCTAACAATAATATTAATTAAAACGAATATAGATAAAACTAAGTTCTAACATAATTTCAAATTATTTTATGTATAATTTTAACACCACCGACTCTTTGGAAAGAAAATAGTGTTATAATCTTGCGATAAATTGATAAGTTTCACTGATATAATTGAGCGAGGATTACAGGACAAAGTTTAATGGGTGTCAGATTTTGCAGAACGTGCAGTTTGACCCGAACTCCACCCCCCGGCCCCCACAACTCTCCTCCTCGCTCTCACTCGATTGCCCCAGCCTTCTCCCATTTCGAGTTAAGTGGTCGTTAGGTGTATCGCAAATAATAAGGACTAGAGATTACTACTCAGTGAATGTACTGTTTTGGCCGCTGAGATCCTCATTTGCGGCCTTTGTATTGGTGTTTCCTATTATTAAAAAGATAACACATTATAAACAGCTACCGTTAATCATCCACTTATTTTAATATTAGATTTAAGTTAAATAATTGTTACTTAACCCTTAATATTTAATCTTTTTGATAGGTTTAACTGTATTACTTATGTTACTAATGTCCCATAATAGATATTTAATACTTTCGATTTTTTATTGGAATGAATTTTTGATAAAAAAATATGCTCACTTGTAATGTATATTTAGATTAGAATTGTACGAATTTGAATAATTGATATATGAGGGATGGTAGAATAGTTAATCGAGTTCCCGCCGGGTGTGTGTATTTTAATTTCCACCGCTTTTTCTTATGAATTATTTTATCAAATTTTCACATTATTTTGCAAATTTTCTTTTTTTAGACTCTTACCATTTCAAAATTAAAATTACTCCCACTACAAAACGTGTATTAGTAATCAAAAGTAATTTTCACATTATTACCGAAAAATGTCACGTATAAACCCAACAAATAATTTACAAAAACCGTACACAATTACAACCGGACGTACTCCTTGCTCAGAATGGAACCCGGAAACTGTGTTTTTGATATGTGATCGTCCATCTGCGACAATGCGCTGTGCGCCTTTTCAGTGCTGCTCTTATCATCGCAGTGTTCTTCCATGTCGCTGACCTTCAACAGAATCGTGTTGAAGTCGTGCCACCGCTTCTTATTTTGTATTTCAATGGTGCAGAACTCCCTACTAACACCCATACGCATTTTCAAAAACTCGCTGTTCATTGTTTCGACCAAATCATTAACTATATCTTTCGTGGTCTTTGTAATTTCCTCCCTTAATTGATTAAGGCTATTCTCATCGATTATATGAAATGTCGTTCGATCAGGGGTGTTTATATTACCCATTTGGCAACGCGAGGTTCCCACTGATGATTTATCCAAATTTTGGTATATGTTGCCCGAAAACCGCACTTTACTTTTATTCATACTAAAATCGCCTGATCCAGGAGTTTTTATCTCAGCATCCATTAATTCATCTTCTAAATAATCATTAATTTCACTTGATTTTTCGTACTCCGACTTAGTAAAGTTGCACGATTCAAACGTAATTTTCTTAATGGGGCATTGGTGAGCTTTAAGGCCACTCTTACAAGAATGTAAGTACCTTTTATCGAGACAAATGATTTGTCCCCTACCAGTTGCTACAGCTAAATCCGTTCCATTAGGGCAGTATGCAAGAGCTGTTAAATTAGTATCGAATTGCTTCTCGTGCACACATTCTGATGTTCTCAAATCATAAATATTAATCTTTTGATCACTTCCTATTGTTGTAAAGGAATCATCTGTTGTTGAGAAGGCCATATCCATAACTGAACCTGTATGGTTAGTCGAACGCAGAACGTTGTTTCCTGAACAGACATCCCATATGGCGATTACTCCTTTCTCACTACCACCCGCTAGCAAGAATGGTATCTTAGCATGTACAGCAATTTTACTCAGAGTTTCGCTTCCTGTTACAAAATAAGAGCTGCTCACCATATTTCCAGCGCCGTAAATAAAAATTTGTCCATTACTACAACCAGCCGCGATGAACGAATCCTGAGCACCGCATTCGATCATATTCACCGGTGAGGGTAGATCCATAAAGTTCTGCGATACCTTTTTAGTACTAGCGTTGTAAAGCATCACTTCCCCTGTAACTGTTCCCAAAACCAAATGGGAATTCTCCACCTTCGAATAACTAGCACACCGTACACCACCTACGTCGATCAGCTCCTTCACAGGCTTCCACACCTCTTCCCTGCCCGGAATGGGTGGTATTGTGGTCGCATAAGCCGGCGTTATGACCAAACTCTTCCCAGTTATCGGCACTCCCACTAAATGTTTCCCTTCGTTGCACCAGCTGATGTCCAGGAATCCTTTAGACTTCGGATCCGGTGAGCAGACGGCGCCCAAACAGTCGCCGTTCTCCCAATCGTGGAATTTTACGTCAACAGCGCAGGAGGCGATCATGGTGATGACGGTCTCACCAATTTGGACGAAAATTTTGCCCGCTGCGGTTTTGTAAAGCTCAGGGGGATGTCTGAGTCTGGGGTTAATTTCTTGGTGCACGTCACATTTGACAACTCATCGAAGACATGATTCAAAAATTTTGAAGTTTTAAGTTTATTATAGAAATCAAAATTACATTTTAGAAAAAAGTATTGATAAAGCCTATGACGGCCTTACCTTATCTCTGTCACAATGTATATTATTTTATAAGTATTTTGTAAAAATTGAACGTACGATCCATGAGATGTTATATTTTACGACCTGTTGGCTTTCAGTAATATACGACATTTAATATATTCTTACCACTAAAAATGTGGTAAAAATATAAAGTGTTTTATTTTAGTGCCTATAATCCTTTTTTGTATCTATATATGAAATTTTCATTCGTTGCCAAACCGTTCATATTTAATAATATTTCTTACCCACATCATCTAGTAGAAACACTTCTGAGTATTATTACTGACTTCCGTCGAAAAGATAATTCATAACTGCAATGTTTAGTCGTTAATCGCCGTGTTAATTAGACATTGAAAGGAGATAAATCATCCGGAACACTTCCATCACCAGAAATAATCCTGTCATAAAGAACCTCGAGATAAAAAAGCTGTTCGTAATCCTTAATAAAATGATGGATGGCACATTAAATTGCGTGATTTAATTAAAAAAATCACTCGATTAAAACAAATTCGTAATGATATTTAAATCGGGTCAGTCCAAAAACATATCGTGTTGGTCGCTTTATATCCATGAAATAAATACGTAATAGTATTTGCTCGTATTTAAATGCAATTTGCGGACCTAAGAGGATTAACGATTTAAAATAAAAGCGCTTTAGTTGTTACAGCTGCAACAGATTTTGCTATAAGCCTTAAAAGGTATTATTAATTATTTAAAAGGTAAATCGATGATTGACAAAAAGGTTTATAAATTAACAAACAATACATTAATTTGGTATTTAAAAATAATTATAATTGACAGTAATTAATTCTGTTCCATAAAATTTTTTTTATATCTAAATTTGCTAACTACCAATAAAAAAAAGCAGAGAGAGTGAAAAACAATAGTAAATTAAGTTTGTATAAAAATTTTCTCACAAATCTCTCTATTTTTTTGTCAACTATCTATTGCTTTCTTCAGCTTTAATATCATCTCTTTTTAATGTTTTGAGCAATTGAAGATTTTTTAGGTTATTCTCTTTTTTTTCAATAATCCCTACAAATGTTTTTGATCTTTGTAGAGTTAATTGATTAAAGAGATCTTAAAAATCAAAAATGAAATTTTCAACTATAGCAAACAATAAAATTATTTTTAACATTTCACAGAACTTATTTCTTTGTATTTGTACTTAGTTCCTCTTACAATAAATAAAGTTACTAAAAATTAGATAAATAAATATAGGTATTTATAATTTTGACGTAAGAGATGTAGATGTTATGTGGGTGGCACTAGCGCCTGTTCCACCGCGACCTTTTCAGATCTATTGTGGATCCCTATTTATCTCTGATGACCAGCTCTAGCTTTGCCTCTTTGATTAGTCCTATTAGCACTGCTAGAGGGGCTTGGGTATAGGTCTCCGCGTTTGGGTTTGTAGTGCCCAGCTTTTGATATCTAATCCTTGCTAGGCCCTCGCAATGGCATAGGATGTGGAACGAGTCCTCTTCTTCCTCTAAACAAAATCTGCATGCTGCTTATTCCACCAGGCCTATTTTGCTTATATGTTTGTTGAGCTTGCAGTGTCCTGTCAGCAGACTTACTATTGTTTTGACCATTTTCCTGGCTTGGTTCAGAAGTTCGGTCGTAAATTTTGGCGATTGATTCTTAAGTAATTGTTTCGCCTGCCTCTGTCCTGGTGAGTTCGTCCACCAGGTTTGAGCCTGAGTCTCCATCAATTTGATTATTGATCGTTTGACTGCGGTTTTGGAGATTCCGCAGGAGAGTTCCGGGCTGCTTTTGACGAGCCTTGTTTGGCCAGTTCGTCTGCTTTGTAATTCCCGGATGTCCTCGGTGTCCTGGGACCCACGCGATTGTTACTTTTTTGTGACTGCTAAGTTCATTAAGAGCACATATACAGTCCCACACGTAAGAGATCCGCGGGAGAATGTTCTTCCACTCCAGCACAATGCTTCATTTTAAGATCTTCAGTTGATCGTACTTGCAGACTACTAATTGCCATTTTGACTTCATTTTACTCCAAAATGCATTACATTTAAAAATCTATGAAGATTCTAAATGTATTTTTAATAAGTCAAAAGCTCTAATTATATATTTTTAAATATCTTTAGATTATGGTAATAATAAACATTCGGCTAAAGAAAGAAATTCAAAAAGTGTTAAAAATTCTATACATTTTCTGTTTTTTAACCTTTGGAATATTTTAAGTCTTTTGAATCCTAAAGATTACAAATGTTTTAATGTAAATTAAATGCAATACATTTTATAATCTGAAAATAAAAGTGTTAAGAATTTTTAGAATACTTAAAATATCTAAAAATGCTTATTTTTTAGAATAACAAATATAAATTAAAATAGAATAGAAAAACCCCATTATTTCAAATATGAAGAGAAACTTTGAAATGATTTCCAATTTTCATATTTTTTCTTTTCTGAATCTTTTATTTTTGGAACCTGCAGAAAAATATTTTAAAAAGTTTGTAAACTTACTTAAAGTACTCTTAATTATCAGAATCGATAAATATCGATAATAATAATAATATTTAAGTTAAAAAAAACAATATAAGGTTCATAATATTTAGAATCGTCGATTTTTTTAAATTTGACAAGTTTTGCACCATCAGAATTTTTAAGTTCTTTGTATTATCTATAGAAATTTTTAATTTGTTAAATTATTATATTTTAAAACTGAAACTATATAGATTCTTTAGAATATTCAACATTTTTGAATTTTCAGAATCTTTAGAATATTACAATCTGTTGAATGGTTAATTCTTTAGAATCATTAAAATCTTTTATTTTTTGTACTTTTTAATATTATAATCTTTAATATTACAAAATATCTAAAGAGTCTTAGAAAACTTAAAATATTTCGAAGAAAACCTTTTTGGAATGATATTTTTTATAAATCTCTACTTTTTGTTTGTTGACAAGTATAAATTGTTATTCATCAGCTTTAAATCTACCTTTTCTAATGTTTTGAGTAATTTGCTTTTTTGAAATTATTCCATTGTTTTTTCAATATTCTCTTCTATTCTTAAATATATATTTTTTCTTCTTCTTCTAAATGTCTTTTTTTTCAATTTAAATTGTTTTTTTTGAAAATTTGGAAATTTTGTTTTTTGATATCTGCCAATTGTTTTTCGTTAATCTCTGCGTTGTTGACAACTATTGGTCTTTTAATAAATTTTCCTTTGAATGGAAGATCCTCTGAAGAAGACTCCGCCTGTCTTCCCTTTGGCTAAAATTTTGAGTATATTTTCATACTTTGTAATATAATTTTTGTAATATTTTGTTAGAAAGGAGTACAACGATATTTATTACATTTTCATTATTAAATTTCATTTGTTTTCAATTGTTTGTAAGATAATAATATCAATTATTTTTATTTAATTAAACATAATAATTAAATCGCCCAACTTTTTTGACTTTTGTAATTTTTATAATTTTTTTAGTTAGTTAACTATTTATAAGGAATACTTTGTGTTCAAAATGTTAATTTAGTTAATAAAAACAAATTTGTGAAGAAAGTGTTTTCAATACAATTTTCTAAAAGAATTGTTTAAAATTTTTAAAATTTTCAGAATCTTTATCATATAACAGTCTATTAAATGGTTAATTCTTTTGAGTCATTAAAAGCTTTTATTTTTTCACTTAAATTCTTATATATTTTTAGGATTTTATATAATCTTTAAATTTACAAAATTTCTTAAAGTCAACGGAAATTTAACATCTTTCGAAAATCTAAAATTCTTAAAATCTCCATATTCTTTAGATTTTTTAGAATGCCTCACTGTTTATTATTTATTTTAGAATATTTATATTATTGAAAATTTGTATTTTTTTTAGAAACTCAAAATCTTAATATATTTATGATCTTTAAAATTACAACATATCTTAAGAGTCATTGGAAGATTTAGATTTTTTAGAATGCCTAACTCTTTTAAAAATTTTAGAGTATTTTAAATTACAAAATATCTTAGAATCTTAAGAAATTTAAAATCTTTAGATTATTTATAATTTTAAACAAAATTTATTATTTTTTATTATAAAAAACAATATCTTAAGAATCATTGGAAACTTAAAATTTTAAGAGTATATGTCCAAATAGTTTTAAATCTTTATAATAGTTAGATTTTTTTAGAATGCTGAATTCTTTTAAAAAAAGGAGAACATTTATAATCTTTTAAATTTATAAGAATTTTATAAAACTACAAAATATCTTACAATCTCGTGAAAATAAACTAGTTTAGAATATTTAATTTTTAGAAACTGAAAAATATTAAATTTTTAAAATTTTCTAAAAGTTAGAATATATGAAAGCTTTAGTTAAATTTGTATAAGTATATTGTTTTCTTAGGTGTTTGAATTATAATATATCATTTAGAATTTTGGGAAACTAAAAAATTCATACATTCTTTAGAATCTACTATATAAAATCTTTAAAAATATTAGAAAGATAATCTTTTAAGACAAATTATCATATTTTTTTTTTATTTCCAGAATTTGTAAATGATTTTTTGACAATTGTTATTTTTTTTTCATAAATTGTCTTTTATTATATGGAGGATATAAATTGTTTGTTTTTATATCTAAAAATCTTAAAAACAATTTTAAATATTTATCAAATGAAGATTTTAAATAATTGTTAAAAACAATTGAAATCACGTTTTTAACAATTGAAAATTGTTTTTAATGATTTTTCATATTTATATCTAACAGATATCGATTGTTTCTTGGAATGTTTATCCTTACTTTTTTTATTGAATAATCTCTTCCGTTCTTATATTATATTTTAGAAATATCATTTTGAGTCTTTCTAAATGTTTATATTTCTTGTGTTTTAATTTCAAATATTTTCTTTAAAATCTCTATTATTTCTGACAATTATCAATTGTTTTTTTATTGTTTCAAATGTTTTTGGTTTAATTATTATCAATCTTTTTTTCAAAACTGTTCGAGAATTGCATATTTCCAAATGTTTATTTTTTCACACATTTCTACAAATTTTGAAAATTATAAATTGTTTTCAGCACGATATATTGTTTAATTTTTTAGTTTTTATCAAAATTTTTAAACTAATAATAAAACGTTTTTAAAATTGTTATTAAAAAATAATAATTATTAAAAATAACGAAAAGAAATTGTTGATTAATTGTTTTTTTTTTTTAAACTTTTAAGTATTTTATTTTTCCAAATCTACTTTTTTTACAATTATCAATTGTTTTTCATGAACGTTTATGTGTACTTTTGACTAGGACAATGAATAATGTATTGACCTAAGGGAACGCTAGAGCAATGAATAATATATTACGATAGGTCAAGAATACGCTAAAACAATAAATAATTTATTGAGGTAGGTCTATAGTACGCATATTTGATATTTGATATTTATTTATTTTTCTAAAGTGAATATAACTGTTTGGAGACTTACAAATAATTCTAAAGGTACATGTATACAAAAATTTCGACTTCACATGGAAAGGCTTTAGTTCACGTCCACGTGATCTTCCACTCTCGCCCAGTGCTGCGTTCATGAACCTGCTGCAATTAGAGGTCACTTTGGTGGTCTTTTGCCAGTTCATTTGCCATATATGGCTTATTTGTTTTCAGAATGAAAAATAATAAATAATCGACTGAACCTTAAATTCCAAAATTATTTCCGCATAATGACCTTCTAGATGAAAATCTATGAAATACAAAGTGTCCCAAAAGAAAGTTTATATTAATTGGACAAATTAAAAAAAAGCAAACCACCTATCGAAAATGTGTAAATTATTTATTAAACTATACACTTTGAGAATTTACTTCTTAAAAATAATCCAAACTTTCGGGGTCATGGCACTCATTTATTCGAACACTAAAATTTCTTACGACGGCTTGACAGAAAGACTTTTGTAATGACTGCCATTTCGTGATAGATATTTGCTAACGCCGCAGAAAAAAAGTCCATAAGGGTTAAATTAGGATTGTGACCAATTTATGTCACCTCTCCAGGAGATCAATTTCCAGAAAAAATATTGTTAATATAAGAAGCTTCTGCTTCGTTATACATGTTTGAATAATTAATAAAACACTTTAACTTTGTTTGTATAACACTGTATTTTTATTATATTGACTAGTTTCGGCAACTCCACTTGCCATTATCGAAACATAAGTTGTATGTTTCAATAATGGCAAGTGGAGTTGCAGAAAGTAGTCAACATAATAAAAAATACAGTGTTATACAAAGTTAGAGTGTTTTATTAATTATTCCATAAAAATACACGAACGTGCAGCAGACGCATGCTGGACGTTTGTGACGTTGCTCCGTCCTGCTGGAACCAAATTCTTCGGCTATAGCTAGGATAGTTTTGCAATTCAAGCACAAATAAGTTATCTAACATGTCACATAACGCTCAGAATTGACTGTTAAAGAAAAGTAAGGATCGATAATTCCTCGGCCCGACATTGCAGTCTATACGTTTAAGTTAAACTAATGTAAAGATATCTCTTACTTGCGTTTTGGATTCGTCGAACTCCAGCAGCGGGAGTTCTGCTTATTCGCATGCACTTTAAGATGAAAAGGAGTTTATCTGAAAACAAGATGTTAGTAAACATAAACGGGACTTGTTCTGCTACTCTCTTGATGGAACACATTTTCAAATTGGGTAATGATCGGTAAGGGCCAAAACACATGACAGTTACCTGAAAATAAAGAAATCGAACATAACAAGAGTTTTACTTCTCCCAATATGTTAGTAAACGTTGAAATACACTATTTGCCCAGTTTAGAAAATCAAGCCTTTTACTAGCAGCTTGGGGCTTTATTAATTCTAGTACCAATTACATTTTATAAGGATGCGGCTTTAGGTCTTTGTTCATAACAGTGACTGGTTAACACTATCTACCATTCATGATAATCTTAGTCGACCCGTTTTTTGTTTTTCTAATAGAGTATCGGCCTTTTTCGAATTAGAGGTACGCTTGGCGCCTCAAGTGGCGAAAATCTCGAATATTGCAGAGTCCTCTACACGCTGCAGAAACGCTCCTTAACGACTAAATTCCCAAAAGTTAGACTACCAATTGACATATCCCCTTTGCCTCTCGGATACTTTTCGTTCGCGCAAGAAGCCAAAGATTAATTACTTTCTTTTGGGACACCTTTTACTTTACGTAGCAGTAAATCAATCTTTTTTGCTATTGGATAATATACGCCAAATATGTTCTATAGAAAACTTCTGGTAATACAGTATTTCTTTAAAGTTTAAATGATAATGCGAACTTTAATACCACAACATTTTGCTCGTACAATAATTTCAAAATAAAGTTTTCAATTATCACAATAATTTTTAATCTTAATTTAAGAGTTTTTAATCAGCACATGTTATTAATTGGTTATAAAAATAATAAAAATTAAATAGGGAAGTCCTTACCACCTTAAATATCCTTGTATACACGCATTATTAGCTATTACCACTATAATCATTACTACAATCAGCACGCTATTATTATTTTTTATAATTAATAGTAATGTAACTATTGGCACGCAAACTATTGTATGCAGTAATTAATATTCATATGCAACTATTGTATTTATGTCGTTATTACCAGTTCCATTATTGCACGAATTTATTCACGAACGTTACCATCCGAGCACGCTGTGCGGAGTTCTTTTGAAATCACTGAAGGCACATCAACAATAGTCTTCAGAACCAAGTGTCGCGGTGCTCCTTCGAGCGTGTACTCTTTGTGCTAAATGGTGATGAGGAGTGTACATTTCAAGAAGTCTCCTGTTCCATATATAGGTAAGCAATACGTTAAAGTGCGAAAGAGTACCGTACGCGGATTGATTTATTCGTTATGGCGGAAGCGCGTACCGCATTTTAAGTATTGAATCGAACAGACTGTATAAATCAATTTTTCAAGTAATTGATCGTCAATTACGAGGAGAAAATGTTTAGTATCAATAATAGACACTCTTCTAACAAAAACTAAAATTTTAAATTAAAAATGTTTAAACTTCAAATACAATACAAACATGTATCTTAGAAACATGTTTGTATTTTATTCAAAGATCATAAAAATTAAATAAAGGTTTAAATTAAATTACAAGTGTAATTCAATTTAAACCTTCATTACCAGTGTAATTTAATTTAAACCTTGGTCAGTAATAGTTCAAAATGTTTCACCAAATGATAAGTGAGAAAGTCATTCAAGAAAAATTAAATGAAATTAATAAAAATAATTAATTTCTTATAGCTTAAAAACTAAAAAAGGATTTTAAGAAATAAATCCTTTAATTTACGCTTGTTGCATTTCCATAGAACTAATTAGTTCTTGTTATAATGTTGCTTTTCTAGAAATAAAAAAAACTCAAAATATGATAAATAACTTTTATTAAGACATTTTCGAATAATAAATGATAATAAAATATACTATAAAGTATAATTTCTCTAGAAAGTGTAGAGAAAGTTATATAAAATAACATTACAGGCATTTTGTATATAATTCAAGTGCAACATTTTAGTTTAAATAGCTGTAGTCAGATTACTAATAAATAACTAACCTTTTAAGATGCATGTTTATTTCATGTAAACACTGTTGTTCCCCATGCATTCCTTTTAATCACGTACATGCTCTAGTTTGAGTACTATATTTTGTATCGTTACATTGTAAATGTTACATTTTATAATTTCTACATGTTATATATACCAAGAATCGAATTCATTCTGCGTAGGCGTTTCGTATACAACATCCAGCTTATGTAGTTCACCTCTGTACAAAAAATACTATTCAAATCCATAAATGTTTACTACAACTTCTCATTAATAGCAACAACTGACTCCATTTAGAATAAAGCCTACTTACCGATTTTAATAGGCCATTGATAAATAATTAACAATAAACTGTTATCCATTTATTATTATACCCTCATAGGTTTAGATTCTTAGATATTTGTAAATGCTACTGAATGGCATTATAGTACCAAATACAAAAAATATTATGCTTCACACTTGCATTGTCTTTCTCCCAACGTTTAACAAGCCATTCTTTTTTTCTTTGCGCCTACGACCGTCATAGGGATTTTGCCTCCAAAACGAACAAGCCATATGAGTTCAAATTAAAAACCTAATATTACCCAGTATAACTCATTAACTTCTAAGGATTTGATTAATTTTGATAATGACCAGCTTCTGGTCAAAACTATAGTGACATTGTTTCTTGAAATAAACAGTTGTAAAATAAAGTATTAAAGTATCTCAAATCTTTCTTATCAAAAATATACCAGATTAATAAGATTTATATTATTTTATTGTAAAAAACGACATTATTTATTTGTTTCTGTTTTGTTACAGACGATGTTAACGTGACCTCTGAAATCCCCGATTGAAACATGTCTTCCGTTCGTCTCCTTGCATCACTGCTGGCGGTGTTTGCAACAGCAACAATTTTAGCAGTAGACGAGGACTTCGCCTTCGACGTGTCCGACGATTTAGAAGTAGAATTCGACCCGGAGGTCGCCAAGAGGACCGTCGCCGGTGTGCCGAAAGAACTGACAGCGACTGTCGGAAGGATATTCCACTTTACGTTGCCCAAGGAGACTGAACAACAGAATGTTAAATACGAGGTAAGTAGTTTCATATCTACATTCCTCTACATCTAAGCGTTTTAGACATTGGAACAAATTATCTTTTCATGCAATTTATTCCTTACTTCACTTGTTTGTTAAATGTTAAATGTACATTTCGTTCACAAGGTGAACATTACCAATAACAAAGTTTGTTTGAAGTAAGTGAAGTAAGGAATAAACTGTGTGTTATTTTTATTTACAAAACACTTCACGTAAACTCGAACAAACAATAGTGATTATCTTTTCACCAAAAGCAATAAACATAACAGAATAACAGAAAGCGGAATATTTATTTGCTAATATTTAATTATTTATTGCCATCGATTTAAATTTTACGCATTCTTGTATTATCAAAAATTATAATTTTTCTTATTTCGTTTATATTAAGATTAAGTAAGATTTTGAAACAAAAAGTTCAATCATCATCATCTTTACATTATGAAGATATCATTATCATCTATTTCAATAGGTTGATTTATATTAATATTAAGATGTTGAAAATCCGATTCACTTTGTAAAAATAAACTTTCTATTTTCAAAGGGTTTTTATTTTCATAATTATTTCCCAAATTTATTGTTTCTTCAAGGAATGAAAGTTTAATTGTGAAAATAAACACACCTTTTTGAAAATCAAAAAGTTAATTACAATTTTACTTATACAAAGTGATCATCTTTTTTTTATTTTATGTAGAAGACATTAAAACATAATATTTTCACCTAAAACAATCATCTAAAGGATGGAACACACAGAAATTTCAACCTCTCTTCTTGCGTTCCACATTATAATTATTCTTATTTGATTTTTATAGATGTTCATATACAAAAATCTTAACATTAGAATAATTTCATTATCTATTTTTATTTTTTGTTACTAACTCCTAAAAGAAATTCTCGTAGTAATTCTATTAACACAAAACACTAATGGTGATTAGTTATATTTCCTTTAATACATCTGGTGCCATCTACATTTGCTTATATCTTCTGGATCAAGCGATCAGAAGTCAACTAATAAACTGATAAAATCCAGAAGAAAAAGTCTTACTAACTCATGAGATCGTTATTGACAATCTTTTCTTGTAATAATTCCATCGACATCAAACCTTCTTAAAGGTTTTTCGTCAAATTTTCTTCTTAACATTTATTATCTGTTTTTATCTATGTCCTCTAAAGCAAACGATCAGAAGACAATTGATAAGATCTTCTTTGAAAATCCTTTCTCGTAATAATTTCATCGATATCAAACCGTATACAGCATGTGCCTTCTACCTGTATCCTTTGGTTACAATCTGTTTTTGTCTATATCTTCTAAATCAAACGATCAGTTGATTAAGTCCAGAAGATAAATTCTTACCAACTCATAAGATCTTTATTGAAAATCTCTTCTCCTAGTAATTACTAAACTTCTTAATCAAATAATCAAAAGTCAATTGATAGGATAAAAGAAATTCTTACTTTACCAGCTAGTAATATCTTAATTAAAAATCTTTTCTCATAATAATTCCATCTACATCAAACTGTTGTTTAGCTTAATTTCCTTGTATAAATTTCTTCCCACCTCTTTTTTTGTGTATGCCTTTTCAATCAAACGATCAGAAGTTCCTTCTATACATTTGTTACCATCCATTTGTGCATATGTCTTCTAGATTGCGAACTCCGCCCATGCTTCTTTCACCCAAAATTTGAAGTACGATTTTTTTAAATTTATTTGCTGTATATATATTTTTTTAAGAAAGGAGTCCAAAGATATATAATTAAATAGATCAAAAGATCAGAAGTCAATTGGTAAAGTCCAGAAGATAAAGTCTTACTAAGTCAACAGATTTTTATTCTTTTCCATCGAAATCAAATCGTATTAATATTTTTACCTCAATTCTTTTTAAATATTTGTAAAAATCTGTTTTGCCTATGTCTTTTAAATCAAACGATTAGAAGTCAATTGATAAAGTCCATAAGATAAAGTCTTATTGCCTCATAAGATCTTTATTGACATCTCTTCTCATTGTAATTTCATCGACACTTATCAGTTGCTTTTTTAATTTTTTAACATAATTACCTTCTATACATGTGTTGCCTAAGGCTGCTAAATCAAATAATACGAAGTGAATTGATTAAGTCTAGAAGATAAAGTTTTACTAATTAATTAGATATTAGGTATTGTTTACTTTATTCAACATGCTAACAAAAATATTCTAATATTCTTACATAATAATTTTTCACAGAAATTTTGATCGCATTTTGAATGCACAAAATATGTGTCCTTCCATTCTCGCTCTCTATTCTTCTGGTGACAGTTACTCCATGAAGACTCTATTGATGACGATTCATCAAATATTTTGCCAAATATGGCCTTTTTGTCCTAAAAAGAGATATTTATTTGAAAATCTATCATCGTAATTCTATCAGTATCAAACCGTATCAAAGATTTTTATCCTAACGTCCTTCTATACATTTATTATTATCTGTTTTAACCTATGTCATCTGAATCAAACGATCCGAGAAGGTTTTACTGCACTAACTCATAAGATCTTATTTAAAAACATTTCTCGTAATAATTCTAAATAATCTAAAACGAATAATCAGAAGTAAATTGATACAATCTTACTAACTATTGCAGTGTTAAAAATGTTCAAGTTTATTTTATTCTATATATTTGTTACGTCTGTTTTTGCCTATGTCTTCCAAATTAAATCATCCGTTGATTAAGTCCAGAAGGTAAATTCTTACTAACTCATAAGATCTTTATTGGAAATCTCTGCTCTTGGTAATTACTAAATTTCTTAATCAAATGATGAGTCAATTGCTAAGGTAAAAAGATAAAGTCTTACTATACTAACTCATAATATCTTAATTGAATATCTTTTCTCCTAATAATTCCATCAATATCAAACTGCATTAAAGATTTTTAGCTTCATTTCCTTGAAAAAATTTCTTTCCACCTATATTTCGCCTATGTCTATTGATTCAAACGACCAGAAGTCAACTAATAAAGTCCCGAAGATAATGTCTTAGTATACTAACATATAAAATCTTTATTGAAAATCTTGTTTCCTAATAATGTAATCGAAATTAAACCTTATTGAATATATTTGGCTTAATTTCCTTCTTTTCATTTGTTACCATCCATTTTTGCATATGTCGTTTAAATCAAACTATCAGAAGTCAATTGACAAAATCCATAAGAAAAAGTCTTACTATCTCATAAGACCTTTATCGAAAATATTTCTCCTAATAATTCCATCGACATTAAACCTTACTAAATATGTTTGGCTTAACTTCCTTCTTTACATTTGTTACCATCTATTTTTGAATTATATCATATTATCAGAAGTTAATTGAAAAAAGCCTTACTAACTCATAAGATATTTATTGAAAACCTTTGGTCATAATAATTTCATCGAAATCAAACCGTATGAAGATTTTTGCCCTATTTCCTTCAAAAATTTGCTACCATCTGTTTTTACCTATGACTACTAGATCAAATGATTATAAGCAAATTAATAAAGTCCAGAAGAAAAAGTCTCAAAAAATCTTTATTGAAAATCTTTTCTCGTAACACTTAAACTGGATTGAATATTGTTTGCCTAATATACATTTATTACCATTTGTTTTTTTCCTCTATCTTCTAAACCAAACAATCTGAAGTCAATTGATAAAATTCAAATTTGATACAGTGGTCCCAAACTTCCCGCTTAGGTCAGGTCATCTGCATACCCTAGTACATATATGCCCTGGCTTTCCAGTAGTAGCAGAATGTGGTCCATGACGAGGCACCACAGGAGCGGCGAAAGAACACCTCCCTGCGGGCACCCGGCAGCGACTAACTGATAAGATCTTCATTCAAAATCTCTTGTCATAGTAATTCTATCGACATCAAACCATATTAAAGCTTAATTTCCTCTATACATTTGTTACAACATGATTTTGTTTGTGTGTTTTATAGAGTGTCCAGAAAGTAAGGACGAATTTGAATTTGGCGCCATTTTGTCATATGACGTTTGGCAGTCGTACTTCTTTCATGGTTGTTATTTGCTATCCTTTCCATTAGCAGCCTGATAGCTTTTATGTGTTGAGCATTAAATTTTGATGTTTATTTTTTCACGGAGCAGATGACAACTTAGTAACGTATCGAAGTGATAAGAAGTTATTAAAAACCAGTGAAAGTCCCAAGGCAACCATTCGAGAATTGCGTTTATCCAACTAAATCTTCAGCTCGGAAGTTGATCCGAAAGTTTGAAGCCACGGTTTCTTTTGCAAATGTTAAGAACAGGACGACCGCGTTCTGTTTGAACACAAGAAACCATTGCCGCCGTGCGTGATAATGTGACAGTAAGCCCTAGAAAATCCGGTAGGGGTAGCTGACGAACCTAACAACTTAATTTGACAATGACAATTTTTAGTTTCAACAAGATGGTGCAACATGTAACACATCCCATGAACCATTGCTCCGAATAAAAAGTTTCCCCAAAAAAATTATTATTTTGCGGGGCACCCAGGAATGGCTAGATCATGTGATCTTATGCCTTGTGACTTTTTTTGTGGGTATTTGTGAAATCAAAAGTATACGTGAACAAACCACAAACAATACTCTAATTGAAGAATGAAATTCAAAGGGGATTAACGGCATCCCACCAGATGTTTGTGTTTGCCATCAAGAAATTCAATGAACGCATTGCTCGTTTCCGCGCAGCCTTGTGTGGTCAAATGGAGGATTAAATTTTTCATACATAAATGGGAGGTATTTCTTAATGTGTTTATAGAAGAAAATACATCTTCAATAAATTTTGTATATTCCATAGAACTTTAATATTAGTCCCTACGTACCGAACCTTTAACCCTTTAAATTAAACGATCAAAAATGAATTGAAAAAGTCTAGAAGGTAGAGTCTTATTAACTCATAAAACCTTTATTGAAAATCTCTTTTCGTAGAAATTCTATAGACAACACTATTACAGATTTTTAACTCACATATGTTACTATCTATTTTTACTATTGACTTATAAACAAAGGATAAATTAATAAATCTTGTATTTGTTTCTCATTGAAGCAAGTTAAGGGCAGTAGGGAGAGTGGGTGTATGAGCTATTAGAGCGGTGTCGTCCGCAAATACGAGAGGATTTATGAAGGAATAAAGCAATATAAATTATAAAGTAAAGGAGAGGGTGGAGATCCTTGTGGAATAAATTACTGGAGTGAAAATGATAGGGATCGATTAGTAAGCAATTCTTCTTCTTCTTCGGGTGTCTATTCCTCCCGATTATTGGCGACCATCCTGGATATGATTACTTTGACCACTGCTGCTCTGAATGGATAGGTGGTAGTTTTGGAGAACCATGTTCTTAAGATTTTCAGCCATGATATTCTATTTCTTCCTGGTTCTATTTTTCCATAGACTTTCCCTTGTAAACAAATTTTAGAAGGCGGTATTTGGTTTCGTTTCTTATAATGTGTCCAAGGTATTCTAGTTTTCCAAGTGAATTTTTATTCAACAACATATTAAATTAATAAAGTTCAAATAGAATGTCAATGGCGGTAGGAAAATACAAGAAGGAAAAAAATACTAAACAAAATCACTTACTATCGCGTGAAGTAGTGATCATGGCGGTCGGTAAAATTTAGGAGATGTCGAAAAGTGAGTAAAATGGAGGTTGTAGATCTCTTCACCAGGAAAGATTTGTACGATGTAAAGTCCCATGCACCTTTTGCCAGGAAAGATTGGTTGACCTTAATCAATCGTCCCCAGGGAACCAATATCGCTTCTGAATGTTTTAAATTCGGAATATTCGAGATTTCCCTTGCCGATTTGCAAAACGATAATAATGCTGAACATTCATTCAGATGTTCAAGCTCATCATCGAAGATGACTAAGGCAAACAAGTGCTTACCATCTTCTACGGTATAGACTTAACCACAAACTCAGGTCGATGCTTGAGAAATGGCAGACCCTCATCGAAGCCTCTGCTGAAGTCAAGACTAGCGATGGGTACTTGATCCGTGTCTTCTGCATCTGATTCACCAACAAGACTGGAATACCTGCTATGCCTAACATACACAAGTTCGCTTAATTCGCAAGAAAATGAAGGAAATTATCAACCATGACATTACCGATAGTGACTTGAACAGACTCATCTCTAATTCCATTGCTAAGGATATAGAAATTGCGTGCCAAGGAATCTACCGATTGCACGATATTTACATTCATAAAGTGGAAGTACTGAAAACGGGGTTGTAATGTTGCCAAACTCATATAGTTTCACAATCACTTCCAGCGAGGTAGGTGAGGTTGTTGTGATTATAAACCGTCTAGAAGGTTTCGAACTATCGGTGCAAGAGTCCATATAATGTAATTCATATAGTCTATTTTTACTTCTGCAAATTTTTAATGGTAAAAATACAGTGTTAATAGTTAAACAAATATTCTATGGTATTCTTTTGGAAAAATTAAATTTGAATCTTCTGAAAGCTTCTGGTATTTATTAACCCTAAAGATTTGAACATAATTTCTATGAAACATTGTGATAAGAAAGTAAATATTAATTACACATAAAAAAGTATCATTTAGAAGAAAAAAATAGTATCTCAATTTTGCTTTATCTTTATGCAGTCACTCACAATCAAATTGTATTTAATACTTTTTAAATCTAATGTCCTTCTACGCATTTGTGGTTAAAACATAGTGAATTTTTCAATTCAGTGGATACCACATAGTAACTGTAGCAACAATTTTCTTCATTCATCCAAATTTAATGAAGCCTAAAAGATATATTAAAGAATGTACTTATTTTTAAAATGAAACAAAGAATTTATTCTTGAATAAAGTAACTATTTCGCCAACATTTCTTCGGAACTTTTAGTTACTAAAGCTGCTGCCATATCTACGCCAAAATTTTGAGAATAACTTACAGGAAAACATCATGTTAGACTTCACATAAATATTTCTAAATTGGTTATCAAAGAAACGAGTCAAGAGAGTTAATAACTCTAATCAATTTGACCTTAATTTTTCTTGTGATGCCTTATTGAATTTCAATATTATTTTCGCTATATTCATCTATTTTTGGAGGCCTTGCAGGAAAATGTTGGATTAAGTATTTTTAAATTAAATTCACAAAAGAGATATTAATTCCTACTTGAAACCTACAAGTAATATAATTCTTTTAAATATTCATATTGGTAAATAGTTTTATTTATGATTTGTGAGGTAAATGGTTAGAAATTTGTGAACAAACGGCAAAGAGAAGACTAAAGAAGGTAGAAGGTAAAACAAGGAGCTTAGAGATTAAACAAATATTCGGTCATTATTGTGGTAAACACTTATTCCAAACTGAAAACTTCCGCTTATTTACACTAAAAGGTTCAGAGAAGAAGAATGACTTGGAATATTTTTTAATAATTACCCATAAAATAATTTTTGGATACTGGAGGCGTTTACTTTGTAGTCTATTTTAATAAATTAAATGCAAGATATTTTTTTCTTCAATTATGAATAATAATAAAGTTTCTTACTTACAACTCATAAGAGTGTCATAAATTAACAAGATTGAAAAGATAATATTAGATTATTTACTTAATTTTCTTTTTTTCGTCTGGTTGCAACTACTTTTACGTATGGCTTGTAGAGAAAACGACTGTTGCTGTCGGTCTGCCCTAAAATTGTTGACAACTTGCTTATAGTCTGCGTTATTTTCAAAAGGTTATTTATAAAAGCAATCAACACTCCTAATCACAATACATTATATGTCCTCATTTTATCTTAATTACTTACATGATATCAAATTTTGTTAAAACTATTTTCATCATATTTCTCTAATCATTATGTTTTTTTAGGTGTTACCTTAATGGTGTCTCCATCCTCATCTTTAGACGTACCATACCTTTTACCAAGGTGCTTTAACCAATACCCCTACTTACAAAACATAATTTATCTTCGTTTTACTATATTCCCTATAAATCAAATCAAATCCTTTGTTAGTGTTAACAGATTACAAAATCTTTACACACGTCAATACAAATAATCAATTATATTTGAGAAAATTCATGAAATGTTGTCGATAATTATTTAAATAAATCTGTTTTAACGCATAGTCACTTGAACACATATACACTTATACCAAAAGAGAAATATTCTTCTAGGTTAAAACTAGAAGAACTTAAACTGTAAATTTTAATATTAGTCATCTTGGTGATTTCGCAAAGTAGTCTCTACTGAAATCAATACTAGAAGAAACAAGATTATCGCTATTAAGTTTAAGAAACGTTCTACATTTTGAAGATAACTTATTTCAAGTTACATTCCAGCACTAAATTTGTTAGCCAATTTTATTTTGATGCAGAGGAGAAGCAAAAATTATGTATAAAGATAACTTAAAATTACTACAAAGCCAAGAAAGCAATCAAAATCTAGAGGAGTATCTTTTTTTAATATCACTCCTTCTCTTCTTGTAATTCGGTTTTAAAAAAACTCTTCACGTGAGTTTATTTTAAAGTATGAAAAATATTTTTACTACTTAATGTCTTCTAAAGCAAACGATCCGAAATCAATTGAAGAAATCCAAAAGTGTCTCAATAGTTCATAAGATCTTTTTGAAAATTTCTTTTCGTAGTAAATATATTTAAATCCAACAGCAATAAACATTTTTAGAAATGAAATATGCTAAATACACTATCTAAGCTCAAGTATGAATTAAGTAAATATTCATTTTATCATTGTTTCTTCCGAACTTCTAGTAAATGAAGCATATATACTTTAAGAATGCATATAAAAAATATCTGGCCTAAGATTCCGTATACACGATTTTTAAATAATCCCATGAATTGGTCAAAATTATCAGGTTGTCCGGAAAGCTCGTGCCGAAGAGACCTGAATATAGCATTCTTATTGAAAACAAATGACATGTGGGCATATTCTAAAAGAGATAACTTCAGACATATTTGGAAAAATGTTTGGTTACGATTCGTTAATTCTTATCAGTTTTATACGCCTTAGAATATGGCAGCAAATAAAGCGCATTATAGGCATTTAATGCTTTTCTTTTTCCGAAAGGACAAAAATGCTACACAAGAGGCAATTAAGATATGTGCTTTTTATGATGAAGATGCTGTAGCCGAAAGAACTGGGCGGAAGTGGTTTGCTCGATTTAAAGCTGGATATTTTTACCTTGAAGATCAAGAACGCCCGGGCTTCGCTGTCCACCACAGACGACGATCTGATTAAAACATAAATCGAGAATAATCCATGCTCAATTAGCAGGAATTCTAAATAAATCAAAATCCACTATCCACGACCATATTGTGAAGCTTGCCTACGTAAACCTTGATGTATGGGTTCCGCATGATTTAACGGAGGAAAATCTGTTGGATAGCATCTCCATTTGCGACATGCTTTACAAAAGCAACGAGGAGACACCATTTCTGAAGCAATTAGTGATGGGGGATGAAAAATGGATAATTTATAAAAACGTTCATTGTAAAAGGTCTTGGGGAATGCGTGATGAACTACCTTTAGTCACCCCAAAAGCCGGTCTTCATTCGTAGAAGGTAATGCCCTGTGTCTGGTGGGATTTTAAAGGAATCCTTTATTATGAGCTTTTAGCAAATAACGAAACAATAAATTGCTCTCAATTAGAGAAATTGAAGACAGTAATCGAACAAAAACGTCCAGAAATAGCGTATCGGAAGAGCGTCGTCTTTCATCAGGACAATGTCCGGCCTAATGTGTCTTTGACAACTCGACAAAAATTGTTGGAGTTTGGTTGGGATGTTTTCCCTATCTACCTTTTCCGGTCATTACAAAATTCCCTTAATGGAAAAAATTTCAACTCTTTGGTTGAGATAAAAGCTTATTTAGACAAACTTTTTGCTGAAAAACCTGAGAGGTTCTGGAAGGATGGAATTCTCAAGTTGCATGAAAGATGGAGAAAAGTTGGGGAACAGAATGGTACCTACATAATTTAATAAATGTATACCAAAATTTAAATGACCTGCGCTTCAATTTTCCTTAAAAATCGGCATGAACTTTTCGGACAATCTTATAATAAATTTGACTTTAATATTTAGTTAAAATTGCCAAAAATAGTTTTGCTATATTTATCTTCTGCTCTAATTGTTGTTGGCATTTAGTTTTATTTATAACTTGTAAAGCAAATGATCAGAAGTTTATGAACAAAGGGCAAAAAGACCAAAGCCGATTTAAGACCAGAGTTTTACTAGAAATTTTTAAGCAATTATTGAGTTTACTAAACGTTAGAGTTTTAATCAAGAATAGATAGAAAATTATTCAAATTTCAAAAGCGATTACAATATTTTCTATAGTTTTTTTAAATATTTTTTTAATTTTTTATAATTGTAAGCATTTTCAAAATTCAAAAATTAAAATTTTAGTTTGAATTGATGATGATAAAAATGTGTTAACCAGTTTTTGTCTATCCTTAAAACGTTCATGCCAAAATTTGACACATTTTTTTTAATTATATGTATATTTTTCCTTCAATTTTGTATATTTCAGTTTATTTGTATTTATATAATCATGACCGATAAAGCTTAAATGAATAAATGAATAAAACAGTGTCTTCAATTAACATAATAAATATTGTTGACATTCTTTTGTCTGTAATTATGATATAGGATTATGGAACTAATTTTCTTTTTTATATCTGCTTGCATCCACTTTTACAAACGAACAGAAATGTATTCTTGAAAATCAGATAGAATACCAACAAATATTCTATCATTAATTTGAGCAATGCGTTTTCCGAATTTCTAACAGCTGCTGTTGTCTGTCCTATAAATTTTGACAGCTTTCAAAAACCATCTTACAAAGGTTCTGCATCATTTTTAAATAGTTACTCATAAAATAGGGATTAACGAATACTCTTAATCAGGATACATTATTTCTTCTCATTTTCTTTAATTACTTTTACGATAATATCTAATTTTCTTCGCCTATATCAAAAATATTTGCAACAAACGTATTCCCACCTTTTCCTGCCAGTGTTCTGACTCATAATATCTTATGAAAAGTGTTTTCTGATGAATCTACAAGAAACCTAAATATTAGTACTAATAATTATGATGATAGTTATACTTAAGAACTACTACAGCAACAGAAGGGTTTTAAATATATGATCAAAATCTAGAAGAATGTCTTTTATTAATTTCACTGCTTCCTTTTCTCGTTAATCAATAATAGAAAAAAGAGTTAAAGATATTTCTTATTATTTTTCAATAATTTTAATATATCGATTGAAGAGTTAAAACTCATATGAGCAGATAAATTGCAAAAATTGGTTTAAGTTAAAGATAGAAATAAACACTACGCCTTGAGATGGTTGCCCAAATATGCTATGGTTCCTTTCAGATCATCAAGAGTGTGAGGACTTTCTAGCCACCTCACTCATTCATTTATTTTCTCTTGTAAATTATTATTAAGCAAATCACCACCTTATCTTCGAAACATTTATTTATTTATTTCATTCTTTGGTCTTCTTTCTTTAAAAATAAATATAAAAACAAATTAATTACAAAATACATACATAAAATTCAGCCGAAAGAAGCACGGGCAAAGTTCACGATAACACATTATGTTCTTCCACTCAAACCCTTCTTGTGCCATGATATTGGGAAATCAGCAATCCTCATCCACATTGTTTCTCATGACCAAAAGTTAGTCTTTATTTTATTTAACGCCCTATATTACTTTTAAACGATGTATTTTAACATAAGACTTGAATCTTACAAAAATTCTTTATCAGAAATGCATTTACTTTCTGAATGTATCATTTTAAAGGCACAATAACTTATTAGAGTAGATTTTCTGTTCTGAAAGTATTACATTTACCCTCTTGAAGTGATGCTGATGTAGAAGCCTAAACTTAGATGAGGATAAGGCAGACTACTTACAATCCTAATTTGTTTACAAATTCCAACTCCATTAACTTGTTATGCTTTCGGTCCATACTCCAAGGTTACAGCTAGGGCAAGTAAAGCGGCCATTAGGTTTATAATGGATGTTTGGATGAACTTAATCGAAAAACAGTAATGCACGGCAAAAATATGTGTTGATCCATTAATAACTTTTATACTAAATAGAATAAAAAAAGTATCCTCCGATAAGTTGTTGTAGAAGGTTCCTTGATCCGGGACATATTTTTATGGAGCAAAAATACAAATAAAGTCAGGTGTCCATTATCTCCAGCACTATCCACTATACGGCGTTAGAGTCTCTTTTTAATGTAGACTTTGATTTATTACCCTTTATCCGGCAGTTCCTTATTGACAGCATTCACCACCCCATTAGCAAAACGACTTTTAATCGATATTTTCATTATTATAAGAATTGTATGATTTCATTTTTAAGCGTGTAAATTTTATCCACGTTTCGTATTTTCTCATTTAATCCCGTGGTTTGCACCTGGATTTTTATTCGGCTCTTGCGGAGTTCGTTCGCGTATCGTAAACGTATTTTACGAGGATATTGTAAATCTAAACACAATCTTATCGCCTTTAACCCCGGCCAAACAACCGGGCGACCGAACGCGCTCCGTGTGCAGAAAAAAAAAATTATAGGGCGACATAAATCTTTAAGAGAGGTCCAACAGAATATCACGTTTTTAAAGGGAGAACGTGCCCAGAAATGTAAATCGCGATCGATAATCAACTTTACCACAACACCCCATTCAATAAAGCAGCGGGGTGTTCTTTTTTTTTGTTCCCCGCCGGTAAGGATCAGAATCGCATCTAAATTGAATGTATCTTGGAGTTCTATCAGAATGAGGAGTATTAAGTTGTTAACGGTCGCCTGAAGGTTGGTGTCGAAGTATAGTGTGCAATAAATGATATGTGATCAGGGTTAAACACATATTATTTCACTGTATTGAGGTGTAGAATTGAATAAAGCTATTTAATCAACTGAAAAATAGTATTAAAGAAATAAAAAAGACGTATGACACCATTAGAAACGTCTAAATTGATGTTATTATCGATTTTATTGGTTGGGGTAGAGTTTCGTGCAGATGTGATAGTAAATATTTATGTTATTTTGGCAACAAATGTAAATGACTTTTAGTCATCAAAACCTAGCTAGCACATTTGTTAACTCCAAAATATCATAATAATTGATGAAAATCACTATTAAATGTCATAGTGACATAAGCATTTTCAATAATAGGGTCTCCAATAATTTCACCTAAATAACCCAGAAATAATAAAAATATTCCTTCAGTGACTAAAATAAAAATAGCCTTATGGATATTAACACCAGCTGCAAAGTAATATGGGTCAAGTATCAATATCTATGCTCTAAATATTAAAGTGATTATTTAGTGTATTTATCTTGTAAAGCATATAAATTAAACTAAACTAGTTATTATACCGAGTGTTTCTAAATAAATATCAGTGTAAAGCATCAAGAATGGAAGTTTCAGTTAGAGTTGCTTCTCCAAACAAAAACAAAAAACATTCAATTCAGAAGAGTCTCGTTGCAATTGTACAATCTCGTGAGGATTATCTAAGCTCCAGATGAGCACATTATGAGTGTTTTCATGTCTGTTTTCTGTTTACAAGTAGCCAGTTTTGCTACTACCAACCAACATAACTGTTTGCTCTTTCATTTCATGTATTAATTATGATTCCAAGTTTTACATAAAACCGCGATATTCATTTAGAAACACTCGAAATGACATCGACTGGCAGCTTCTTTTAGTCTACCTCCTCAATATTAACAGGAAACGACCTAGTGTCAGGTATTTGCATAAATGTACTACATCAAATTTTTTTAGGCGATTCTGTAAAATTTCAAGAGGATTTGAACAAAGATTCGTTTTAGAAACGTACATTCTTTTTTTTAAAGTTTTTTAAGCAGTCGGCAATACTGTTTCTTATTAATGAAAGTATATGGATGATACTTTCACTCATCTTGAAATTGAACTCTTAATGGCAAAAACGAAAATATCAACCATACATTGAGTATTTTTATATACAGATCAAAACTCTAATTTATAGAATTTAATACGAAAACAAGAATGATTATCCACTCAATTAAGAAATGTTTGATCCTTGGAGCTTACTGGAGTAAGGACCCCTGCCTTAGACAATAAATATCACATTAATCTATCTTTTAAAATATAATAAGCGTTTTAGTTTAGTTTCATGATAACAATTACCACGTCACGTAGTAACCATCCTTATGATAAGATCTTTAGCTTTTGTTACAAGCATTATCCCAAAGATAGAGCTACAAAAAATAGACAGGTGTCAAGATTACAGAGTGAATATGAAACCACAAATATTTAACAAGGAAATTGATGAAAATATTCGCATTTTGTTGTATCCGAAATCTTACAATTAGCGTGTACAGCTGAAAGCCTAATTACAAAACGCGTAAGCAGCGTATATATTTGGAAGATATTTCTCTAGCATACCTAATTGTGACCGCTAATGCCAAGAAAAAAAATAGGTACCGATTACTTTTATCCTAGATTTACTTACCAATATCGAATCGAACACATTTTTAGAACAAAGCAAAAAAGACAATTCCATGCATAGAAAAAACATTAGTAATAATGCAAAAAATAAAAGTTTAAAGGAAATCTTCTAATAATAGTAGTAAAATCGGATTGACGAGGCTGATACATGGCGAAAGCGAAACTCCATTATGCAATTATTAAACAAAAACAGGACTGTTTAGAGTTTTGCTCGCTTTATTTTGTAGATACACTGTTATAATTGTTTCACTTTGGTGTGCAAAATAAAACAAAACAAAACAGTTTTTGTTTAATAATGGCATTTTTGAAAGATAGAATAGGTCCAATATGAAATAAAATCTCGACTGTCTAAGTCATAAATGTCATTCGTCAAGGATTTCTGAATCTATTTGTTATAACTGCTAACTACTAAAATCCAAAGATTAAGACCTAATTCAAAAGCAAGACCAGAATACCAGGGGTCTAGTGGATGTATATTAAGGATTGTTCTCACACAGCTCATTTCTGTGCATCATCTTATAAAACTATGTCCTTAAGCTAGAGCAACAAAAAGGGTTGAAACATTCATTTGCTTCTCCGGTAATCAGTTTCCACTCATTAGGATGTAAAAACTCATGAAAATAATTATATAAATTAATATAAGGTTTAAAACCTCATGTGCTTTGTCGATAACCTGTTTCCATCGGTTACTGATGATGAAGTAACTTATGAATAGAACCAATATGGCTTTGGCCAATATTAGCCGCTCAGTTTGGGTTAGTGTATGGTCAACCCGTAAACTCTCAAATCAAAATCTCAGATGTTCTGTATAATTAAGAGATTCCAAATGTTCTGGGCCGAATAAATTGTCATCGACATTACTTGCTTTCTCGTTTAGCCTATCATTATGGATACTCTTTAACCAATCCTTGAGCTCTGGGTGTTTTCCTTCCCTATAGAAGGGTGCCTTAATAACACAAGTCGTTAAGAGCAGCAGTAAGAGTAATTTTACAAATTATTACGCCATTTCTATTCCATCCTATCTTTTGTTCTAAAAATATTTGAGAACCTAATTGCTACTTCTTTGTTAGAATGTCCATCTCCGTTATTGTCTAATAAACAACATGGTTTCAGAAGTGGTTACGCTACTGTCTCCAACTTACTTTCATACGGTCAATATATTAATTACATCGGCTTTGGATGATTGGTACGAAGTAGATTCTATCTACACCGCCTTTGATACAGTTGACCATGGCATACTTCTTCTGAAACTTGAACATATCGGCATTAATGGCATTTTTTGGAATGGCTTAGATAATATTTAAACAATAGAACACAAGCTGTTCGCGTGGGTAGTTTCATTTCGTCGGAGATATTTGTTCCTTCGGTGGTACCTCAGGGGTCACATCTTGGACCAGTGCTATATAATGTATTTATAAATGATGTAGTCGATTGTTTTCATCACTCTGAATGTCTTCTGTTCGCTGACGACATGAAAATATTCAAAAGAATCACTGATACAATCTCCTCGGCATTGCTTCAACAAGATCTGGACGTGTGTCGTGATAATAATCTGTTGCTTAATATTGGTAAATGTAATATATAACATTTTCTAAAAAAGAACAATTACAAATAGAAATTACTTCATCGACGATAATGGGCATACTCGGGTGTCCACTGTTAAAGATTTAGGACTAATACTTTCTAATAGTTGGAGCTTTCACGATTATATAAGCTCTATAACTATCGAGTTCTTGGATTCGTTAAACGATGTAGTATTGAATTTATAAATATAAATACTGTTTTGAAGCTCTATACAATATCTTTATACAAGGCAGAGGTTACAAAAATCGAGTACGTTTCTTTCTTTCAAATTTGGACTAACAGGATCTTATCTACAACTCTCAGAGCAATTGAATTTGGAAAAGACGCCGATATTTTAACTGGGTATAAACTTGTAAATGTCTTGGTTAATTCACCTCACTAAGTTTACTAAATATTCATATTTTTTATGTTATTTGTTTATGTTTATTAATCTTTAGCTTTCTTTCCAAAAAATAAATACATATGAATATACACAAATATAAAACAAAACGTACAAAATTTTTGGATGGATGAAGCTCGGCGGAGTTCGTGCATCTGCGACGTTCTTCCACTCTAACCCTTGTATTTGTCCATGATGCTGAGGGTACAAATATCCTCTTGGACATCTGTATTCTGTTAAATACTTGTATTTACTCATAATAATGGTTGCGACCGTTACTATGTGGTAATTCATGATAAACACTAAAATAAAACACTTACTATGTTTTTACCACTAAAATTTATTGTAAAATATATAAAATAAGTTACAACAACACACGACTTAAGTTTCGACTTTTAAAGGTCATTATCACTTGATAATGACCTTTAAAAGTCGAAACTTAAGTCGTGTGTTGTTGTAACTTATTTTATATATTTTACAATAAATTTTAGTGGTAAAAACATAGTAAGTGTTTTATTTTAGTGTTTACTTGTATTTACATTTTTATCCCTTTTTAGGGAGAATTTTTGGCTGTTTATGTCAGCATGACAGATATATATATATATATATATATATATATATATATATATATATATATATATATATATATATATATATATATATATATATAAGATATATTCCCAAAAGAGAGTTACGTTCTTCTCGCTTTTTCAATGAGCGATATTATAAAACGAATTATGCAAAGCACTATGGAATTGCTCGGATTATTAATAATCGCAATCAAATTAATGTTGATCTTTGTAACGTTAGTATCAACACCAACAAGCTACGTCTTTTATTGCACAACAAGGTGTAATTTATTTGTTCAGTTAGTTATAATTGTGTCCTTTCCTTATTTTATAATAATGACTATTTATATATTTTTGTATCCCTCTCTGTTTGTAATGCCACTCCGTAAATAAATAAATCTTTCGCGAGGAGCTACCAACAGGATTAAAAACATATAACTTATTATTGGGAGGCAACTCATTAATACAACCGATGTGGCTTTGCACAAATTTTCAATCACGATTGGGCGAATAATTTTGATCTCTTTATAGAAGAGGTTAAGGTGCTACATAATACTTGTTAATAGCATATATTTAAACAAAACGAAAGCCATCTCTGAAATTACTAGTAGATAGGTTAGTTAATACTATAGTTCGAATAATGGTAGCATATATAGCATATAAAACGAAAACGGTTGGATTCTTTAATGTACTTCACTCTTCGAAATAGTTATCTTCCATAACTATGCTATACTTGTTCTGGAAACTTTTCAACAAGGCATTTTTGGAATAGTTCAAAAGCCTCGTCACATTTCGTTGAATGACAGAAATTCTCGTCTAATCTTGAATTTTGAAGGTGTTTAGTACTATTTCGATTTTTAAATAAAGAAAACACTGAACTTTTTTATAGCACTTAAATTTTTATTTCTCGTAATATAAGTGGTATAAAAATCAAATCTCTTTCCTTTCAATGCTGCAAGGTACATTGAAATTTTGAACAGTTTCATGAAACTTTCCGCCGAGATATGGCAAAACATTCAATTTAGAGGAGTCTCGTTGTAATCGCACAATCTCATGAGGATTATCTAAGCTCCAGATGAGCACATTGAAATTTTGAACCGTTTAATGAAATGTCTACGCAGGGTACGACCCCAGTACGCCAAAAAGGTTCATGGTTATTTGTTCACGACAATGTCCGCCCTCATACAGCCAATATCGTCAAATAGTTCTTCGCAAAAAAGGGGGTGGTGCAAATTGAACATCCACCATACTCGTCAGATACAATCCTCTAGACTTCTTCCTATTCCTATTACTCAAACTCGCTTTGAACTTTATTGTCAGAAGATGTATTTAGAAAAAAAAATGCCTAGGGAATAGCTTCTTTCTACAGGACTAAAATTTGGTTTTGGAGAATATAATCTACTAACCAAGAGATTAATTCGTTTATATCCACAAGTGAAAATTTTATTTAAGTTAAAGATATTAAAAGGATAAAATAAGGTGATTTACTATTTATGAACATGTTCCATAGCACATGGAGCATATACAGTGTCTACTGAATAACCTTGTTTTTTTTAGGAATAGTCGGATATGGCTGCTTTTAATAAAGTCGAAGAAGAGTGCATAAAAACTACTAGAGATTAAATACACAGTGGCATAGAATACTAACATAGAGGGTTATAGTGCCTGCCTGTGGCACAAGAGTGTAATTTTTAAGGTCAGGAGTTCTTTTTTCTGTGCGAAATAAACTAGAAACGGCATATATTGCAAAATAAATAAAATGTTTGTTTTTTAAATGATCTGGACAATTTTTGTATATTATATTTCATAGAAAGATGTTGGAACCCGTTTGATAAAGATCTGTGGCTATTGCCAGAGTTATTGAATTATACTAAAGTAATTATCGTGTTGCAAATAACACTAGGTAGAATATACTTATTTCTGTCATATAACTCTTAAAATTTAATAAAATAAACGTTAAGCAGTTTGTTGTAGATTTGCGAAATCTAATTTTATGACTAATTTTTTTTCATATTTTCTTTCTGTTAGAGCAATCTTTGTTCTTTTACATGATAAAATTTTAGGTTTCGATAGTATTTTAAAATTGATTAAATCAAAAGATTTTATTTCCGTTCATAAGCACTAATAACATCGCAGAATACTAGAATTCCTCCCGATTTAAAACTTAGTTTTAAGTTTTTTTTCTATTTCTCGAACAATTTTCTCACTTACCTCTTGGTGATACCTATTATTAGTTTTACGTATTTTAACGTTACATTTTTCTTTTTCCATACGAAGTACGAGAAAGTATTGTAATCGTGATTTTTTTCAAATCTAGAACTTCAAAGGAAGTTAAAACAGAAAAATGTTAAAACAGCTAACGCATTTGAACTGAAACTTTAAACTTAAGCTTTTATTTATTCTTTATCGAAAGATCTGAAAAGCTTTTGGTAAAAATTCATTCACCAACAGTGGGTGTGTACTCAAAAGCCGTTGTTTGTTTAAAGTTATCATTAAGTTACGTTTAACTGTCATAATAACATTTTGAAACGACATTAAAATTATAAGTACAATATTAAATTTAAAAGTTTTAAGGTACATTTTATCAAAAGTTTAAGCAAGGTTTTTAATTTTTTAATTATTTTTTTATTGACAAATCTTTTTTTATATAGTTTTAATATATTTTTTGTTACTATTTTCAACTATTTTTTATAAATCTTAATTGATGTGGATGTCTCTTAAAAGATTTTGATTTTCATGTTTATTTAGTGTTTTTATTCACTTTTATAAGGTTTCAATTGATTTTTCTTAACAAATCTCTATTGTTTTTAAAGAAATATTTCAATTGATTTTAACTCTTTCAGTACCAGATTATTTTTGATTGGCAAAAAGATTATCCCACGACTATTTCTTCACATATATGGTTCAAAACCTTGAATTCCTATTTATGCGGTTTATTTCTCACACACTGCTATAGAAACGAACGAGTGGCCGGACCTTGAAGAGCTTATCATAGCCGTCTTCTCCTGTTTTCTTCATTTTAGAATTGTCGGCTATATGGAAAGAAATATTTTTTTAAATTTGTTGAATTCATTGCGTCTCATGACATCCGCAATTGGTGAGAATTTGGTTTCTTTGGACCAGTACATTAAATACCATTAAATACTTTTCCATATCGTCCACGGACATCTTTAAAGAGGTATCTTCTTGTTAAGCATAAATATTTGTTTGCTCCGTCAACAGCTCAATAACAGAATCATCAAAAGATAATTTTAAATAGTCTATATTGTTAATTTCTTCCTACTTCCTACGCAACATTGCAACATTGCCTATACTGGCGTTCAAATCAAATATTAAGTTGCTTTAAGGCAGCCATGGTTCTAAAAGGATAAACATGGTTTCAGTTGTTACTTTAGGTAACATTTAAGCTGTAATTTTAAGAATTCATTTAAAAAATTGTCCTTGGCAAGTTTGGATAGGTTATTGGATTTTTTGACTATTTTTTATTTCTTAAACACTAAACTAAAACACTTACTAAACATTATGTATTATATGTACAATAAAGCACGTGTTAAGTTTCAACGTTTGGAACATAGTAAGTGTTTAGTTTAGTTTTGATCATGACTTACTACGTAGTAACGGTCGCAACTAATCATATCATCACTATCTCAATTAATTGTTGATTCTTTAAGAAAATTTCTAATAGAATTTAAACCCTCTTGACTTTGAAATAATTTTCAGTTCAATTATTCTATTTGAAAAAGAAACCCATTTTACGTGTGACCAATATTTTTTTAGAAAGGTTTCAATTGTTTTTGCCTAATTTCTGCCGTTTTAAGTTATTTAAGTTTGGTAATAAATTTTCAATTTTCAATCGATGTTGCTTATTTTTTTCAAAAAAATTTTGAAAAAAATAAGCAATATCGATTTTTTTTGCAAATATTACAACTGTCTAGTTTATCAATTGTGTTGTAGGTAAAATTTTAAATATTACAGAAAACTGGTAATAAAATTACTACAGCTATTTAAATTATTTGTTTAGAGTGTTTTAAACCGTATTTTCTTTTTAATTCAGTTTTTAATTGTCATTCTTTGAGAAACAATGATAATTAAAAATTTATCAAGAAAATACGGTTAAAACACTTAACAAATAATCAATAACTTATCCTTTTGATTTTTATAAATATAAAATTTTATTTCAAAGATTGGACTTTTTGAATTATTTATTCATTTTTTTCCTACTCGTTTCTTCTTTAAGAACTTTTCTTTTGTTCATTTTGTGTTGTGCAGTTTTTTTGACTCGATATTATAAAATTGTCATTGTAAAATAACAGCTACTTGTTTTAGAAAGTTTTATAACCGTTTTTTTCAAAAACTAAATTTTTTCTAAAGTGTTTTCCTGATGTTTTTACTCAGAAAATTTTCAATTATTTCAGATATTTTCAGTTATTTTTCGCTGGTATTGAATTTTGCTATTAAATTTTTAAACCACGTTTTTAGTTCAACAAATTCGTTCTGGAATTGATTCAACTGTTTTAAAATATTTCTTTAGGAAAATTTTGAATTACTTTTCTTGTCGTAAAATCCAAATTATTTGTAAGCAGTTTTTGCTTAGTAAATTTCAGCTTCAATTCAGGGAAAATACTATGATAGCCACATTACCATTTATTCATTTACTAATATTCATTTTGAATTCCAGAATGTTCATAATTTTAAGAGTATTAAATTATACATCCTTTGCTAAGATTTGAAATTTCTTGAAATATTTTTAAATTAATATTTTAGACGTACTAGATATGTGAGTATTTTTCCATCACGACCTTTTAGAATGTGTTTAGATTCTAGGATTTCTACTAGGATTGTAATTTTAGGATTAGTAACAAGCTTATAGATATTGAATTGACGAGGCGGATACTTAATTTATCTACCTGATAAAACCACTGGCAAAACATGTTGCAGTGTTCAACAATAAATGTGAAACCCTCTTAACTGTGAATTTTATTTCAAGAAGCTTATACTTAGATTGACCATAATATATTTGTTAATTGTGGGGGCGTTTACTTTGTGATACAGGGGTCACGATGACTTTACTATAAGTGGTAAAACAAAGTCATGGTGTCTCCTTCTTCATAATATATGTTATTCTATTTAAAATTTTGTGAATTTGTTTGTATATTTTTTAATATCTAGATTTATCATATGTTTTTTCCATTCAAGGCTTTCTAGGATTTCACCCTTAGCAGGAAGCTGATCTTTTCACAGCAGACACTGTTTGCACTTTTTACGCTCTTCTAATCAGATTCTAATAGTCACCATTTTTAGATCTTAATATATTCTACTGAAGGCAGATAGACTCTGTGATGGCTATTTATTGTTAAATGCCCCAGATAAGGTGGTCTATTGGCGCAAACTTTAGATTTAAGATAATCCCACAGAAAAAAGTCCATAGTCGTTAAATCAGAACTGCATGGATGCCAATTTATGTTCCCTCTCCTGAAGATCAATTTGCCAGGGAAATTTTCACTTTAATCGGGATTCTGGGGCTTTAATTCTTGTACCAATTGAATTTTATAGTGGTACAGCTTTACGTATTTGTGCATAATACTAATTGAAAGGAACGTCATGAACAGACTGGTTAACACTATCAACATTTTCTGTTGTTCTTGTTCTTGATCTTGGTCTTTTGGGCTTTCCAATGTTGTACCGATCTCTTTAAACTTCTTCACCCTTTTTCAAATTAGAGGAGTGCTTGGCGGCTCCTCATTTAAGTGGCAAAAACCTCTGCTGCAATCGCCGATTCCCAATTTTTATAAAACTCGCGCACACACAACGCACAATCCGCTTTCGAGAAACGTTCCATAAATCTAATCTACGGATTTGCATCCCTTCCCCTCGGATTAATTGCGTTCACGCAATATTTCTTTTGGGACACCCCGCATTAATAATATCTCTGTCTTATGCTATTTCTTTTTTACATTTACCTTTTTGTTTGTATGTTTTATAACTGAAGATTTTTAAATTAGTATTATTATGTTTACCTTTAATTGATCTAATTATTTGGAGTTAATTACCTAACATCAAAACAATAGATTGATTATAATTTGCCAACCTATTCAATTTCAGACTAATATTAGCGTTTCATTAACATCCAAGTAGCGGTATTCAGATAACAACTTTAGGGATATTATAAATTCCGCTGAAGTTCTTACTTAATTCACGTATTCCGTGAAATTCAAAATCCAATTGCGAATTCATGGAAAAACCAACTCTGCAATCAACTACATTTGCTTACTTACTCAAACACCTCAAATTACATTACGCCGACGAGAGACGCATTACGGGAAACTCTCTATCTGCATCGGCCCTAATCCGTCAGGCTTAAATTAATCCAGAGACACCGTCTAGACATCAACACCACACATTCGCACGAAGGGAACGATAATAAAACCCGAACCGGGCAATTACGTCGCAATTATCGTAAACTAAAACATTAATTAGAGTTACGTGATGGATTACCATTATCTATCTATTTGATCGGGCAGCAACAGATGCAAGACATCGGGAATTCTCTTCTGGCCTTTTTTTCTTAGTCATCTTTTATTGCCGCTTTTAAAGTGGGAAGGCGTCTCTTGATTGATAATGGGGAAAAAATTGTGGCCCTCTCGGGGAATCGGCTTCGCTTAATTTACTCGATTTTAATCGCCGCAATGAAATTCCTCTAACTGGGTGATTTCATTCCGTATCTGACAGTTTCAGATATTTTAACGACGTCGGTGCTCGTAAAACTTTATGCCGGGCGAGTAACTAGTTTAAGGGTTAATGATGTTCAAAAGGGCGGCTCGAATTATTTATATACAGGACGGTTTGCTTCAAATCTGTGGGGTAATCATCGTAGGCCTGGTGTTATCGTTAGCGTCACACGCCTCGAATGTTTATAAGAATGGTGTGATAACATTTAAGATCTACCCTAGATTTCTGCTTCCGTTGTTTTATTATTTTTTATTTTTATTTAAAAATATCCTGTAACTGAATTGCAAGTAATCTATTTGGAGTCTTTAGAAGCTTAAACCGAAGGTTGTAATTAATGATCACGTAAATAATAAATACATCAACTTTTGTAATTGATTTGTTTCCAAAAATACATTTTGAAGCAATTTTCGAAACACCAGTACCTCCTCCAAACTCTTTCTTGTATTATCTCTACAATCCATATTAATCTATACAACTTTCTGATACTACAAAAAGGAATTCAAAGAGACATTTTTGCTTTCACTTAATAAAATTTTATATTTGCTAATTTTATGTTTAATGAATATGTTTATTTTTATTTCAGGCTAAAGCCGATGATGGCAAGCCACTTCCTCACTGGCTGCTCTTCGACAAGACCGGTGGCGTTTTCTGGGGCCTGCCGCTGCACGAAGATATCGGAACCATACATATCACAGTGAAAACCATAGAACCTAGGATTAGTTCGGCCGTTGAGTTTACCTTAGTCGTAGAATCCAGTGGATCCAAGGAGGCGGTTGAGAAGTGTCCCCCGAACGAGGACAAGACCGTCCTCACCCTACTCATAGACAGAAGCATCCACATCATCAAGCCGAGAGAACGGATTATCGCGATCAATAACATCGCGAAGTTTTTCGGTCTACCTTACGTAAGTACCAAAAATAACATAATTAATTATTTCAGAAAAAATATTTGCCTGTACGATTCTTGAAACATGTTTCCGACTTCAAAATCAATTTGAACACTTGCCAGATGACGATCTACATAAATGGAGAATATAATATCATTAAAATTCATTTGATTAAAATTACAGGCCATGATAACCATAACAGACCATATAAGATTTTTATCTTTGGTATTTTGATATGAAGACCAGGAAAAATCGATGCTGCATTATTTCATTCATTGACATTAAAAAAGAATACTGCTTCATTCTTTGGAATTCCTACAGCATAAAGGAAACTGAAAAACAATTTCGATGGTTTTTACGTGTAGTAGTGGCCCATTCTTCATGGACCTGAAGTTCTAGTATCTTTTCCTGTAACTAAAAGCAGGGTACCTCCTCAGAATCTTCAAAATCTTAAGGCTTTGATAGCGAAGGTTGACCTTAGTGATCTGGACCTTTCGAAAGTATGAAATCTCCAAATTGAAATAAAAAGTTTGTTTATAAAAGGAACTTTCTTTTTGTACAGAATTCTGGAAAAAGTACTTTTAGAAGAAATGAACCTGACCTACTGTTCTGACGATTCCTGATTAATGGGCAAATCTATCATTTATAACAAAGATAAATGGAGGCTATTTATAGATTTATCCAAAGAAGTCTTAAAGCTATTTTTTTATTTCTGAACCAATTGGATATTAGATGATATTATAATAACTCTATGTAAGCCGGCTTGATGGTCACATTTAAACATGGGCAGTGATTTTAAAGTTAACTGGATGCTAACAAAGTTCCATTAATTTATTCGCAAGATAATTAGATAAATATTTCAAAAAATTATTGAACAATTCACTAAAATAGTTATTCGAAACAGCTTAGCATATCTAAAAATTAGAGGTTGTTTCTCTTAAATGAGCCTTCAAACTATTTTTGCCACTCTACTAGTTGGACACTCGATGCAATTAAAATAGCTCCATGAAAACTGGCTCTCATATTAAAAAAAAAATAAAGCATGCTGGTTAGACACGTATAGTCATTTTTAAGTTTTCTTGAGACTCTTAGGTCAGTTTCGATGTCAATAAAATAATACTAAAATCAAGTAATATTGATCAAAACAGTCGTAAAGCTCATTTTTATATATTTTTTGGTTTGATTTTATAGAGTGCCTTTTCCCTACAACCTCAGGATCGGCCGGACGATTTATCAGACAGTACTATAGTATTGGCCGGCCCAGGAAACCTAGCTGCTCGTACTTCCAAAACAAACTCTATTATCAAACTGGACGTTGGCTGTGATGGAAGGTTGTGGTTGAATTCCGCGCCTTTGGTGCACCAGTTGAAGCAGCAATCTCGCGACGGGACCATTGCCGAGGTCGTCAGACTGCCCATCATCGGATGGAGGGTGAGGCTCGAAGCGAGGCAAATGTTCAGGAGCAAAAGACACGTCGATGAATTTGGTAAGAAATTTGTGCATAACTAATTAATAGCAGAAACCACTTAGATATGAAGAAAATTTTAAATCTGTATGAACATAATCCAATTCTCTTATCAGTAAAACGGAGCTTTTATTGAAAGAAAAATCCTTTTTATTAATGATTGTAACAAAATTTCTTATTTGCTTACTTTCATATAAATTTCGACAATATATTTCTTTAATATTAATACTATTTTAGGTAGTGGAGGAAGCGGTGCCGGTGATTATGACGAAAATTACGAAAGCGATTATGAAAATTACGAAGATGAGGAGTACGATGATTACAGCGATCCAGATGCGCCACTCCCCACCACCACCACCACCTTAAAAGCTACGAAACCTACAACCACAACAGTGACTACGACTACCACTACAACGACCACAACTCCTGCAACGACTACAACCACCACAACAACTACACCACCACCATCACCCACTAATCCTCCAATGACTCCGGCAGTTACATCGTCCTTAGAAGGAAGCTCAACGCACCATCACAGGCATCACCACGGACAGATATCACCAGCAGATCCGACGAAGATACACCGCGGAATGGAAACTGAGGTATATAGACCTACGGAGGATCATCGCACCACGCAGGAAACCACAGCTCATGCAAGAACCACCGTGCAGGAGGCACCTGTGCTCACAACACCTGTCACAATTCCGGAAATTATAACGGAGAAAATTGATATTCCAAAGCCGGACGATGCGCTTAATTTAAATTATGATGATGAGGATGAAGATTATGAAGATGAGGACGATATTGAGAGTGAGACTATAATCCCGGATGCTACGGGTAGGAACGAGCCTAGGTTTGAAATCATCACGGATACAGAAACGACGTTACAAGAAATCGCCACCACTAAACCGGAAGTTGTAGAGTATATACCGGAAACTACTGAGATGGTAACTAAACCTACAACAACCAGCACTACTCCTGTGGTAACTACTACGACCACTACTACCACAACACCTGTTCCTACAACAACGGAAACGATAACCATACCTACAACAATTAAGGAAGAACCGACTACACAACCACAAACTGAACCACCTACAACTACAACCACTACGACCACAACAACAACCACCACCACTACTACAACAACACCTAAACCAACGGAAACAACCACGACGACCACGGAAAAGGTCACTACGGAAGAAGATCTCACAACGACGGTCAAACAAACCACTGTTCGTCACCTAACCTCCACACAAAAACCAACTACGACGTTCTACACAGAAACTATCGAATACGAAGTGAAGAACTTCCCACCGACTATTCAAAATCGACTGAAGCGAATCGCCACGACTGCAGGAAAGGCGTTTAGCTATATAATTCCATTGAGCACCTTCACTGATATTGAAGATGGGGATAATCTGCACTTGGAGTTTTTGGATAATGACGGTAAGCCGATGAACAAAACCTCCTGGTGCCAGTTTAATCCCAGAACACGAGAAATATATGGGCTGTAAGTATATATTTATATTCACCTACCTTTATAAGTTAAAATAATATTAAAAATATCTATATTTCAGTTCAAAATTAGCTTATCTTACGAATACGAATTTGTAATGTTGAATTATATTTTGATCATGCTCTTAATAGTGCTTTGTTTTTGTCTTTAATTAAAGGCAAACAAAATAGGTACTAATTTTTTGTTCATATCCTTTTGATATAATTTTAAACAACTAATAAACTTTTTATTTGGTGCACAATTTTTCATCCTAAAACTAAAAATTCTTTTATTTATAAATAATTTTTACTTTACAGTCCATTAGAAGAAGACGTATCACGTTGGGAGTACGTCCTGAAAGCCACGGATAAAGAAGGTGCTTCCGTATCGGATCATGTGGAAATTATAGTCCATCACCATAAATCCCGAAGGGTTGTAAACCACGAGTTTTCCCTGTACATGCACGTAGAGAAAAAGTGGGAATTTCCCCATGATATCGACTGGTCCTTAAAGACGCTTAGAGCTATCGGACAACTTTACCATATGACAAATTTGACGGACATTACGGTCAGAAGAATCAACTACACCAGCGAACCTGTGGTCTTTGTATGGACGAACGATTCCTTGCCGAAAAGCTATTGCCCCACGGTGGAGATTGATAAATTATTCGAGGTAAATGACAACATTATTGTATCAACATAAATTGTTATAATATTAAGACAGAAAATAAATATGCTCATTGTGAACATTAGTACAAATTAAATTTTTACTTATACCAATGAATAAATAATCACACAACTTTTGTTTCTTATGCATTTCTTAGCGAAAGACAAATTTTACTCACTTTGAAGGTTGTTTATACTTATATCATCTTATGTATGTTTTAGGTTTTGACTGCAAATGATGAAGGTGACCCTTCTCATGCCCTGACCAGAGTTCTAGTCCCCGAATTGAGGGTGAAAAAAGTGATGTACCATGGTTTGGGTGTTTGCGAGACCAAACCACAACCGCCACCATTGCAGCCCATCACTCCACCCATTAATTTCTCGCCGATTCTGCGCAATCCCGTTGACCACATAAACTCCACGGTTGGAGAGCTTCTGGTGTTTAAAGTTCCTGACGTAAGTTATTTTATCAATATATCAATTAATTGCTAAAAATATTTAACCAGATTATTCTAAAAACTAATTAAAATGTATTATTTTAAATTATAGAATTTATTTTCTCTCGGTCGGTCAGTCATTCAAGTTAAAACTAAGAATTTATTATTATTTTACTACTTATAAAATAATATTTGTATATTTTTAGGATACATTCTACGATCCGGAAGATGTAGACTCCCGCAATTTGAAAATGACTCTGTTAACGGTGGATCGGCAGCAGATCCCATCAGATCACTGGCTGCAGTTCGACAGCAAGAACAAGGAGTTCTACGGTATTCCTCTGCCGCAAGACGTCGGACGCAGTGAATACCAATTGGTTTGCGAGGATAGCGGAGGATTGCCAGCCAGTGATAGTTTGGTGGTTGTCGTTCACGTTCCACCCAGAAGGCACTACAACGTGGAGTTTAGCATGACGTTAGACACGCCTTATGAGAGCTTCATCAACAGTGCCAGCATGCAGAGGAAGTTCATCGAAAAGTTGAAGGTTTGTAGTAAAATATACAACTAAAGTTACTAAATTGGAATAAATGATTACTATAACAACGAGATCTACATGTTCTAACGTGTATTAATCTTAGTACTTTTAAGATTCATCTCCAAACAGATTCTCTTTGGAGTTTTAATAAATGTCATATTTTCTAATTTTAATTTATTAGATTACCTTTAACATATAGTTTTCCTCCTCATAGTTGTAGTAATGATTCATAACTTTGAATGAACTTGTACTATCCATTTTTCATATTGTAATTATCAAGTTTTACTAATCAATTTAAGACCGCTTCTTTCTTTGTTTTTCATTCTTTTATCAGAATGATTAGTTACTGGACTAATTTTAGACATTTATACTTAACTTACATGGATCAATAAATCGTTCCATATCTACCTTCTGGTAGAAGAAGCCTATGTCACACCTATCATGTAGTTTTATTTCAATATTTAATATATTTCAGGATCTCTTCAACGATCAAAACACGAGCTTCATTCACCTAAGCTCAATAAGCAGAGGGTCCACGATCGTCAGCTGGTACAACAAATCTCTGAGCCTGCACGAGTGTCCCCGCCAGCAAATCAAACAGTTAGAATCGATCCTGGTCAACAACGACCGTACGATCGCATCTAGGGTGCAAGACATCATGGATCCGGAATTCAAGGTATCCACCATTAAACTTCAACTGATCGGATCCTGCAAAGGACGCCCGAACATCCAATCTCCCACCAGTAAAGGAGTTCCCGTCGAAGAACCTCCACTATCCGATCACGAGGACTACCTGATCACATTCATAGTCCCGGCCGTGATTATTTGCGCGATGCTTTTGTTGGCCGGAATAGCGGCTTGTGTCCTCTACAGACGGAGACGTACCGGTAAGATGAACGTGGAGGAGGACGGAAGGTCCACGTTCGGTAATAAGGGGATTCCCGTGATCTTCCAGGAGGAATTGGAGGAGAAGCCAGAGCCAGGTACCATTAAATTTATCAATAATATCTAATTTTATTATCCTAGGTGTAGTTTGTATTTATCTTTCTTTTTATTTTTAATTGTATAAACTCGAATAAACTTTTTTTTACTTTTACATGTAGCACTCTTTATTTTTTCTTCTTTTTCTCTTTTGCATTCTGGAGTAGTGAAGATGGTTTGGGTCTTACTTTATTTTGTATTGCAATGCAGCTATAATATCAATTATCATCCTTTATATGCGAAGATTACGTTGGGTAACACCTAAACCATGCGCACATACCTTTCGGTATTAATTTTGATATTTTTGCATTTATTTTCTTTAAGTAAATATATAAATGTTGAGATGCCATAAATATTAATTCCATTTATATTGTGCTTATCTCCGCAAAATCTAATAGAAAATAATATAGATATAATGGAAATTAACTATCATCTGGGAGTACTTTTATTTAATTTGAAAAATTATGTTGTTAATAAAAATAGCATGATTTTAGAGGTTATGTTAAGCAATTAAAATGTTATTCTTTATTACAATTATTTTTTTATGCAAGTTTAATATTTTCCACTTATTTATACTAAAACAATTTTAATCATATTGTATAAAACAAATCACCCTATGCAAAAAAGGTAGTAGGCTAAATGATTAAATAAATAAATTAAATAAAGCTAATTATTTGATAATAGTCCAGAAATCATTTGGCTTATCAGTAACCAAGTACAAATCAATTTATTGATGATGGAGGCTTCTACTTCGTTATACATATTTAATGATAAAATTAAACACAATAATCACTTTGTTTTGTATAACCGTTATACAAAACAAAGTGATTATTGTGTTTAATTTTATCACCAATCAATTTAACATATGCTGAATATTTTTTTTGAAGAAATGCTGAATTTTTTTAATGCTAAAAACAAAACAATTGACTTTCTGGTCAAGTGTTAAAACTTTTTGAAAATTTACGTAACTTGAGCGTTTATGAAAAAATAAACCTACCCCAGAATATTTTTATCAAATCAGGAACTTTATCAAATGATAAATAAAACTTACTTTGTTAATATCACACACGGAATTTATTTCGTAACTATAGTTTCAACCTTACAAGGCCATTATCAAACGTAGAGTACTGTTAATTTGATAAAGTTCCTGATTCAATATGTATCACAAAGTTATGGCTTCAAGCATCCAACATATTTTTATCAAACTCTCAACTACTAGTTATGTGAAATCTACTTTACTTTTTCAGTGTCAATTGTTTATGTCCTCCAAGCTATTTCAAACTATTAACTTCATATGCAACAAAACCTAGTTTCAAATCAAATCAGCACAAAACTGAAATAAGGCAATTAACAAAATTTGCTTAAATTAAAATTACAGTCAACTCAATTGTTCATTACTGTACAACCTCGACTTCCTCAACCCCCTTTAGTGAATCACCTGCACAATTTCGACTTAGCTTTTTTATTCATTTAAGTCCTCTGAAACTATATAAAATATTTATATTGTCTTTACCTTTAAATTTCATATGCACCAGAGCCTAATTCAGAGTCAAAGAAGATCAAATCAACTAAATTGCACTTTATTCATTTTGTAGGTTTGGCACTTGCACCTCCTCGACTGCAAAGCTAGATTTTCCTTCCTAAGTAAATTTTGAATCATCAGCAAAATTTCTATTTAGATTTTTTTATTGCCCTCAATTTTAATCCTTTATATCCGTCGAGCTATATAACTTGTTTACATGTCAATGTTATAATCTAAATATCGCTAGAACAAGGTTTGACTATCGTTTTCTCATAACCTATGTTGATCATAATTTCACTATTTCCAAAAAATTTGTTAAAAATTAAATTACCCCTCAATTGAATTGAGAATTTTCCATTTCTATTTGGGGTTTATATTATCACTTTAGAACCAATTTAGTGAAGGCTTCTTCTGTCCTAAATTAATATTATTTTCAGTGATAGTCTTAATCAATAAACATGTTAAAGCTAAGAACAACTGAACACTTGGTACATTTTATTTGAACAAATTTATGTACCTGATTCCATCATGAGTAACAATTATAACCTTACATCTTACATTTATTCTATAATTTTTTCTTTAACAGCAATGTACTTTTGTAGTGTTTAGTTTTGTTTTTACCTGGGTCTTCACCCGGGATATTGACCTTCAATCAAAATGTCGTCTTTTCTGTGGCTTCCAGGCACGAAAGCGCCGATAATCCTCAAAGACGAAAAACCGCCACTGGCGCCGCCCGAGTACAGCAAAAGCGGCTCGCTGAAATTGGCGGACGACTCTGAACCCTACCAGCCGCCGCCGCCGCCCTTCACTCGGCCCCAGGACAACGCCAGGCAGCAGCGCCCCAAGCCGACGCCGACATACAGAAAACCACCACCGTACGTTCCGCCTTAACAACTACACTTCACCTTTTTCCAGCAATAACGGTTTTCACCAAACTGCCAGAATACTTACATAAAAACAAAAAAAAAAACAACAAAAAAAAATACGCCAAGCCACCACCACTCTTGATTGTGTTGTGTAAGAATCTCATTAATTTCCTACCCCCGAACTGATCTGAAGATTGTAAGAGCACACTTGAAAAAAACTAAACTGCGCACAGATGTTAACTATCGTGTCTCCTTAATAATAAATGTCAAAGACTGTAAGAAAACAAAAAAAAATGCTTAATTTAAAAAAAATGTGATTAAGGTCGTTAACGTGATATCTGTGTGTTTATTTCTTTAGATTGTAATTTACTAACTTGCATATCATGGTAATCCCAACGAATACCAAAGAGGTGTAATTCTGTTAAAGAAAACAAAACAAAAGAATATTGGCAATCATTAGGACCCCCAAACTTGTTTCAAACTCGGACAATTTTTTCTTTTGTACTTTTTATACGAACTCGGTTTAAGACCTTTTACAGTGTATTTTCTAGTGATTATAGGAACAGTGGCAGACAGAGCTAATGTACCAAATTTGGTAGGCGAGTATGTACGTTTGTACCAGTCTTCGGCAAAAGTTTCAAGCAATTGTGATTTTTTCATACCTAAATAATTCAATAATTAATCTCTAAAGGGAATTTTAATATATGACAAATTATTTAACATAATATATATATAAATAAATCAAAAATGTATACTTCATTCTGTATTATATTTATAATATTGGTATTTATAGATACAAATATCAGCACTGTTTTTCTTACTATTGATTGATAAACGCAGGTTTATTATTTATTCACATTTCAATCATTAGACTCAAAAACAAAATAATAATGAAGAAATCAAAATTTATGAGAAACAACAATTAAACATTCATAAAAAACTAAAATACATCCTTCAGGTTAATGTTAATGAATTTAAAACTTTTATAAATACATCAAATTATAGACGTCTAACAAATTGTGAAGTATTAATAACTCACTTAAAATTTTAAAAATTAATTTGGAAAGTTTTCAACATTTAAAACAGTTAATAAATGCCAAACAAAAAAACATTTGACTATTTTAGTATTTTCGATTTAATACAAATATATTCTAACCATATCCAATAATTTTTAGGTTTTAAAAATCACAAATAAACAATTGAAAACTTTTGCCCTGCGCTGTATAAAGAAAAAAACAAGCAAATCAATTATGTACTCCAGTTAAACTGTAGATTAGCCCAGCTCCCCCCCTATTATTTTATAATTGTACTGATTAAGATTTAATTAATTACGTAACTTAGCTTGTAGGTCGGTAAGTAAGGCTGTCGCGATTTGGACTTTTGAAGGCGAAAGAAAAACATAAGTTACCAAACAAAATAAGAAGAAGAAAAAAACGTTTCGTTTACACCCACGATTTTTTATTTTATATCATTTTATTTTTTTTATTTGATAAGACTTGTGTAGATTAATACTGTGTTTCATTCATCTCTCTATAAATATATACAAATATAAATATATAAATATTCGTAGCATATCATGGATAGGATAAAAGTATATTTTTGTGTTTTTGATTTTTGTAATCGGTCGGTAGTCTTGAATATTTCTATGTCATATCGTATATATATACTTTTGTATTAATCGCCCCCTTTTTCCCCCCACGTTTATTGAATTATTAATAAATGATTAACATTTTTTCTGTATGTGAGGTCATATTTTTTATATTATACTCATTAAAAAAAAAACTAATAAATCTCGTCATACTCATCTAACGTTGTTTTATTTAAATGATTATGTTAAATATATGTGTATTGTATGTTGTATTATTTATATAGCTATATTCTGTGAAATAAGTTATAATATATATTATTAATGATTTCAGCTTTTTTTATTAATTAGGTTGAGAATGAATACACTTTAGTGGCATCACAAAAATAAAACCAAGCCAAAATTCTCAACATACTTCACAAAGTAATGGCTGTGACAATGAATCATAAATGTAGACACTACGTTAAGTCATTTCCATCCAGTTCCTGCTTTATTTCATAATTTATTTTTATTTATCAATCAAATAATTATACTCATTTATTTTTCACCTTAAAAAAATTGTGACAAAACAAATAAAATATTTGAAAATCACATTCACTTTACCTGATTAGATAATATACCTTACATGTATTTCATGAATAATTTTCTCACTTATCTCTTGGTGAAACATTATTAAATAATAGGTAGAACCTAAATCAAGTGTTTATCAATTCTCTACCTATTATACCTTATATGTATTTTAAGTATCTCATTGATCAGTTCATTAAAAAAGCTGTTATTAAATATAATCTTAAATATAAATATATTTTAATATTACAGATATCACCAACTGTTCCTTCGACGTTATTTCAAAATGACATATAGTCATATCACTACTGCGACTAGTAGAGTTGGAGAACATATGTTAGAAAAAAGTGCTTACTATGTAATAAAACCTAATAACTACAACATTTAAAATATTTTGCAGATCACTAACTAATTGTACTGGATTAACAAGTTACGATATATTTATAATCTAAATAACTTTAAAACACTATTTGAAATTTACACTGAATTGAAAAATGCACTATGTTTTAACCAAAAATAATGAAATTTGAATTTTTCAATTCAGTGTAAGTATGGATTACCATGTAGTAACGGTCGCAACCATTCTCTTTACTATTTGAAATAGTGGGATTAAGTATAATTAGAAATCTGCAGCAGATTTTATTGTGTCAGTTAAAAGCAGATAATATTGTGTGAGCCAAAAGAAAATAAGATCAAAATAAATATGTACTATAGTGTATAAGAAAGAAAAAAGGTATTACAATATTATTATAAAAATAGGTAATATTAACAACAATCAATTAAATCCAATTATCTTTAAATGGAACTGCTAAAAATAAAGATATTAAGCCATCAATTGAAGTTAAAGTATGTTTTGTTTATTTACTTAGTTTTCACATATACTGTACTGTATTGTGTACAATTATTTGGCTGTAAAAGGAAAGATTGTACAGTGATGAATAGTAAATATTTGTTTATAAAACCTAAAATTTTTAGAATGGCTATAAATATTCTAATTGAGAATCTGATGCCAAAAAAAATATATTTCTCATAGAAAATTAGATTATTTACCACTAACGTACCGGCATAGAAAACATACACTATACCGGCATGCATACGTGTATATTAAGTTGCATATAAACAATGGAATGTGTATATTCGGTTGCTTATATATGGTAGAATGTGTTGTGTTAAATATAACACATATTATTTATAATTGATTAATGGTTGAGGCGTTAACTTCGTGATACATTTTGGAAAATTAAACAAAAACGTTTACTTTGTTAATATCACATTTTATTTTTAAGTGGCTCGAGTTTCGATCATTAACTGATCATTATCAAACTTAAAGTTTATTATTTATTATTTATAAATACATGCTAAGAGTTCATGAGTAAAAACTTGTTTCTACAAAAATAATAAAATCTACTTTCATTAAAGTAAAATCTTAAATTCGTATTATATTATTCAATTTACATTGCTTGTTAAAAATAATCTGCTATACACTTAATTAACCACAAACTTTTGGATATAGATAAATTATGGTAAATCTTCATATTTTGATCACAGAAATCCAGGTTCAGCCATTTTCCCACACTAACGGGACACCATGTATATAGGAACAAATAAATATAAATACAAGGTCTATTGTGAAAGTAACGTGCTTGATTTTATTGTGACGCGACTATCTATAATAATAATACCTCAAGAGGTGTTCAAGGATGACTGCATTTCAAGCACAAATGAGCAAGTCATCAAAACGATGCTTATTGACGTCCGATGAATTGTTCATTTGGAGTGAAGAAGAAGAAGAAGAAACTATCAACTAAGCCTTTTACCTGCAGAGATATATTGAAAAGATTCAGTCAGGCTTCACTATGTCAATGCCTCCAGCCACACAGTCATCGTTGCCAATTTCTTTGTCCTGAACAACACCCCAGTGGTCTCACAGCCCCCTTACTGTCCCGATTTGGTTCCGTGCGAATTTTTGTTACCCTGACTGAAAAGAGAGCTGAAAATAAAGCATCGGAAGTCCGTGGAAAACATCCAAAAGTATGTTACAACGTTCCCAAGAAATATTTCTATCAAGAAGTTTCAGAGTGCCTTCCAGGCATGGCAGACACATTTCTGCAATTGTATTTGAAGAATTTTAACCATTTGTATCAGTTCGATCAATAAATATATTTTTCCCAGAAAATTCGTATTACTTCTATAATGGACGCTATATGAATAGAATATGCACTTTCAGCTTTATCTTCTATGTAACATCAACGTTTTAATTTTTAGAGTTATTTTTAAAGACTAAGAATGAAACGATAGTTTGTTAAAAAAAAATTATTACGCTACGTTCAGATTTCAGCAGGCAACTTTATACAATCTCTATATAAAATAACCTTTTTGATGTATAATAGGCTTCTTTTATATTAAACTAATGTAATCCCGTTTATCATAAGAATTATTTATCTAGTGATGTGTGCAAAAATAAATGAGACGCATAATGACAAACAATTTATTAACCGTTTATATTATACTTTTATGACCACCACGCCAAGAAGATCAATGCGATTTGGTTGCAACTTTGCATATCAGAACCATTAAAACTTGCCAATTCGAAGATTTAAGTAAAATTGTTATAATGTGCTGTATCTCGCTCATTTTTGATCTGATTTGAATGAATAAAATATCAAATTAAATTATTAATAAAAGACTACAATATGAACTTAACTGGTATTATTTTCTTGCATGCAGTTTTCGACAAAGATAATCAACTTTTTTTTTCTAATTGCTCTGTATACTTATTTTATAATCATCCGCAAGATTTTTTTTCTGAATGTAAAAATTTTAAACAAATTTGAGAAATTGAATTTATGGTAAAAAAAATAAAAATCGAGTACTCACAGTAAACAATAAGCAGAGCCTATTTTAAATGTTAGAAGTAACAGTGTCAGTCATTCATAAAATACTGAAAGCTAAATACATAAAGATGAGATGGAAGGCCCACATCGTCGACGGCACAACTCGTACTACTAAATAGTTATGGCTGAAAATGTTCAGTCGGTATTGTTTTTTTCCAATCCCTTATTTATATTATCAAAAGTGTTAATTTTTTGTATAAAACTTTATCATCTTAGTCATGAATCTCCAAATATTTTATACCAAATATGATCTTTAATTAGTGCATTATTCATTTTTTCCTTTTTCACTCTGTACAAGGCAGACATATAGGTACACAAGTAAATTGTACATGGTGTAAGGTTCTAGCTTTGATTGAAATATTTCATTCAACAGTTTTAGGTTGTTTTAACCATAAATACTTCAGCTTGAAGAATTCTCCTTCGATATTGTTTTTAAATATCCCGCAGGAGTTTCTACATACCTGTATAAAAATTGATCATCTCAATACACGAATCTCTAAATATTTCTGCACAACATACCTTCATTTATAGAGGTGGTTATGTACTCACAAGCTTTTGTACTAGTAACAAGTTTGACCTGAAACATTCTCTGTTGTCAGTATTGCGTTCTTGGAAAATATCTAATAGGAATCTTAATATATAAAAAAAAAAAAAAAAAAAAACCTTTATTGGCATCAAAACTTATATACAACTAATACTAATATTTCTTCCTCTCTTTATTTTCTTTTCTCTTCTTTTTCTCATACCTCCTCTCTTCGTCTCTTTCTTTCCCACCCCAACCGTCTCAGAATCCTTACCCTGGCCCCATCTTCTCTCAACCATTCTGCAGCCCTTCTACAACCTTCCACCCATTCTGCATCCACTCCCTTACATTCATCCGCCAAATGTAACCACGTATCCTTCCCTTCCTCGCATAACACACATCGCCCGTAACTCTCCCCCATCCATTTCTTTCTCCCTCTCTCTTCCGCCCCGCATCTCGCTCTTGCCAAGGTCACCCTTTCCTCCCTTCCCAAGCGATTATTCTTCAGGTACCTTGGCCTCCTTCCATGCACCTGCCACTCCTTGTAACTCTCGTTGTATTCACTCTTCACTATACACCCTTGTCTTTCTTGGCCTTCCACCTCTTTCGCCTTTTCATGCACCCATCCCGCTACATTCACCCCTTGTTCCATCCACTCCTTCACGATCCCCTCTGACATTCCCACCCTCTCATACATCCTTCTCCTCTCCGCTCTCCAGTCACCCGTGCCTTCCTTCCATACCCCCTTCACCAATCTTCCCTCTTCTAAACCCCATAATTTCATTTCAAAACCAGCCACTCTCTTTATAGTCTCGCACCACATACTCTCCCTATGTGTTTCCTGAAGCAGTATGTATTCGGGTGTTGATTTCTCAACCCCTAACATCTGCTTCAAGAAATACCGCTGCTCTCTCTCAACCCTCTCATACCTCCTAACACCCCACACCTCCGCCCCATACATCAAGATCGGTCTCACACATGCATCCCAAAGATCACACGTAACTCTCACACTGCCATCCATCCACTTTCCCCATCTCTCTCTTACCGCCCCCCACGCTTTTCTGGCTTTTCCCTGGATCCACCTAATGTGTTCTTCATACCCCCCCGAGCTCTTAAACATAAATCCCAGGTACTTAAACATTCTCACTCTCTCTATCACCTCACCCTTCCACTCTAGCTCTTCCACTCTTCCCTCTCTTCCTTTATTTCTAAATCTCATCCACTTCGTTTTTTCGACATTCACTCTTAGCTCTCTTTTATCCATGTATTTCTCCACTCTCGCTAACATCTCTTTTACTCCCTTCCAATCCCTCGCCAATAACACCATGTCATCTGCATATGCCAGCATCCACACCTTACTTCGCCCAACCACTACCCCGCCCGCCTGCCCTTTTCTCAACACCTCATCTAACTCTCCAGTGTATATATTAAAAAGAATTGGGCTCAGCGGGCAGCCCTGCCTCACACCCTTCCATACTCTAAACTTCTCTGACCTAGCGCCTCCCACTTTCGCCACTCCCCACGTTTCTTCATACACCCTCCTTACAAATTCCACCATTCCCTCACTCACTCCTCCCCTTCTCATACATTCTATCAGTCTTTCCCTTGGCACCGAATCATACGCTGCTCTCAGATCTAAGAAAATCGCATACACACTCCCTCTCTCTCCCATCACGTGTTCTATGATTCTGGCCAGGGTAAAGATCTGTTCTCTTGTCCCTCTTCCCTTTCTAAAACCCCCCTGCACCTCTGGCACCATTGCCTTCCCCTCCACCTCCTCCTCCAGCCTGTTCTTTACTATCGTCATTGCCAGCTTGTATCCTGTGTTCATTACTGTAATCCCTCTGTAATTACCCACTATTCCCCTTTCACCCCCTTTATGTATCGGGCACACTGCCCCCACTTTCCACGACTCTGGCATCTCCTCCTCGCCCCTCCATATTCGGTTGAGGATATTTCTAAAGCATTTTCTTCCTTCTATTCCTATGCTCTTCCAAAATTCAGCCCTTAACCCGTCGAGTCCCGGGGCTTTCCCTCTCTTCAGCTCCTCGAAACCTCTCTCCACCTCCTCCTCCGTGAAATCTGCCACCTCTCCTATATCTCCTCTTCTTCCCATTCCTTCTGGTTTGCCGGTCTCCTCTTTGCATCTTGCTGTCCAGCTTTGCAGATCTATCTCCCCCTGCCTATTTCCTTTGTCGCTCTTCAATATCCTCCACATTTGCGCTTCATTTTTACAGGTTCTTAATTCCTCCGCTCTCTTCTCCACCTCCTTTTTCATTTTCTCCTCGCACACCCTCTCATACCGTTTTTTTGCTTCCCATAACCTTCTCTCCTCCTTGCTGTCCTTTCTGTATTCATTTCTTGTCCTCCTCATCTCTGCCTTCGCCCTTCTGCACTCTTCGTCGAACCACCCACTCTTTACCCCCCCCTTCACCTTTCTCCTCCTACCGCACCTCACTATAGTCTCCTCGAACTCCTTCATTGACCCCACTTCTCCCCATTTCACTTCTTCCAGCTTCTCTCTCATTCTTTTCATCGCCATTTCCCCGCTCTCCAGCCTTTCCTCTTCGCTTTCTTCTACTCCCTCTCTCCTTGTCCCCATCCTTAATTCTATCTTTAGTGGCCAATGGTCTGAGCCCCCTATATCTTCCACCACCATCCTCTTCACATCTCCCCTACCACACCCTTTCGCCACTACGTAATCGATCACCGATTCTCCCTTCGGACCTACATAAGTTATTCTCCCGTCCCAGTCCCCTTCCGTACACCCGTTTAATATCTCCCATCCTTCTTCTATCGCCCACTCTTGCATCCTCCTACCCTCCATGTTTATATGTTTATCCTGTGATTTCCTCTCGATTTCTTCCCCCTCCTCGCTTATCCCTCCTCCTAATTCCCCCGTCCTCGCATTGAAATCCCCCCCCACCACAAACCTCCCTCCTTCCCCTGTTCTCTTTTCTATCTCTTCTCTTACATCCCTCCAATTTTTGTTTACATACACCACTCCCACTGTAGTCCTCTGCCTTCCCTGCCCATACCTCACCCATCCCACGTCTTCTTCCCCTTTCGTGAACTCAAACTCCGCCGGTTGTTTGTTCCTCCTTACTCCCACTATCATCCCCCCCATCGCTCTTCCTCTCGTTGCATTTTTTCTTGCCCCCTTCATTCCCCATCTAAAGTCTTCTGGTAACCCCCTCTTCACTTCCTCCCATTCTTCCTTTAGCATCCATGTTTCCACTAACCCCACTATGTCTTTCCCTTTGGTCCACTCTTGTAGGTCTCTTTCTCGTGCCCCTCCTATAGTTTTACCTTTGATCCCCGCCACGTTCCAGACCCCTATGGTTAGCACCTCCCCCCCTCTGTCACCTCCTCCTGTTTCCCGCCTCCCACTCATTCCCCTTACTGCCTCTATACGTTTTTTGTATCTTCAACTAACCCCCCCTTGTCATTACACCATCTCCATATCTTATATATAATTATAATTATCTTCTGGTATCCCACTCTTGCCGAGCGCCCCCTGTCCCATTCCTTCTTAGCCCTCGCCCTTATCTGCTTTTGCACCTTTCTTTAATATATAAAATCATAAAACATTAATACCTTAAGAGATTCTTATACCTTTTAAAAGCAATTTCTGACTCTACTCCTATGTTATTTTACACTAAAATTAATTTTTGATAGAAACATTTTTGAATCTGGCTATGGAGACTCGGGACAATGTTGAAATGCTGGTAAATAATCAAATTTTTGTTTTCGAAAATTACCAAACTTTTTCTTCTGGGTTAATATTTTTTTTATGTATAATTTTACTTACATTTTCTCTGATGAAATCATCAAGTATACTAAACTCAATGGGATTAAGTTTATGTGTAAGTTCTGAATGCAACAACTTGAGATAGTGTTGAATTACGTCTCTTCTACGATGCATGTTTCTAATTTCCGATTGGGCTGCTTAATGGCTGATTTTGCTTCTGGTGTGGTGGAACGAGTTTTAATGTGTAAGATATGTATCTTAGGACTACGTGATGTCGTAAACATCAACAAAGTTTGGTCTGTTGTGCGGTACAAGCTGATTTAATCATAAAAATAGTTGCTGCGGTTACTAAGTGGTATTTCATAATAAACACTAAACTAACTCACTTACTATGTAATAACGGTCGCAACTATTCTTATGATTATCACCATAAACTACTACCTATATTAGTCTACTGTGATTATTACTTTATATATATATTTCAATCAACGATTTTAGCTCGTATCTTTAGAGTGTTTTTATTATTCCATTACGTGTTATTTATTGACATATATGTACATTTGGTTGCATATAATATATATAAGTGTGCAATTCCTTAAAAACTATCATCATTGTCTGTCGGTAGTGTTTTCTTGGAAAATATATTTGATTAGCATTATTCTTACGAATATGATTAAAAACACTATGAAATTTTTACCGTTTTCAAAAAGCAAATAATGCAAAGAGTAAAATATAATTTAATAAGAAATATCAAGATACAAAATTTTGTTTTAAATAGATAGATATAATCAAAATTCAATACAAATTCGATGAAAGAAAAATCAGTTTCATAATGTATACATAGTAACTTTAGTACTGGAATAATTTCTTTGATAAAAAAGAGATAACAGAACTTAATTTAATGCTATTAAAAGTTAAATCCATTTTGATATGTACTTCATCCATGTGATATTCATAGAAAATATAAGAGTGATATTTTACGTATAATTTATCCGATCTTCAACATTTTGAACAACTAATTTACATTATTACTTACTTTTTTAAGTTGTTTCATAAATTTAGTTTTTGTTTTAATTAATTTGACATTTTTTTCTTCTTTTGCGTGTGGTTAATGGCTTTGGCTATTATGTCCTCTTGACCAGCCACAGCAAACTAGATGATATAATTTAGCAGCACTTAGAAATTGGCAGGCTGGCATTGAAGTGGCCAGAAAGAGAAAGATTAGAGTTTAATCAAAATCGAATATTGTATCAACTCTCTTTAAAAAGAAAGTTGCATAGTAGAGAATATGAATTAAGTAAGGGATGACATTAAGAGGTGTTAGAGAGGGAGGGTGTGTGTTATGTATGCAGAACTGAGATTATAGTTTCTGCAAAAAAGAAAAATATGGTTGATGTCTCCATATTTGTCTCACGAGCAGTTTGAAATGGATTCTTGGCCGATTCAACAGATATGGACTGGAAATGAGTTATAGACAATTTTGATTCTGATTATACTGGAAATAAATCTTCTGAGGATTTTAGGGAAAACAAAACAAGGGTAAAGGGGAATGAAATGCATTAAAATTTTGCCATTTAAATTTGAGGGTGGTTTTTAGTTTATTGATATAATAAGATTATTTTAGCTGATTTGGCAGCATACTACAATTTCATTTAACTTTTTTTGTTTATATTTATGGTATCCAATTAAATGACTTTAAACGGTCATTGTAGTATTCAGTCAATAACTGCTCAATATATTGGATGACCAAAAATAAAGTTTATATTTCTTTAGTTACACATTTTAAAAACGATTTCTTCGCCTTCTGGCCACTTTACTCATCACCACTTAATTGCCCTGAATGAATTTAAACATTTGACAAACTAGAACCTCAACTAGACAATTTTTGCAAAAAACAAAAATTATACTATTGGTGATATTTAAACCCTTAATATATTTTATAATAATGAAATATGTTTAAAGTATTGTTAAAAAAACATATTAACAAACCTACTTTTCAATCATCAACATAATACTAATGCAATAACTTGTTTATTATAATAAATATTGCAAACAGACCAAATTATAAATAACGTTTCCTTTGATCCCATGTGTTCGACAACTTGATTTTCAGAAATAATAATAATGCGAACATGATTTCGAATGTTTGACACTGTGCCAATTTAATGTAATTTCTATAAAATTTATTGAACCGCATTTTTCCAAAAGTGTTTGGCAAATTGAAAGTCAAGCATGTTATAAAATTACAATTTTTCCTGCAAACGTAATGAGATTATAAAATAATGTTTACAATTAATATAAAATCAAAACTTAAAGTGAAAAAAATCATGTAACTTAGGGAACGTGTGTAGTAATCAACTCGACCAATCAGAAAATATAATAAAATAAGAATTGTCTAAAAAACTAACACTTTCTTCAAAAACTGATTTTTATATAACTTGGAATTGAAACATAGTGACTGTATTTTTCAAATATATTACATATTTCACAAACTGATTTTTATTTGGCGAATAATCAATACAACGTTTATATTATTTTATTATAAAAGTCACGTAACTCAAGAAATATATTCAAACAAGAAGATGTATTGCTTTTGTTTTCTTTGTGATATAATTATGATGATGATTGTTAGTATATGATAATTATTAAAAAGAAGAAAACATAAATGTTTGAACTACAATTAATTTAAAAGTACTAAATTTTACATAAATCTTTCATTTTAAAAACTCCAAAAAAAAACATGTTGAAACAAGTTCATATTGAATTATACAATCGTAAAACTATCAAATTTTAATATTAAAAGTTACAAAAATAGAAAACAAAATACAATTTTAAGACTTAATTTTATTTCTTATACATTACATTTGTTTAAAAATCAACAAAAAAGTAGATCATAAAACAATGAGGAATTATTTTTATATGTGTTGGTTCAAGAGTAAAAGATACTTACCAGGAAAAATGGATCTCACTAATTTATAAAATCCATGACCTAAACGAAAGGGATGAATAAAACAGCCGATTTCAAGTGTAAACATTCCAAAAGTTCATATATTTATTTCAAAAAATTCGAAAAAACGACGAGGACGTTACAGCTCAAGAAAAACAGTAGAATTTATATATGAAAACGTTTCTCTTTATTCATCTTTAGGATACATATATAATATGGAAAAGTTAAAGCTATTACATCAATATAGGCAACTCGCGATACACTTATACTAGAAGAGTTGTCTACAGTTCAAATCTTACAGTTATAAAGATGAACAAATTTTTTTTTTTTCTTTAATTTACAACCCACCCGGCCCGAGACGAAACGGGACAAGCAGCTCCTTTTCATGCACCATAGAACAACTTAATAATGGAAATTATAATAAAAAATAAAATAAATGGATTATTAAAAACGTTAAACGAATGGATAGTAATTGTCCTATAAATATATATATTTGTTTGCGTATAATATAATGATATATGAGTTACGAGTGGACATCGAGATTTTTTGTGCCGATGCAGTAAAATATAATACGATAATTTGAGGTATATCAACGGATTCTAAAGAATAGATTCGTTGGCCACATTGGAGAGACGTTATGGATGCAAAGAATTTAATAGCACTTGGTGATTTCGAATTCAGGCAAGGCGAGACGCGAAAACACTGTTTATTTTTTTTCTTCATCCTACTAAAATTATATACAGGTAATCTCTATACCGAAATGAGGGGATGTAGTTTTATGTAATATTTACATCTACATGTTATGTGAATGTTTAATTATTTACACTTAGATAGTGTTCGCGTGTTACTTTCTTAAATATTGCTCTTTTGCATTGTTTTTAATTGTTAGATAGCTATTTATTTGCATCCGTAACTTAAGATTAGTTTGGTGTGTGGCACTTTTTAGAATATACTGATGGAACACTTGAAAGAATCCAGTGATGTCCACGAAAAATAGGAGGCGGGTAATTGAACGAATAGAGAAATAAGGAAAATTCTTTGGGGTTTATTATGTTAGTGAATACATGCATAAAACCCCCAAGAAATAATTATATTAAACACACATAACTAAAGGGTAATATAAAATATGTAATTGGTGCGTTTGTTCAGAACAAGACACATGCGCGCCTCTTCTTCTTTTTAACTTGAAGAGCAGCGCGTGTGGCGGTTTCGAAGACCTCGCGCACGCCTTCCTTACTTTTAGCGGAGCACTCCAGGTACGCGAAGGCGTTGATCTTCTCGGCCATGGCCCTTCCGTCCTGCGGCTTGACCGGCTCCTGCTTCATCTTGTTGAGTTCTTTGATTGTGCCCGGGTCATTACGGAGATCCTTTTTGTTTCCAACCAGGATGATGGGCACATTCGGGCAGAAGTGTTTCACCTCGGGTGTCCACTTCTCGGGTATGTTCTCCAAGGAGTCGGGCGAGTCAACCGAGAAGCACATCAGGATGACGTCCGTGTCCGGGTAGGACAGCGGCCTCAGCCGGTCGTAATCTTCTTGTCCGGCAGTGTCCCAAAGCGCGAGCTCCACCTGCTTACCGTCGACTTCAATGTCGGCCACATAGTTTTCGAAAACAGTCGGCACGTACACTTCGGGGAACTGGTCCTTGCTGAAGACGATCAGCAGACACGTTTTACCGCACGCACCGTCCCCCACGATCACTAATTTCTTACGGATCGTAGCCATCGGACCTGCCAAAACACACACCAACAAAGTTAACGCCTATAGACTATCTCTCGGTGCCGCCAGACTTTACCCTGTTGCCACATATACCTAACATGTTGCCAACTACCGAAACGCACACGCTCGCTCACTCGCACAGCTGGTGCATACCTTGGGCCAGCGGTTCCCAAACGGTGTCCCCCTTTATCACGTCAAATATTAATCGCGCCGCAATTTATTTATAAGATAAATTGTTTCGTGATTGCGATTAAATCTACACATGTAAATTCAGCGATATGGAAACGAACAACAGCAAATGATTCATTGTGCAGCTTTATTATTGTTACAAATCACAATCACGTGAATTAGATTTTTTTTCACATCAGCTTGTAGTTATATTGTTTACCATTCTGCTTATACCACTTGTAGAATTATTCTCGAATAAAAAAAAACCACTTATGGAATTATTTCCAATATTTATTTTACATCATCTTTATCCTTATTTTTATACAAATAAAACCTCTAATGACGAAAATATACAGTATTAAGATATAGATTACTATTCTGGATATACATAGTTTAGTGATTAATAGAAACATTATTTTATTATGTATTCAATACACCAAATTTCAGGGCAAAATGACAATATTGTAGAACATCCATCCAACAATTTGAATATGTATCATATTAATTTATACAATATTTAAGTACTATTTCATTAAATTTTGATTTTTCATCTGAACTCATTTATATCAATAAAAAATCATGGCATAGCAGTTTAGGCATTAATTAAATAATAATGGAGCTCTAAAGCAAATTAAGCTAACAAAATGCTAAATAATTCAAGTCTTCACTATCTTATTATTTCATACAGATTTCAAAGAGCTGACCAGTTAAACCTTATCTGTTTACATTTCACAAATGTTTAGGATTTTATTCAAAATTATAAACAAAGCAATAAGATTAACTAACAAAACAGGTTTGTAGAAAGTGAATTGAATGATTTCGCTCAGCAAGGACTAGTAACAAATAAAAAATTTATTACCCTCAGATGAATATCAAGGTCGAATAATAATCATTAATGTCATATATTGGGTTAAGTGGTGAATTAGCCTCAATGGCTAGACTTCACCCAATTTTGTGAGCAAATATAAGCCTTTATTATTATTATTATTATTATTATTATTATATATATATATATATATAATTATAACAACTTGTAAAAAATATGTAACTCCTATTTACAACAGCTACAAATACATATTTACATTAAGAGGTAATTCATGCACATGAATTAGCATTCATTATAAGCTGTTGCTCAAATGATAACGAGTAAAACAATATCACGTTCTCATACTTGGCTAGTGCATTGCATAACCTGGTTATTTTAGTTTGCATTTTACCTTGCCTGTTTGTCAACTACAGTTTGTTTTGTAAATTGAAATAAATAATTTTCTGGCTTTTAACTAGAAATGAAAATTTATTGTTTCTTTATTAACTATTTGTATATATGTATTTTACATATATATTTACAATATTTCTATAAGCAAAATTGGCAATAAACAAGACTGACTTAAATAGATTTTAAGAGCATTTTAAGAAACAAGCTATTCGGTCCAACAAGTGTAATAATACAACAAAATTAGAGGAAAATTATAAATAAAGCACTTTGTTACTATCACACGAATGTACTATTTAGGGGTTGCAGTTTCTATCAATAAAACAATCGTGTGATATTAACGAAGAGATTTATAATTTTTTGTTCCTCATAAATAAATAATTAAAAAATAATTTGTGAGGGCAGTGTTAATGTTTTGTTACGTAGTTTAGTAAAATTTTCATGTAACTCAAACAAATATGTATATTAATAAAAATAATATAGCAATGGATCAATATGGGAATGAAGAGTGGAAATGTGTTAAAAGAACTTTTTATAGAATTTCATATTCTATGGATATGTATTTTGTATGATTTGTAAATAAAAATAAATTATGGAGATTAACCGATTGTTAAATAATAATAATCATGATTTTCTTCAAGGGTCAGTATCTTCTTCTAAAAAGAATATTAAATACAAAACAATCCAATTAATAAAAATATGGCTTCCTGGTCAACAGAGTTTAATAAATTCTTCCAAACCATAACAAAAATCAGTCTAATAAGTGCAGATATATTTAACAAGTAAAAACCAGCAAGTGTAATAAGAACAAATCTAAGTTAATAACCAAAATGAAAATATAGTGTCTTAATGATTACCAGCATTATTACTGAAGCAGATATATGGGATGAGTCTTTGAATAAAATTTTCGCAATGGTAAGTGCAAAAGTTAAAATCAAATCCTCTATATACAGAATAAACTAAAACACTTATCCAAGTAATAACACCATAATAATTATATTAAACATGTAGTAATTATATTAAACATGTAGAAGAGATCCCACATATATTAATACACCACAAAAACGAGAAAGTATTCCTCAAAAATGAACAAAACCTTTAGGAAAAAGGTCTCAACCATGCAGTCCACCCAAAGAATAACTACACAGAAGATATTATCCAGAATATCGAAATTGGCGTCTCAAGTTTGGGACCTGGCGAAGCTGCACAATTCCATCTTGCCGCAAGCACACATACAACACAAAAATAACACACAAGTTAAGAAGAGGTAAATAAAAAAAAATATTCCACAATCAAGCCTCTAAAAATTTAATAAAGGTAATGCTATTATTATTGTCAAAAGAAGTTCTTCAACAATGTGAACAGCAGGACCAAAAAACCTAATGTAGGGGTTCTACATTAGAATTAATAATTGCTTAAAAATGCCAACATTCAGGATGTTCAATGCATTACCGAAACGCCTGAGAGACATATCTAGTGAGTGCATATTTACATGTGAATTAAAACACTTTCTAGTCAAAAAAGAATATTAATATCAATTCACCAACTTATAATACCGTTAAATGGCTCATTAACAAATTTTATAGGAACTCTGCCCATCAGCTTATTATCAAAATTATTGTGTTTTAATTCTTATTCTATAGGTATACATTTTTTGTAAGTATTGCAAATGATACAACGATGGAGATTTATTGAATGCTAAATAATAATAATAATTTATTTAAGCATATTTATGGTATATAATCATGGGTTTGAGTGGAAGATCTTTCGATGAAGAGAACTCTGCCAGTCCTCCTTTCTACTACAATTTTGAGTAAATTCACATATTTTATATTATAAATTTCTTGTCATCTTGTTAGAAAGTAGTACAAAGATGTTAATAAATCAATAAATAGACACAATCTTTTTTAAGTGATCATCTACAAAAAAATTAAATACAAACATGAAATGGTTTACAATTGCCATCAAAATTCTTTGTTTCGTAAAAGTAGTTGAAGTTGAAGTATACAGGGTTATTCACGCTATACGGCACGGAATATTGTGGCCAAAATACGTGACTTTCAAAAAGTTTCACTTTGGGGATATATGGGGGTCTATTAGGGCTACTTTTTAAAATTACTTTCATAATATACAGGGTGTCCCAAAAACCCTAAAAGTATAAAAGTTGTGTTTTTTTTAATGAAACACCCTGTATTTTATTGCATTTTTGGATCCTTCGATCAAAATAAGTGTGTGTTTTTATTACCTAAACCTTAAGGTTTTTGAAATAATTTGAATTTTGTAAAAATTTAACCTAATTTATGTTTCAAATACTTAAAAAGTAATTAAGTTATGCATACCAAATTTACACTGAAATGTAACAATAGATCATATTTTATTTTCCAAGTATAATAAACTTAACATCTTATGCCGGGTGTAAAAAAATTGGAATTAAACAAATGAGAACTTTAAATGGCTATAACTTCAATTATTTAAATGGAACGCCATATTTTTTAATTACCTATCTTATGGTATTTATATCTTATTAAGTCTTCTCGAGTTTACAGAAAACGCCAAAATATTGTTTATTGCACTGTTAATCTTCATTTGCACACATAGAGAGCCACGAAGAACGGCAAAAATTATAGTTAATACTTGTCACAAAATCTCAATAGAGGGTTATCTCCTTATGTAAGACTGTAACTCGTCTTATATATGCTTGTAATTACATAGTTTTTTTGTTTTAATATTATACACCTTTGAAATTGAATTGTCAAACGCAAAACCTATGCCAGGAAAAAAACTGTTAATAAAAATATGGAATACAACAAATGTATTAATCCAAATAAACCTATTAAAGTGTACCCTCTCGAAAATCAAAATCCTTTACAATATAAAATATTGTTACCACAACGGGCCTAGTGAGACCTAGGTGCTCTGGTCAATGATTTGATCACCCTTGGCAAGCTCGATCCAGATACCACAATTATTGAATAATTGTTTTGTATTCCAATGCAAATGTTTCATACAATGATAAACTTTTATAACAGTCATAAGGATGGTTGCGGCTGCTAGTACTTGGTAATTCATCATGTGCACTAAACCAAGTGTAGATTTTTATATAACAAATATTACAGTCTTGATAATCATATTGCAATAATTAAAGCTTCTTATAATTTTTTTCTTCAATCCTACTGTATAAAACATTTTTCAATCTGTAAAATATATAAATTTAATTTTTAAAATGTTGATTCTTATATTCAAACAAATAAATTAAGAAAAACATTAATTCTACATTGAAGATTTTTTAACTTAAATACCCTAGAAATAACCATCCAAATAAAAATCAAATACAGTACATTTGTATAAGTATAACACAATTAGCAAAATTGATTTTAAAATACGGAAGTTTATTGTTGCAAGTTATAAGGTAAATTAAAAGCAGAAAATTTGTCCATTTTCCAATTTTTTATCATATCGAAATAATCTAGCATAATGGTTTTCACTCAAACATTTTAGAAAATGCAGTAGTATAGTATAATAAACTTGAATAATAATAATTACATAACATCTAACCTACTGTTTTGAAATAAATCTTAAAAATTATATTTTTAATTCATAAATTGAATATTGAAAGAGCAATAATAATCTCTTTCAATATTCAGCCGATCATATTATCTTTACTGTCAAATCATTAGTGTACATCTTTATTCATTTGTTTTCTTTATGAGTATTCAAGTTTTATGTGATTAGTGATACATCTTTTTATTATATTATTAAAATAAATTATTCTCAAGCAAATATTGTGAGTCATGTAGCGCAGCAATTATAAATACGAATAATCAATTATGGCAGTAATTATGAATTTTTTGATCATAATTTTAATAAAACTTTAACCACTATTTTTTCTTTAAAAAAATAATGGATGACCAAGAAACAATAAAAACTACATCAGAAACAACTATTTATAACAAACATGTTTATTGATAAATTAGTTTAGTTATTTTAGGGTTGTTTAATCTTAGAAAACATTAATGATTAATAATAATTGTAAGGCTAAAACCTTCTTCATTAAAGTAGTAAAAATATAGTCCAGAAATCTAATAAGAATTCCTCAATTAACCAATTTAACTGCTGAAGCGGCATATTTTTTTAAAACAAAAGACTGACATTAACTGAAATATAACTGCTTATGTAGGGTGTGTGAGTGTCCTCTAACTCTCCCATTTAATCAATAATGAAGGTTTCTCTAATTACATATTAATCATTGTACTATTTGTTAATAATATACATTTCGTAACTTTAAATATCATAAATTATTTTTTTTATATAAACAAGGTTTAATTTGTGTAATTTCAAGTTATAAAATATGTATCACAAAGTAATCTACAATCACATATTTATATAAATACACTTTGGTAGTGAAAATTGTCATTTACATCCTCAACTCTCATTTAATTTTAATTCAATTATAGTTGTCTCAAAAATTGATAATACATATATTATAAACTTTGTTTGTGTGTTTTATACAATAGATAGTGGAATAAAAATGTCCAAAGTATTTTATTTACTCTCTTAAATGAACTACCACAAAGTGACGGTCACCACTATTATCTTCATTAAATCAGCCTGTACGCCAAACCAGATACAAAATCTATTTGAAACTGAAGAAGGCATTCAAGGTAACCTCGCAAAACATTTAGTTCAACTCACAATGTACCCGTCAGGAGGTATCCCTTAACTACGTAAATATAAAAACTGAAACAATATCTGTTGCCATTAATAAAAAATATTTAATTCAGAAAAAAAATTGTCTATTGTCCTCAACCCTTTGGGTACATTTGACGAGTGGTACTCGTCATCTGCTTACTTGGGCGAAATTACAGTTGACGAGTCTGACTCGTCATCTAAATAGAAGAGGTAGGTGTTGGTCGCAAACATTTGCCTGACGTTTTTTTATGACATCTTACAGTTGCAAATAAGGCAAATTCCAATTATCTTTATTATTACCCCTGATTTTTGTGGTTTTCAGTAACTCAGTATGAAATGAAAGAATATGTTGCATTATGTATTATTATGTCTCAAGTAAAAAAAATCTAAATTAAGTTCATATCGGTGAAAAGGAAGTATTATAAATCAATTTTTGCAGCCACTTTGTCATGGGAAAGGATTTTTTGATATCTCAAGATTCCTTCACTTTTCAGACAACAAAAAGTTGGGTAGAAATGATAGAATTACGAAGATCAGAAATCTAGTTGGTTATTTGAATAATACATTCGAAAATCTATACTTCAGAGAGCGCAGGACCACTAGATAAATCTCTTATGAAATTCAAAGGACGTTTGATTATATTCAGTTCAATCCATTGAAAAATCTATAGACTTTGAGTCTTCATCCAGTTATTGCACTTGTTTTAAAATCTAGGTTGGCACAGATAACATTCAAATGTAGTTGGAACTGCACGAATGAACAGAAAACACATGCCAAAAGAGTTTGCTTCCCTAAAAAAATGAGCCAAATGTTATCATGCCACGGTTTTTTAGCACTAAGATGGAAAGATAAGAAAGAAGGCATTCAAAAATTGATTTAGTTCACATAGGGAAGCGAAAAAAGAAGTGTCAATTTTGACAAAATTATCAAACCATCATGTGTAGTCGAATATAATACAGGTATGGAAGGCGTTGATAAGGAGGACTAATTGCTAGCGTGCTCTCCAACTAAAATATATTACTTTTACATATTAATCCATATACCAACAAATTAAATCCGTTTTATATGCATAAAAATGTACATATAATTCAGTACTTATGGGGTTAATAATCAAAAATCACATTTTCAAAAGTCAGTTAACAAAACGAATAATGATTCAAAATTCATTCGTTTTTCAAATACAACATAGAGTTGGACAGAAACTGCATTTTTATCTCAAAATCCAAATTACAGTCCATATATTCAATACAGATAAGAGAAGCCCACAATCATAGTAGAATTAACCTTAAAAGACCTTTTCAGGCCATATCCTTAAAACCCACACTGACAGAGGACCCACAAACAGCAAAATGATTAAATCAATAAAATCAAAAATTAATGCAATATTGAAACAGACAAATCCAACAGCCGTAAATCTAACAGCAATGTATTAAAATCAAATAAAAAGTCTACTGTCTAATATTAATACCATGATTTCCAAATTCTAAGTTCCAACTCCTAAACAAAAATCTTTTAGCACCTTGTCTCTATAGACTAAAGAAAATCCACAAAGCTAACCAATTCTGCCAGTAGTTTTACATATCAATACTCCCACAAGAGATTTAGTAATTAAAAATAACAAGCTTTTTCAAAATTTCATGAATTTTTCCTCTAACTCTTGTCAAAATTCTAGAAAGTAAAGTCCATCACTACACCCAAGAACTCGAAATTAGTTTCTTTTGTAGTTAGTAGCATCTTTTCTAATATTCCTACAGATTTAGACAAATTCAACATGAACCTACTGTAAATTGAGAATTATCCAACACACTCAAACTTTAGATGAATCCATCTACAATTTGATAATAAATATTTTCAACAAAGTAACAGATAAGTCCTATGAGAACTTTGTTAGCAGACATTTTCATGTCAAATATAGAAGAAAAAAATCTTTACTTTAAATTTCACAATAACACATATCGCACTTTGTAGAGCACATCAGTTAGATTAATTTTTAAACTTAATTAATAATCAAATTTATGAATTAAGAATAGAATTAATTTCCTAGACCTTAAATTAATTAATCAAAATAACATATTGAATTCAAAATATTTAGGAAACCTACCAATCAACTCCACAATTCCCTACAATTAAAATCATACTCTGTTACACAAGTTAGCTGCATTTCATTCTATAAATAATACCTCTATCAGAATCAACTAAAGCCACATAACTAGACAAAATTATTTCAATAGCTAGGGAGGATGGTTTTCCAACCAGTTTAATTTAAATAACAAAAAACTTTTTAAGGCCATGCCTCAAGTTTATCCAAATATTATAGATTGAAGAAATAAAAAAATCATAACATTCACTTATTTCATTTCATATTCTGAAGGTAGTAGCACATATATAGGACAGAAAGGTAGGAGTTTTGAGACAAGATTCAATGAAAATTAAAGAGCATTTGACTTTTCTAATCATATTCTAGAGTGTAATCGTAATTGATAAATTAAAATTATTACATTTTTGCAGAAAAGGCCAAAGGATTAATCTTTTAGAGTCTTTAGAAATATACCTTCAAACTAAGAATATTAACACTAAACTGCTTAATGAGCGGGCCGATTTAATCTCTACACCATTATTTAAGCTCTTATAATGCTATGAACAGCTTCTGAAAACACCACACCTTAATACGCTTTGCACCCCAATGGGACAATCAACTTTTATCCTTTCTAAAAATATTTTTATGTTTTACTTCATTCAACGCTTATTAATCTGAAAAGGTCAAAACTGTAGTCGTGTCAAAAATTGATAATATATTGTAAAATTCATTGGTGTATTGTATTTATATTATAAAATAAATAGTGGTATAAAAGTGTCTTAAGTATTTTATTCACTCTTTAAAAAAAAACTACCATTGGTTGCCAAGAAAAATAAATAAATAATTCAGAAAGCACTAGAAAACTTGATCAATTAATTGTTTAAACACTTCACGCATATGCCTGAGATATCTCGGGCAACGTGTAACTACGTTCAAAAATAATTGTGTGGGAAGGGGTTAATTAATTTCAATAAGGAAAAACATTGTGAAATCTATTTAGAACACTATAAATGGTTTGAGTTTACATTAAGTGTTTTAAATTAACAATTTAAAACTAAGTTTATTCCTTGTTTCACTTATTGCATCTTAAATAACATTTAAAGTTTCAATAAAAAAGTGAAGTTTTATTCGTTACTTTAATTAACTAACTTGGTTTTTGTTTCGGGTAATAATGAACATTGAGATTTCCTCTTGGTTAATAAAGTGTGGTTTTTCCACCTTTGATTGCTGCATTAATTTACATACCCTCATGAAAATTGAAGTAACATTCTTTATCACCTAAATACAAAATTCTAACATTAACGTCACAAAAAATATGGTTACGTTCAACGCAGTTTTGTGACCTTTTTATCTTTATTTATTCTAGTAATAAACTTCTGCCTGTCTGTCCTATATATACGCATTAACAATCTCCACACTTGATCTCCTAAATACTGCATGTTTCTAGATTAATTCACTTCTAATTTATTGTTATATATATCTATCAGTCTATGAATTAAAGAGTACCGTTTTTAATTTTGTGAAATGAATTAGAAGAGTTTTCTATCAACTAGATATCCTAATATATTATTTATTTTTGTTAAATGTATGTCGACAAAATTGAAACTAATTAATTAATTTCTATTTCCGTAGTGAATTGATAATGTTTAATTCAAATAGAATCTATTTGTCAAGTTGTTCCAGTACAGGTGCTATAAATGTTGTCAATTTATCTCACCGAAAAATTAATTAATTAATTATTCTTATTCTAATTTACTGACTATTAAAAACAATTGGATCAGCCAGTACTTCCTACATGGAAATTAAAAATAATGTTGTGAATATCAATAAGTAAAACAATTGTTGTTTTCATGTTTCCAGTCTAATTCATTTGTTTTTTTTTTTCTATACGGTTGAGTTTACAACGTTTCGGAACCACTGGCACGGATCAAAAGTAGCACATCCTCAATAATAATAACAACAAATCAGGCATTCCAGTTACATCACACCCGCGCAGTCCCCGGCTCCCACACCCACGAATTCTCGTGTCCGCGAAGGAATAAAAACACCCTCCGCTTTTATCAAAACATTGGCAAAAAGTCCGCCGGAAACGCCGGCGGTGATATCATCGTCATCACATCGCGTCCGAGAGAAAAACCGGCGTCTGGCAACATTGTTAAATAATATGGCGACTCGGGGGGGTGATCCCAAGTTGATAGGCGGATGTATTTAACAAAAATTTTCTCACACACCTTTGTTCGTGTCTCCGTTATCGGACCAGCAACAAAACATTCGTTAGGTTTTCCACGGGGCGTGGACTTAACACTCGGGAATATCCTGGGCTCACACACTCATTAATAAATATAAATTGTTGAATTACGGCCAGAAATAGAACTGACATAAACAAACCGTTCACGCCGACGTGCCCACTGCGCGGGCGCGTGCCGTCTCTTGACGTACTACGCGTTCCCACCTTGATTCTTCGCCGCCGGAAAAGCGCATCGCGCCGTTTATAAATAGGTCTTCGGAAAAACGCGAAATTTCTTCGCGACACGCGATCACATTTTCAGGCGGGCTTTTGATGTTTACTATTCAATTCGGACGTCCGTCGCCGAGCGACCCAATTGGTTGGCACCACTGGCGATCAGCCGGTTATACAAATTTCCCAACCACTTTGAATTATCTCATGCATTCTTGTACCATGAATCACTTGACTTTTATCTTCGTGGAATGAAATCATCGTTGTTATAGCGAAATCCGATGATTTTATATCAACAGGCTGCTTTTCTTTAGAAATAACGAATAATCAGATTGGTATTTGTTATTTCGCATTGCTTTTGTTTAAAGCCCATAAATACGAACAAACGTCAAATACCTTTATCATAATGTGATAAGAACTAAATTTTCGAAGCTGTTAACTTAATCAAGAATAATCATGTTTGCATTTTGAAAAAACAATACACTGCCATTATAGCGCAGAAGTATTATTTACTATTACGTGCCAATATATAGAGCTAAATTTATAAACCGTGCATTTATTAATTCAATTAATATGTGATATTTATAATATTTACATTAATCAATTAAAGTAGAACAATATTTTATTGTTTCCATGGCAACCCATTATTTATAAGTTGCTAATTTAATTATGACGTAAAAAAAGTTTTCACACCACTTGTAAAAATAATCATCATATTAAAAATACTTTAAACAATTGAACAATAATAACTATAACAAAATAAATGAAAAACATCACAATAAAATATTTAGATTTTTAAGATAAAATAGTAAAAAAATTGCCACAACTAGTTAAAAGAATATAAAAAATAAAATAAATAGACAAACGAAAATCGACAAAATTTAATAATAAAACGGTTGCAAATCAATTAATAACATAAATTATTTCAAAAGGCGCCAAAAAATAATTGAAAAAGAAATAATTTCAAAATCATACTTTTTACCAATAAAACAGTTGAAAATCGACAAGAAACATAATTACGTAAAAACAGTTGAGAGGTGTTTTCAAGCAAAATTAATAAAGAAAAATAAATAAATAATTAATTGAAAATTCCTTTATAGAAAATATATATTAGAAAAAAACAACAATTATAATAAAAATAATGAAAAGAATTGAACAATATCAACAATTAGAAAATAAATAAAAATCATCAGAAAATAAAACAATTAAAATTTGATCAAATGGATACAAGCTTGCCACAATTATTATAAGAAAACAAAAATCGTTAAACATTTTGTTTAATAAGCACTTGATTTTTTTTGCGAACATCAGAAGTATAATAATAGTACCTATACTTATGAAACTTATTGAAAATCAACAAGAAGTATAATTGGACAAAGATAAGATAATAAAGGTGTGAGAAAATATTTGTCCAGCAACATTTGAAATTAATAAAGAACATTTTAAAAAGTCATTGGGAAAAAAGGAATAACTGCCTGGAAACAATTAATATTATAATAAAACACTATAAACAATTGAATAATTAAAAAAAATACAATACAAATGAAAATCATTAGAAAATTATGAAAAAGTTTAAAGATGTAATATAAAAAATATAAAATAAATATAGTCCATAAATCGTTAAAAAATATCAAACAAACGAAAATAGACAATATTTTTTAATTAGCACTTGTATTTTTACGAACATAAATTAATAAGTATTATATTAAGTATTGCTTGTTTATTTATAACAATTGCAAGCCAATCAATCAATAACACAAATTTTATCAAAGAAAATAGACAAAACAGAAATATAATGCACTTATAAAAAGGCATACTTGTTATTAAGGAAAATGATTTATTTTTCTTATAAAACAGTTGCAACTCGATGAAAGGTAAAAAGAGTTGATGGTGTGACGCAGCACATTAGATTTTATTATTTTTTCTGTTTAATAGAAGTACATATGAAAACATCCTTATAATATATTTTTTTTAAGGCTAAAAACATTAAAAATAATAGTCTTTTTATAAAATTCGGTTGGATTTAATAAAATCAAAAATATAAATATTAAAATTTCCAGGAAAACAATTCATTTTTCTATATAATTTATTATCACTTTTCATCAAAGAACATATAATGTATTAAAGTGCGACTGGGCAAGTCTCACGTCAAATTGATATTGTCTTTTTTGAATTTGAACGATCAATAAATATATAATTATATAGTATATATAAATATATTTCCCAGAAAATGTGCATTACTTTAAGAATGGACCCTGTAAAACACTTGAAATAACATGGGAATTTTTATTAATCTACTGTTTCTTTTTGAGATTTTTTGGTTATTTTTAATAAAGTTTCATTTGTTTTTTTATTCTTATATAAAAATTTACAAAAAATTGTAATTTAAAATTTTCTAAAACAAATATTATTATTTTAAAATATTACAACTGTATTAACACGTTCCGTGCCGTGTGGGGCGTATACGAACCCCGATGCAATTTCCGTTCAGGTCATTTGGAATTCAATTTGAAAAACAAAGAATTTTGTATACATTGTTTATCGTAGCGTCGCGGCGTGAACGTTATTTTTTTACCGTTTTATGTTAACTCTGTCACACAGTAGACATTGTATCGTTGTCATTTATATGCGCGTCGTTGAAGCAACAATTACTGTTTCATTTAGCTGGTGTTTATTTAATTCGATTTATTTTCTTCTAAAGTGAAATCAAACGGAGGATACTTAACACTAACATAACAGTAAGTATATACTTACTTAATTGTGTGCTACAGAAAAGTAATTATATAATTTTTACCCTTTATGATCAGAAATGGCATTGCACAATGAACAATTTTCGAGCGAGGATATGCCACTCATAAGTTTTTCAACAGACAGGTCAAGCGACAAAATACCAAGCAGTGAAGATGAAGAAGATTAATCGAATATTATCAACAATACTACAAACTTCTTCCACGGATTGGTCTAACCCTACTGGACACCAACCACAGCTTATGCCTTTCGTAGATGCACATGGTTTTAAAATATTTAATCGAAATTATCAAAATGTAGGAGACATTTATTCCTTGCTACTAGATGGTAAAATCCGCGAAATTATAGTGAAAGAAATTAATCGATATGCGGAAAAGATGTGGTTTGAGAAAACTTCATCGCGGTTAGACAAATGGAAACCGACAGATAAAACCGAAATGAAACGACTTTTTGGACTCATCATATGGATGGGCATTGTAAAACATCCAGAAGTTCATTTATATTGGTCCAAAGATGCAGCTTATGCTCAAAGTCTTCCTTCCAAGGTGCTATCAAGGAATCGTTTTGAGCTTTTGGTGCGAATGTTACATTTCTGTGATAACGAAAATGAAAATCTTTTGTACAAAATTAGAGTCATAATTGATATGCTAAGTGAACATTTTCAGAAGTACTATGATCTAGGCGAAATTGTTTGTGTAGATGTTTCTTTGATTCCCTTTTCTTAATAAGTGTGTGACACAAATACGGTATAAAAATATTTAAATTATGTTCGGCGCCAAGATACACGGTCAATGTATTGTGGGAAAAATTCAGATACGGAGAAAATGACGCCTACAATTGTACTTTTGTCATTGTGCAAAAACATATTTAGTAAGGGTCTTACACTGTGTACAGATAATTGGTACACAAGTAGTGACTTGGCTAGGCAACTAATTGCAAGATCATCTCATTGGAAGAATGCGGTCGAATCGTCGCGGCAGTTCAAAAGATTTGGTTGCAAAAAAATTAAAGCGTAACGAATATATTGCAAAAGAAAGTTTGGATGGATAACGGCACTAAAATGGAAAGACAAACGTGATGTTCTTTTATTATCTACAAAGCACTCTGACGAAACTGTCGTTGTTCAGACAAGGGGGTATGGCTGTGTCAAGCCAAAAATTGTGATAGATTACAATGAAGGAAAATCTTACGTAGATGTTTCCGATCGCATGTCGTCATACTGCAATCCTTTACGCAAATCCGTAAAATGGTATAAAAAATTGTGTTTGAACTTTTTTTTGAATACTTCTGTCGTAAATGCGTGGATAATATATAATAAAATATTTGATTGTAGAGGCGTTCACTTTGTGATACATATTTTATAACTTTAAATAAAATAAAATAAACTTTGTTTATATCACACACTTTATTATTTCAGTGACTATATTATTAGTTTGATAATGACCAGCTGAATTGTGTCGAAACTATAGTCACTGAAATAATAAAGTGTGTGATATAAACAAAGTTTATTTTATTTTATTTAAAGTTATAATATATAATAGTCTCACAAACAATAAAATATCAAGCGTTGAATTTAGAAAACAATTAGCTATGCAAATGATGTCTCGCGAAGATAATAATTCTTTGCTCATAGTACCAAAAAAAAGTTCGACATGAAATTAAAAAAAAGGAGGGCAAATTTGATTTAGTTAGAAAACTCTGCAAAATTTGATATGAAAGTAATGTTAAAAAGTTCGGCTCGAAATTGGCAAAAAATTATACAAAAAAGTTGTAATATTTTGTGATGGTTGTCCAGACAAGTCTCATTTATGCCTGCCATGTTTCAACAAGTTGCACCGCAATATGCCTTTATAATTGTAAATAGATTTGTAAGTAAAATGCTTTATTTTTATGCATTTGGACTTGATTAAAATGGTTATGTAGGAGCTTCCAATTCATCTGGTAGAGTAAACGTTCGACCTTGTGTTTGTTAAAATAATTCTTTAAAAATTAAATTGATTGCTTTGTTTTCTAATGCATATCAAAATTTCTATATTTTTCCTGCCAATTATAGCTTTGTAGTATCGGTTGCCTTTAAAGTAACAAGCTCATTTACACACACACACACACATACACCCACACGCACATGGACACACACACACAAATCACATTTTAAGGATTATTTCTTGTTTTGTATATTTTTTGTAGGACTTGTAAAGTCAATAAACTAAACTAACAATTGGGTACACGCATACAATTTTTATATCAATAAATTTATGTTATTATGATTGCTAATCATGATTTATCTCAGTTTATATATTTTTCTTTATAAATATTTGTTTATTTATTTAACAAATGAACTTTAAAATTATAATACAATTTTTAAATTTTCCGACCTCGCCACGATGTTGACCGAAGATCGCGTGACGTCATTGTTTATGCTACGATTTAAACGCAGTATTTAGACGTCGTTCATTCACATTTTATTCATTAAATCGTTGTGTTATTTTTAAATAAAGCAAGATACAAAGTTTTTTAAAGTATACAGTGGTAATTTGCTTAATATCAACGCATATATATTAATAGAATTTATCAATAAAAATGATTCTTACAATGCCGCAGAAATTCGTGGCTTAAAAGCAGATTTGTATAGTCTGTCCGTTGGATCTTCCGTCGTACGTCACAAACTATCGCTTCAAAAAACGACGAAAGTTTTACAGTGCGTTCTTTTTCTAACGCATTTGGTTTACTTTATCAGACCAATTTTTTTTTCTGTCGTTTCTCGAAGCGATATTTTGTGACGTAGGACGGAAGATCCAACGGATGGACTATAAGTATAGATATATTTGGAAGGTAAAGTTCGCAATGACGTGGAAAGACAATTAAATATAAAAATAAATAGTGTGGATTAATATTAAATAACCAGCATAGAGAATTTGGCGCTTCGCCCGATGGTATATCAATGATGCAGTGTTTGAGATTAAATGTCCATCGTCTTTAAAAACTGTAACTGATTATTTGTTAAAAAAACGCTCACGTATCTCCTAAATGTAAAGCACAATTACATTTACAAAAGGTAATGTTAAATTTAAAAATTGGTTATTTATGCGTTGCAGATGCTTCAAGTAACAATAATAAAAGTTAATTACGATGAAAATTATTTCATGAATTTAGTAGGAATTGCAAAGATATTTTGGGAAACAATTATTGTTCTAGATTATTATACACTGTTTTATAATTTTTAATTTTACTTTAATAAATATTAAAATTAACAATAAACAGAGGTATTACAAACAATTTATTAATATTTATAATTCTATTATTTTTGATTGTAAATTTACAAAACCACATGCAATAATCATCATGTAGCCTAGCTATTTTATTAAGCATGAGGTTTTAATATTGTATATTCCCGTACCCTTCAGATAACCCTTTCTACATGAATAATAATAAATTAGGATCAATAATAAATGCAGAGCAACAAAATACACTTATTTTGTTCTCAACTGCAACGTCAACGCATTTTTAATGTTCAATCAACGCCATATGAACTGATATGAAAGTTCGTAACAGATCACAAAGTGAACAAATGCGTCGCGAACCCGCCATCTGCATTTCTGGCGATTTCGCGCCAACTTTAATTTTTTAAATTATATTATATTATAAATAAAATTTCAAATGTTAGTTTTATAAATTCTGGAATGTTTTCTGGATTACCAAAATTTTAAGCGATTAAAAAACTGATAATTATTTTTGAAGCAAAGGTTTGTATTAAGATTTTTTAAACTAAACTTTAAAATGCATTTTTTTAAATTTTAACAATGTCACATTTTGAAATGATTTTTTTACAATATCCAAAATAGTTCCATTGTTTTTCTTAGCATTTGCTTTGTTTTGTATTGCTAAATAATTGTTTAAAAAAATTAGAAACGGTTTTGGGAAAGTTGCCAGCTGCTTTTAGTAGTAGTAGTAGTAGTGGTGTTTGGTCGACCACGTGGTCCTTCCGCCGTGTTATGTGTGTGTGTAAATGAGCTTGTTCCATTAAAGGATCGCCCCGGTCACAGTAAAGCACCATTCCCAATGGTGAATGGTACCGGTCGCCCATCCAACTGCTGACCCGAACTAACGTTGCTGTACTATCTCTAACGCTAGTTCGGCCGCAACCGAATGCGCCACCACCGGTGTGTCAGCTGCATTTATTTTATTTTCAATAACCTTTTACAAAAATTACAATTATTTTAAGCAGTTTAAACTTTTTTCTTATAAAGCAAATTTTCTATCGCTACTTTGATACAATTCAATGATTTTTGAGCAAATTTGAAAGTAACTAGAAGATTTTAAATTGTTTTTAACAAATTTTCAAATCCCTAAAATGTGAATAAATCTGTGATTGAATTTTAACAACTTTTCGAAGCGAAGTTTTTATAGTTTTTTTATAGCAAATTTTAGATTTTAAAAATCAACTTACAAATTTTAACTCTTTCTTTCAATTATCTTATACAACAATTCAAATATTTGTGACAATTTGTTAAATGCAAATTTCATCGTATAATTTTGTTGAACGACCTACAACCTGACCTAGCCCACCTTTAACTTAACCATAATCATGTATTAAAAAGTTATGTATTCATCCAGCTTATTCTTTAAACATATTCAATAAATTAGGTATTAACATAGTGCACCTAATGCATTTTTAAATTAAGCAGATATTCAATGTTTAAGAACTGCCTAAATAAATGAATAAATAAAAATACTTCCATATACTTGCTTAAGAATAAATTTAAGGCTGTGCTGGATGAACATACCTTCTACTAGATAACGCAAGAGTTTGATTCTTATTTCACCTTTTGAAATATCTCCCTATGGTGAGGACCAACCATCAGGTTTTCTAATCTAAAAATTATAAAATAATAATTGTATTAGTAGCAGTAGTAGTGGTTTGGCTATCGACCACGTGGCCCTTATTTGTGCCTGTGTGTGTATATAAATGAGCTTGTACTTTAAATGATTGCCCCATCACTCTAAAGTGTCATTAATTGTATCCCAATGGTGTAACGGTTACCAATCCAATTGCTGACCTGGACTAATGATGCTGTACTTTCGGCTGCAACTACTTGCGTTTTACTAGTATTATTAATATTCGTATTATTCTTCTCTCATTTAAACCTACAATTAAAAATATACATTCTTCAGGTTGTAGAGTTCAAATTTCTCTTACAATTTAATATTACCTCAATTGAAAATTAATCTTTGTTTTTGAGTTTCTAGGAATAACAAGGAATCGTAAAGATTTGGCTTCAAAAGAAAATGTAACTAAGAAAAACATTTATTCTTACATGCTATAGACTAGAAAATGTTTTATTGAGACCATTAAGCCTGCAACAGTCAATACATTAAGTACAGGTTCTCACAATAAAATTTTCTTTGTTTGGTAATTGTATACAAATTATATCATCCAAATCACTTACGAGATTAATATAAAAAACTAAGAGTGATGATGGTAATTCAAGTAGCAAATAAGTTAAACATAATTTCAAGATTTCAAATTTTAGATATGTAATCGATAATTAATCAAAGCAGCATTGAATAAAATAAAGTTTAAACAGAATTTAGAAGAGCTTATCACATGGTGACCCTTTAATTTTGACACGATACTACTTATTTAAAATAAGTGACTCTTTACTTGTAAAACAATTAATTCATAAACATTTGAAGTATTGTTGTTTTACTGTATATTAATTTCTCACTTAACCCGTGGTAAAACATTTTTGTATTAATTAAAAAATGTGGTAGTTTGACTTTAAAAAAATCTAATTAGTTTAGAGCTTTAGTCTTTCTCATATCTCCTGTGAATAAATAACTAAGTCTAATCAGAAAAAGTTAAAAAAAAAAATTGAAACTGTCAAACATTTTAATTATTTTTTTAAGACCTATGTGATTTGATTGAAACATTCTGACATGTTCTTTTCAGTACCACCAATTATATGAAGAGTATATTAATGCTTAGAGATATGTAATATGTATTGATATAGTTATCAAACAAATTATTTTTTTGTAAAAATCTGTACAACACGAGTATTTATTTAATTATGTTATAGATTTTTGAATTGACCATTTTAGACTTTAACAAAATTAAAGGTAGGAAAATGGAAAAACTAAATAAAACGTCGCCAAGTCAGCATCTGTCGTTTTTGATAGCTGAATTTAAGTCACTGAAGTACGCGTGCATCATGGCGTCATCGGCAGACATCCTCTGTGTTGGATTGCAAATTAAAAGTCTTTGGAGTAGGTCCCTCCCCCTGTTGCCTAATTTTGGAACAACCTTTGAAGAAAAACGAATTTTTATACTTAGTTGATGTCAAGGTACAAAAAGAGCATCAGCAATTACCTGTGACCAACTCATGTTTGGCTGGTAAAGTGGGAATGGTTTGTAATCAGGTAAACCGGACATTCCTGCCCAGGTGTCTTCTGTTGGTGTACCGAGGAGCTTGAATATCCTCCTCAGTTGGTCGTCGACATCCGAGCCAGGGAATAATGGTCTACCTATAATGAAAAAACCCAAAAAAATTAAACAAATAAGTGTAATAATAATTTATTAAAGAGAAGAACGAAGACATTGTATTTACTAAATACTGCCATAAAGGCTTAGAAGTGGTAGCCTGTATTATTAAATAACCAGAAATGAAGAAGTAATTTTTTTTTAATTGTAAGTTTAAATTCCTTTCTCTTTCTTTGGTCCCCACCTCGAGGTTTATGGGTATTTTTTTTTCAATATCAGGCTAACAGTATTAAAGGATCTGGTAGTGTGGTCTTGAGATGTTCTTTTTTAATATATATTGTTTAGTATTAGATTTTTGATTTTAGTATCTGTGATATTTGGTTATTGTTAATGTTTTTGTTCTTATGTTACATGTTTTACTATTTTTATATTTGTGAATTTGTTTATTTGATGACAAAATATACACATTATTTTTAAAATATCAATTTATTTATTCAATAGTTAAAAGCAGATATGAGCTTACAAGCTAAATAATAGTCACCAGAAGAACATCAATGATGGATTCTTCATGAAAATGCATGGGTAAGAGTCGAGTGTGATTTGGTTAATCTTAATCTTTTTGTTCTTATGCTACATTTTTTACTGTTTTTATATTGGTGAACTTGTTTATTTATAATATACCCATTATTTTTGAACATTGAAATATCAAATAATTTGATAGTTAAAAGCACATATGAGCTTACAAGCTGAATAATAGTCATCGGAAGATAATCAATGATGGATTCTTTATGAGAATAGGCTGCATGGGTGAGAGTGGAAGAACATCTTGAAGAAATGAACTCCACCCGAGTCTCTTCAATTCAAATTTCAGTAATACAGTTATACATTTTACTTTTTGTTTAAATTGTATCTAAGTTTTATTATAATTATAATAAATATAAGGAAAATACTATTTGTTTATTGAACTCACCAGCATTAGCCAATTCAGCAAATATACACCCCGCAGACCACATATCAATAGATGTCGTATACAGCTTGGCACCGAAAAGAACATCTGGAGGTCTATACCATAACGTCACAACTTCTGCAGAGTAACACTTCACGGGAATACCGAACGCTCTTGCCAATCCAAAATCGGCCAATTTTAATTCACCGTTCTTGTTGATCAACAAATTCTGCGGCTTAAGATCGCGGTGCAGTACATTGTGGCTGTGACAAAACGCCAGCCCTCTTAACAACTGGTACATGAACGACTTCACCACGTCCGGATCGATGTCTCCGTTTAAGCTGTCGAAGTACTTCTTAAGGTCCTGATCACAATGCTCGAACACCAGCGTTAGTTTTTTATCACTGTGTAGTACATCGTAGAGTCGCACTATATTTTTGTGTTTGAGTTCTTTGAGCAGGCATATTTCACGGAGGGCCGAGGAGGGCACTCCTTCGTCGTCGTCGTCTAACCGGACGCGTTTTAGGGCGACGATCTCGTGAGTCTCGCGGTTCTTCGCCTTGAAGACGGTGCCGTACGTGCCCTCGCCTATTTTCTCGAGTTTCTCATATTTTTGCATTGTGTTTTTCGTTGGATTTTGAGGTGCAGAAATGTAAACAAGATTTGAGTTACAGGTTGCATAAATTGGTAAACACCGGCTGAGGAATTAGGCGGGGGATTTAAATGATGTTTATTATTGTTAACTTTAAATGGGATTTAAAAATCTAACTATAATATTAAATTCAGTATACTGTATTTATTGCTAAAGAAGTTAATTCATATGTTGTATAAATTTAATACAGACTTACCAGAAGAGTACAGTGTGATAATAATAAATTGGAAAATGGTCTCTAAAACCTAATATTAAATAAACTAGTATTATGTTGGCGTCCTGAAATTTTCTGTGAAGTGCATTATATTCAAGGAAAAGCAAAAATAGTAAGTATTATTTAATATTTGATACCATTAATCGCAAATGAAAACACATAAAAAAGGTATATAAATTTGAATTTAAAAATGTCACAAATGTTGGATTCTTAGAAGACGTGGTGCCATCTATGTTTGAATTTATGATCACCCAACTTCATTTATATATTAAATGGAAAAAAGTAAATTTTAAATAACACCAATAAAAACTTATAACAAAACCGCTCTTATGAAAAAATACAGGTATATTTTAACACGATTTTCGTAATAAATTTTCAGCTAGAAACTGCTTTTGGAATATCAGTTCACTATGAAAATAAAACTTTATTTTGGTTTAATTATAATTGCAGTTTGAAAAATATTACTTTTGATGTAGCTGAAATAGGAACAAACTATCTTAAGTACACTTATACAGTTGTTTTAATACATGGTGGTAAAAATTTTATTGAGCAGGCAGATGATAATACGTTGCCCAATTCATTAGAACAAATAAATACTTAATAATGGAGTAAAACAAAAAATAATACTTATTTAGAGAACAAACTAAAAACTAAAATATTTTTTCCTTGTTGTCGACAACAACTACTAACTTGTCTTGACTTATTCAAGTCACACAGTGAAGTTAATGGCAAAGAAACGAGATTTATAAACTTGCAGTTTTATGTTAAGGATACTAAATTAAAATAAATACACATTAGAGTAGGTCTTCAATTGTGATCCATTCAAATTTTTTGTATATTATTTATATATCTTTATTTAATTTTCATTCTTGAATAATACATATAAAAACAAATTACCAAAATCTTGAGGCTTTAAGTATCCTCTTTGACATTCAAAATCTTTTATTTTTACTTTTGGTCAGTTATTTTATCTCCATTTCAAAGATAATTATATTAATTATTATAATTTAAAAGTAAGTTCCATGAAGTGTAGCTAATCATGTTAATCATTAATTAATTCATGCTCAGATTCGCCTTTTTATCTCATGATTTTCACTTTTTAAATTGCAGTAAGAAATAAACAAAGCAAATTTTGTTATAGTGTTTAAAGTATACTAGAAATAAATCCAAGAAATTATTAATAATGAGGCATAATTACAATTATTATATGAGAATATTGGTGGCTAGGAAATGAGAGGGAATAAAAGTGATGTTAACAAGAGTGGAGAAATACATGGACAGAAGAGAATTGCGGGTAAATGTTGGAACAACGAACCGGATAAGATTTAGCATGAGGGTTGGTGATAGGAAAATGGGGAAGGTGGATGGATGACAGTGTGAGAGTGATGTATGACCTGTGGAATGCATGAATGAGATCGATCTTGATGTATCGGGTGGAGGTATGAGACATCAGGAGGTATGAGAAGTTGGAAAGGGAGAAGTGGTAGTTCCAGAATCAGCTCTTGGGGGGTGAAGAATTCGACTACGAGATGTAAATTGCTTCAGGAAACTAATAGGAAGAGCATTTGGAAGAAAACGATAAGGAGAGTGGCTGGGTATGAGATGAAGATTGAAGGTATTCATGGATGCAAGAGAGAGTAGGTGGAGTGTGAAAAGGAGGAGAATGTATGAAAGGGTGGGGTTGTCAAAGGGGAATGTGAAGAGGTGGTTGGACCACAGGGTGGCCAAGGTACCTGGAGCAGAACCACTTGGGAAGAGAGAAGTGGGTTACTTTGGCACGGGCGATACGCGAGGCAGAGGAGAGAAATGGGTGGGTCAGGGTACAGAGAATTTGTAAGATTGGTTTATATCTGGTAGAGGAATTAAAAGGAATGGATGAGGATTGGATGGATGGATATAGAAGGGAGATAGAATGGACGTAAGAAGATGAGGCCAGAGTAAAGATTCTGATGAGACTGGGGTGCGAAAAAGGGAAGAGAATACTGGATGAATAGCAGATTTATTGTATATATCAGTAAATAAACCTTTATTTATTATAATAATACAACATATATCGTTACAAACATAAATCTTTCCAACAACAATTCTCTCCTAGTTTCCTTCTTCCCCCTTCCTTCCTCTTTCCCGTCCCAATCTAGTCAGTATCTTTAATGTATCAAAGTAAAATTGTATGTTTATGTATAAATTATGCCAAATAAGGTTTGTGATGGTAATGTACAAATTTATTTAATCTGTATTTACCTCCCTTTATAATTTCTCTTTATTCTCTAGTCACTTTCTATCTAATAATTAGAAAAAACACGAAAATATTTCGTAAAATCTACAACAAATGAGTCTTATTAAGACTACAAGAACAAACCACTTTTGAAAAAACTACTTCTCTAGCTAATACTTCGACAGACATTGAATAATACAAAAGTAATTTACGTGTTACAAAATAGCAAGGCTATCAAAGCAACACTAGTTTGAACGTATTTCTTTCTGTAAAATGAACTAAAAATGATTGAATGTACGTTAAATTATTTGTGACTGACTATATTATGATAAATTTGGAACAAGAAATTAATTTAGGTTGGTGTAATTAAAAATAAATTAGCAAAAGCAATTAAATAATTCAATACTCAATTTATAACCATCTGCAGACACGTGTTTCGATCTCTCGATCTCTTCAGTACAGATTTATTATAAAATTGATTTCAAATATAAATAAAAACGTTTACTAAAATAAATATAATGAAATATCTCTTTCTTTACTCGTAGTTTCACTTTTTTTACTTTTTGCACTTCGTTCTCATTTATCTTTGGTATTTTCTTCTCTTTTTATAATCTCTATCAAACCATTTTTATCCTCTTCCCTCTATCCATCTTTTGTATCATCTATCTCATTTTTCTCCCATCTGATTGAATAAAAGGGAGGTCACTTTAGGCAGATAATGTTTAAAACCTTATTCTTTTGGGATGAATTTTTTTTATTATACTGATACATATTAATTATATTACTAATAAAAATAATATATCTTAAAACTGACCCACAATATCCCCAAATACATTTAAAGTGGGCAAATCTTTGTATCTTTCTATTTGTAGCTTATTTATTTATTTATATTTTTTTGATTTAGTTCTAAAGCTTCTGTAGATTTTTCCTTCTCTTTCACTACTTTTACTTTTGCTTAAAATGATTTTCCTTTTTATTTCCTTCTCTTTCTATAACGTCTCTATGAAACTACAAGTTTTATTCTCCTCCTTATGGTAATCTTCTAATTCGGAATAAAAAGCACATGTTCATATATTTGCTTTTAATAATGGTCACTTAGTGATCTAAATGTACATCTAGCTCAAATAAAATTATTTGTGAGTAAAGTGTTAGTGTTTTTATTCCACGTTTAATAATTAAAACTCTAAGTACCTCAAGAACGGATTTAAATCTTTTATCTCATTCTTTTCTATCTGTCTATCTCATTATGCTTATCTCCTTACTATTTCTTGCCTCTCTAATTCTCACTCCTTTTCTCTCATTTGTACCTTACATTTCTTTACTTCTTACCACTTTATAATCTATAGTTCTAGCTCTATCTTCAACTCATTTCTCTATTCTTCACTCTATATATTTTTCTATCCTTACCTTTTTCATTTTATTATCTTTTTCTTCTAGATTAATTTTTTGAAATAATAAAAGGGACAAATAAGTTTTAATATTTAATGCCATAATGATACCTGTATGGGTTTCATCTTTACGAAATAAACAGGACAGTTTGGTTTGAATATTTTTAATTAGTTACAGCAACTAAGCACAATCTATGAACATATCGACACATAAAACACATTGTTTTTGTAAGATATACTAAGTACAGATAATACATACTTTGGCTGCGCGGCGCCCAAAAAAAAGAAAGCGCCGCGCAAATAATTTGCATGGCAATTACATAGTTTCTATATCGAAATTGATCTATACTTTACGCCCGGGGAGGTCCCCGGAAGTCGATCAGTAATCGTCGTCAATGAGCAATTCCAAATACAAAAAAGAAAACGAAAACGGAACGGAAAACTCCACGCAGGCAGGATACTCAAAAAATATTCCTCCACAAACCGCCCCCTCTCTCACTCTTTGGTTGACCAATTTTTGTTTTATTTTTTTTTTACAAATACAGAAACACGATTCTTTTCACCTTTTTTTTATCACACATTTATTACACAAAATTCAGTCTTCTCTTAATAAAAACTAACAAAAGGATAACGTATATAAAATTAAGTATGTAAAAAAAAGAATAAATAAATATTACGCGCAAGTACAGGAGCCTTAATTATAACGCAAAATTATTGTATACATTTTTATGCGGAGTGAGCAGCAAATAGATGGAATATGGTTTTATATTGTTATTATCAGTGTTTAGGTTTAAATTTTGGTGTTTTGATAATAACAATCAAGGATAATAATTTCTATATTTTCTTATAAGATGGAAGAAAATAAAAATATTCTCTCAATTTTATGGTAATTCAAATAAAATAAAAATTTTACTGTTTTGATAATAAAAATTGAGGATCATATAGAAATTATTTTCTTACAAGAATAGTTATCATTTATATAAGAAAATAAAAATATTCTCTACATTTTATAGTAATTCAGATAAAAGTACCTTAAATAGTTTTACATATTTCTTTAATAGTAATTATTTTAAAAGTTCAGTGTGCATTTACTGACCAAATAAATCTGTTCACGATAAAATTTCGTAATATTTGTATAATTTTTCAAATAAATATCTTCAAAGAAGGAATTGACTAATAAAAACTTTATCCCAATAGTTATTCACTTTAATATAATGCAAAAAAGCAAATATAACTCAGTTGATTGAGTATAAACAACAGACATCTTTTTCTTAATGTGTGATGCAGTAATTACAGAGATCAATATGAAATATAAATGACTTTGAACGTGAATTCATAACCTCAAAATGAAAAATATTAAATTTAAGTTATGTTTACGTTATAGTTAATAAATATAATACACACTCATTTTACTGAGAATTATAAGTGCAAAACGTATTTTTGTTACATAAGTGACAAAGAGATGGAGCATTAATCAATATTTTGCTTTATAGAGATTAAAATATAGCATCAAGTAGTGTTTAGCATATTTAAATACAGATTATTGTGAATATTAATAATAATTAAGCTTTAATTATTTTTTTATACTATTTGTACTAGTCATGCATCAATGTGCCATCTTACTTACACTTATGTAACTTTTTAACTCTTATTTGAAAAATTTACAGCACTAAAGAATTACATGTGATTAATTAAAATACAGAGAATATATATATTTTTTAATAAAAACGTTACAAAATGATTTAATTGAAAGTTTAAAACAATATTTTTCTATTTGTGATTATGCTGATCTATGGTATAATATTTGTTATACTTTACCAAAATTAACAAATAGTTGAATAGTTTGTATTGATAATTCTACATAATAATTGATAAAGTATTAGTTTTAAATTAAAAATTTAAAGATTTATATATAATTTATGTATAGAAATGTTCTTTAAAGCCGGCTATTTTTAAACCTATTTTCAATTAAAAATGATTTCCCCTGTTTGCGCTCACCCCCAGACGATCATTGGTTTCTCCAGCATTCTCGTATCTTGTAAAAATACAACACAAAGGAACTGTACGAAAAGATCTGGCGAATCATTTAAAAAATATATCTTATATCACTTTAAAATATAGATCAAAATTATCCTAAACATACAAATACTCTCTTGTTTTTTTTTTTTAATTTTCCGAATATTTCTTTAATTATGTATATAGTAGGATTATTCAGCATAATTCAGCTTCTAAAAACCGGTGTGTTACTTCTTAGTTTTCAAGCGATTTGTTTTGTCTTTTTTAAAATATTCGTAAACTCAACAAGTAGTGTTTTTTTATGTTTTCAAATATTGGGCACAATTCCTACACAAAATGTACAAACTCGTACCTGTTTTTTTATGATTATTATTTTTGTTTTTCGTAACTTTAAATGTCAACAATAAGGGTTTTTTTCGGGTGATGGTGGCGGTGGTGATTCAACTGGTTTTGTCCGCCTCGGCCGTCTTTTTCTTCTCGATGTACCTTTTCCTCGCCGACTGGATCAGGTGCTCTTTTCGCTTATGGAGGATCCGTTCGCGTTCTTCTGGACATTTAGAAAATCGTCCCCCTACTGATTCCTCCCTAAAAATAAAATCAATTCAGTGGATTTAAAAAAACAATTTTGATTATTGTGTTTAGTTTTAGTACGTACATTTCTACGGGTTCTGTGGGAATGTCATCCCATTTTGTGGATGTTGTCGACACCGATGGTAGGACTGATTGGTTTGACTGGAGTAGTGTTGATGTTGGGGATACCGGTGTGATTTCTGGTTCCCTGTAGATGGCGGGCGCTACTAAACGTCCGTCCAGAATGTTTTCTATCGTGAGTTCCACCGACCTCGTGATCCTTAGATCGTCTACGATTATGGACAGGGGGATATGTTGAAACAGTTGTTGCACCTGTAAATTTTTTTTTTTAATACGACTATTATTGGCTTTGGTTGATTTTTTTTCTGCGTTTTGTTTTCCAAATAGTACAAAATTTGACTCCAGTCTTCTAAACTTTTTTCTATCCATCGGCGGTAAGTGTGGATAAGTTTTGTTGACAGTTCTGCAAGTTCTCTCAATAATTCTGTTGCACTGGCTATGTGTTACGAATAAATTCTTAATTTTTTATTGATGTAGGTATTCATTTTAATATTACTCGAAAGAAGCGTGCGTACACAAATATTGACACGTCCGATTCAACAATTATTGACAGAAGCCTATTATGGTGCCCGTGTGAATTGAACAGGAATTATTCAAATGTGAAAAACAAATTTGTGAGAGGGAACCAATTTTGAAATAACTCAAAAACTACTAGCTCCAGATATAGGGATGTATAATACTTTTTTGTAGCAAATTATCTTGTGAATCACACTATGAGATAAAATATTGGTCATTGGTGGCGTGGCCTACCCTGTATATTTCATACATCATTAATAATTAAAAATAACTGTTTTAGTATTATTTCTTTTATTACATTTGTATTCTAATTTTAAAATCTTTAGGTTGAAGTTTTCCAAATATAATTGCAAGTGTAATAAAATAACAAAATACAAAAAATTATATTTTATTTTAACCTAAATTCTCAATGACTTTTGAGATATGTATTTAACATAAAATAAATGTATAAAGAGCATATATGAATTTAGTGATATATTAATGAATTAAGATTTTTTTCATGTAACTCATCAAACACAACTTATAATACAAGAACACGTACAATATGAATGGATCGATAATACTTTAATTAATATAACTCAGAAATGTCAGTATTGCACAGTATTACGTCTGCTATATATGTAGTTTGTTAAGCTCAAAAGTATACCGGTTTTATAAACAAATTGGAGATTTCAATGGAAATTTTATTCTGAAATTGTTGAGAATTGTATGTTGAGAGGTAAGCAGGTTAAACAATATTCATTGGGATAGGTCGGTATATTTTTCTAATAGGTCATATCTGCAAGAAATTTTAAAGTTGTAAACTTTAAAAGTGTATAAAGGTTGTAGTGTTCTTTATTTCTTTGATTAGTAAGGTGGATATCGAAATTTAAAAAAATATCGAGAATATTTTGGCGGATGTGCTTAGAATTATAAATAGGTAAATTTCTGGGTTATTTTTTTTAATAAAGCAATCATATATTCTTTTAAATGATCTAAATTTTAAATTAGAATAGTAAAAATGGTAACTGGGCTTCTTACATATTTTTACAAATGCTTTTAAGGAACATCATATTTGTCCATAATGATTAGTTACATGTATATGAGCATAATAATAATAATAATCAATCAATATTATATACATTTTATCATTAAGTTATATATACAGTGGAATCATAATTTATTTGATTGATTGTGATTATTGCTATTCATTGATAACATTAATAAACAATAAATTGTTATTAAGTATAAATTAATTACATAGTTATACAGGGTGAGTTTTTTTCGATGTTCTCTATGGGGATCTCGGAAACTATAAGAGATAGAGAAACGGTTAAATGGGGAAAGAAGTGTAGATTTACGAGACGAATAAAATTCCACTTTCAAAGTTTTCAAAAAAATCAAGGGTAACTAGATATTTTGAAAAAAGTAAAAAGTGTCATTTAAAAAAAATCAATATATCTCGATTATTATAACAGATAGAAAAAAACTGTAAAGGACAAAGTTTTAGATAATTTTAGGTAGATTAATAAAAAATAATCAGAAAATTTTTATCGCCATTATTTTCCGAGATATGACGCAAACTTACATTTTTTTAAATGGAAACCATAGTTGGCCTGAAGAAGCCACAGTGTGGCGAAACAATTGTTGCGTGTAATTCCAACAAATAAAAGTTTTTGAAAATTAAAAAAGTGATTTTACTTTAATACTTAACAAGAAATTTCCAAATTGGTTTTCTGCAGAATTAATTGCTCTAATAAAGGGGAAAAAAACGAATTCATTTGATTTATAAAAAATCTGGCAATGACGCAGATTATTCAAGATTTTCATCCTTGAGAAAACAATGTAAATGTAGGCTAGCCATTGATTATCAACACTATGTCAATAACATGGAGGATAATTTAATTAATAACCCAACATATTTTTGGAAATTTGTGAACAACAAAAATGATCCTAATAATAATAGTAAATTACCGTCTCATTTCAAAAATAACATGCAGGATGACATTGCAAATTAATTTGCAGTCAATTTTAATCAAGTGTATGAATCGGACAGCGACTGTTCATCCTCATTTTCCACTATCCACGTAGGAACTGAAATAACTTGTTCATACGTTTTGTCTAAGAAATCAGTTCTGCATGCGTTAAACATTCTAGACCAAAAGACGTGTTCTGGTCCTGATGAGATAAATGTTTATATATTTAAAAAACTGTTCCACTGAGCTATCTGAACCCTTAACCCTCCTTTTTAACAGGTCATTATTGACAGGATATTTTCCTGAAAAATGGAAATCCTCCCATGTAATACCTGTTTTTAAATCTGGCAATAAAAATCTTGTCACAAACTACAGAGGCAAATTTTTATAGTTAATTTTAAGCATGTTCACCATCAGCATGGATTTTATCCGACAAGGTCCACAGCGCCTAATTTATTAATGTATAGTTCATATATCAGCGAAGCCTTAGATAGAAACGTGGAAGTGGATTTCATCTATACTGACTTCCGTAAAGCGTTCGACCGAGTAAACCACGATCGGCTGATTTTGAAATTGAATCAATATGGTTTAGGTGGCTCTTTAGCTCTTTGGACCAAATCTTTTATTACTAAGCGTTTAAAGTTTGTTAAATATAAAAATTCTTTATCTAATCCAATTTGTGCCAAGTCAGGTGTACCGCAAGGCTCCCAGCTTGGACCAATACTGTTCTTTTATTTGTGAACGATATTGGTTCTCATCTTAAATCACCATATCTACTTTTTGCTGATGACCTCAAAATTTACCGTCACATTGAATCTACAGCAGACTGTTTGGTACTTCAAAATGATATTTCGATTTTGCAAGATTGGTATTCCGATAATGGGATGGAACTTAATGTTAGTAAATGTAAATACATAAAATTTAGTAGGAAAATATCAAATAGCACTAATTTTCAATACACCATAAATGACATTGAATTAGAGAGCGTCTCACAAATTCAGGATCTTGGCGTGATTTTTGATCAGAATTTCAAATTTCATTTTCAAATAGATGCCATTGTAAATAGATCATTAAAATTTTTAGGATTTATAAAAAGAACAACACATGATTTTAAAGAAATGCGGTGCTTTATTAATTTATTTGTTTCACTAATCCGGTCAGTTCTTGATTATTGCTGTGTCATTTGGTCACCTAACTATAAATACCTCTGTGATCGCATTGAACGTGTACAAAAGGTTTTTGTGAAGTACGTTTGTTACAAGTGTAATATAATGTATTCTATAATGTATGTGTAATATAGTGAAAATTATCACTTCTTGTTAAAATATTTAGGTTTACAACTTCTTTCTGATCGACGCATTTTCTTTGGTGTGTGTTGTATACCATTATCAAATTTATTAATGCATATACATGTTCCGCAATATCATACGAGGGACAAAATATTTTTAGAGCCCGTATTTAGGCGGACAAATTGTAATGATGCTCTCAGTAGGGTAGTGCGTCATTGTAATAATATTTGTAAAGAAGTTAATCTTTTAAAACAATCAAGGTTATGTTTTAAAAACAGGATTAGGCAAACTCTGTTTTAATTTTATATGTATTTTAATCCGTATTTTATTTAAAGCTGTAATTTTATTGTATATTTTTATGTAATTGTTTAATGGCCTCCGTAAATAAAGATATTATATTATATTATAATTGTTTTTCATTGTTTCTTCTTTTCAATAATCTCTCTCTCTGTTTCTAAACACATTTATTTCTAATATTTTTGCAAACATTTGCAAATTTTCTTCACTGTGAAGAAAGTGAAATCTAACTTATATTATTAATTCTCTTCACGTAACTTAGAAGAAAACAGAAATTTATTTATTGTTTTTTAAATGTTTCTTCGACGATTATTTTATTTTTATGAAAATCTTTGCATTTTGGGAATTGATTATTTTTTATGAATTTTCAAAAAATAAATAGATAATCATCAAAAGACTTTTTTAAGATAATTGTAAATATAGACAAATAAAGGACTTTTTTGGGATTTTTCAAAATTATCAAATGTTTTTCATGAACGTTTATATGTTCTTTATTGTTTTTGTAGTGTTCTTGGGAGAGTTGTTTGATGAAAACAAACACAAATAACCCTCCACCCACACTTTTACAATAAACTCAAGATATTAAAAACCCCTTATTTCTTTTACTAACTTATATGTATGTCGAGACTATTGCTCTTGCTTGACAACATGGGCGCATTTTAGCGCCTGCGCATTCAAAGTTATTTAACATACATTACAGTTTTCGACAGTTGTCAATTGCATTTGGTTATTTTTTGCAATAATCTCTTCTGTTCTTGATAATATTTATTTTTATTAATATTTTTAAGTCCACATTTTTAAAATAAATTGCTTTTTTTGAGAATTTGCAAATATTGTTTCAATAATTGTCAATTAGTTTTACTCTAATCTCTGCATATTTGGCAATTCTTAATTTTTTCACGGACTGTCCAATTCAAATTTTCCTTCACAAATCTCAATTGGTTTTAATTATTTTTACTATTACTAAAATTACAATTTTTCAAAAATCTATTTTAAGCAATAATCAGAATTCAGAATTCGTTTTAAATAAAGCTAAATGAATTTGCCTTCTATGTCAGTAGTTTTTCTTTGGGATTTTTCAAATTGATTTTCATAAATCTCTACGTTTTTGGCAATTATTTATTGTTTTGCGTGAACATTCATGTTTTCTCTTAATTATTTTGGAGAGTTTTCAATTGCTTTTGAAGTTTTTTTTCCATTCCTTCTTTTTTACAATCTCTTCTATTTTTAAATCGGGCAATGATTAAATTTATTAGTCTAGGTTAAGAGTACGCGAGGCACTAATTATTTTATTGCGATAGGTTAAGAGTACTGTAGTGTATAAATTATATCATGCGCCCTTTTACTTCACGCATAGTTTTTAGGATTTAGTTACATATTGTAAGCGATCAGGAGATCACGCCAGTTGAATTTCACCTAGTATCGCGTGTGTACCTAGTAAGAGTTCGAGTAATAAAGTTTTAGTTATTGCCACCCGGCAAAACATTACATGATGCGATGAATAGTATATTAGCATAAGTAAGGAGTATAATAGAACAATGAATAATTTATTAGCCTAGGTCAAGAGAAAACAAGATCAATGAATATTTTATTGAGGTAGGTCAATAGCACCTTATTGCAAGATTAGTGATTAGATTTAAGACGTAAATAATCCCTGTTTTTAAACTGCGCTGGTCGAAATTGACCGAAACGTGTCTGAAGTTGTTGTTGACAGGGAACAAATTATTTAATAATTTATTTATTGGAATAGGTCAAACATACGCTAAGGGTAATACATTATGTAATAGCTTGAGTCAGTGGTAAAGTAGGGCAATTAATTGTTTATTGAATTAGGTGAAGAGTAAAACAGAATATTGAAACATTTATTGGAAGAGGTTTAAAGTATGCTACTTTTTCCAAAAATTTTCAAACGTTTTCTATTTTTTGACAGTTTTTTTACGTATTTGGCAATTAACTTTTTTATATTTTTAACAATTAGTTTTTAGAATTGTCAACTATTTTAGTGTTTTACTTTTCTTTTGGAGTTTGTAGCTTTTTTCAATAACTAAATTCTCGTAATATTCCACTATCTAATAATAAAAATTAATTCAACAACAGGCTTAACAATTATAGCTCCCCATCTTGTTACGATTATTTAATTATTTTACTCACAAATGGATATCATCTTTAGAATATTATATAAAATGAAAATACGGTGAGCTCACCTCAAATCATTTAAATTATTTATTTATTTACTATCGATTGCAAAACATAAGGTGCTCGTAAAAATAGTGATTAAAAATTTAGTATAATAGTTTGAGAAAATAAATTTTAGATAATTAATAATAATATGACATAATTTTAGTCTAGTTTAGTCGGTTTATATAAGTGAAAGCTGAATGGAAAGCATTGGGAGTCCGTGGTAAACATCCAAAATCACGTTAAAACGTTCCTAAGAGACATTCCCGTAGAGGAATTTCAGGGTGCCTTCCACGCATGGCAGTCAAGTTTCCGCGGGTGTATTGATGAAGAATTTTAAGAATTTGTACGATCAATAAATATATATTTCTCAGAAAATGGGCATTACTTTTATAATGGACCTTGTACACTAACATTATTAAAATGATTTCCTTATAATAAGGTCAGTATCATATCAAAATATGTATTTATATTGAAAACTCATCAAATGGGCAATACTTTTATATTGGACCCTGTATACTAACATTATTAAACTTATTTTCGAAATATAAGCTCAGTATCTACCTCAAATTCTGTATTTATATTGAAAACTTGTTAATACTTAAATAAATACATTAAAATGAAATAGCTTAAAATGTGCGCAATATTGAATGGACCATTTTAACGTCTATGAATTTCAGGGATCACTTCGTGTCATAAATTTTTCGGCCCTTCAATTATAACACCAAGCGATCTATTTTATATAACTAACTGTTGCGGATACATATAAATTATGCGTCGCATGTGATTGATTAAAATTTGAAATTGTGTTTTATTTACACAAATTTAAAATGCGCTCGAACTTTTGCTCTGACCTGATATGTACAGTGTGATAAATAATTATTTGAGCAGGCGTTATATTCCTATTTTTAATAAAATCAACAAACTGTTTTAAATTATAAATTAATTTAATTTTAGTAATAATCATAGTGATTGAATATTGAGTCATATAATTTAGTGTATTCATATGTGCGTAAATATTTTGTTACTTATATCCTTACCTGTCGGCCCATTGCATCTAATTGTGAATTTTGGGCGTCTGTTCTGACCAGCTGCGCGGGTCGCACCTCGACGAAGAAACTGGGCAACCATGATACATATCTTGAACCTAAAACAAAACAGATATTAAAGTAAATATTTCTGAATAATTCAACAATAACTTTCTGTTATATTGTGTGTATAAATTTCTATTTCGGATTTGATTTACCAAATCATTAATCCCATTTGCGTTTCCTGTTATGTTGTACTGCAGATTTATGCTAATGCACTACTAGAATGTTATGTTGGTGCAATAATAATTAATCATAAACAAAGTTGGTTTTATATAATGTTATGCGAAAATTCGATTTCACCGGCTTTCTTTGAATATGAAAGTAAGCTGAGAAAAAGTGAAATTGTTTTAATCTAATTTTCAATTCAGTTTTTATTTGTAACTAGATATTATTATTAGAATTGAAGAGTACATTATATTATTAATGGTGAGAATGTTATTTATTGATAATTCATTTTTAATTTTTTTAATATTAAAGTAAAAATACTTTTATAACTTTAAAAGCTTAGGCTCGCAACAAGTGTTTCGCCACATTACCAGCGAATATTATTTTTGAAAAGTGTATTTACATTACAAAATAGTACATTATAAGTTTCGCGTTACTTGGAAGAGAGGATATGAGTAGGATTAAGCCATGTTGGTCCTTCCGTCGTATTTTTGTATATTTATGTTTGTGTTAATAAGCTAGTTACTTTAAACGATTGTCCCCGTAACTCTAAAGCGCCAATAATTGTATCTCAATAGCGGAGGCTTACTCATCTAATTACTGACCAGGACTAACAAGAAGAATATTATTGTGTCCATGAATAATATGCTGTAATCACTTATTGGATTTGTTTTAAACCTTGAACCAATTTTTTTAAAGGCGTCAATGTAAATATATAAAAAACGAAGATAAAGGCTAAGTTTTTGTTAGTAACAATCAAGTATCCACACGATTTAATCGCGACCGTGACATGTACGGCCTGATACATTCAGGGACATATGTGACTTGCCACATTTATACGTGCGCGAAAGTCCCAATTAATTACTTTTAGTACTATCCTTGCATTAGAATAAATATTCGCATAGAAATAATCAAATTTAGTTCTGGTAAGAACAATATGAATATTATTACATTTAGGAAATGTGATCTAGATGAGTTTGTTCCTCTATTTAGCCGACATAAACTGCTAAAAAAATTCCTTCAAAAAAGAGAACAAATGAACCAATACAAAGAAAAATATAAATGATTTCAGATGTAGAAGATAATGCCAATTTCGTAGCGTGACGATGCAACAAGGGTTTATAAGAAGTTATTTAAATATAAATGAACTCCGACCCCAAACTCGTCCAAAATTTGACGGTTTTTTTGTGCAATTTATTTGTTTTTATATGTACTTTTTAAAAAAAGTAAAAAAATAAATAAATAAATAGTTTGAAAATGTAACTATTATGTGTTTTCAGTACAGTTCAATACGCTAAAAACTTGACCTTGACTTTTATATGGATGTTGAAACAATACGAGGTTAGTATTTTAAATCTAGTAGAGACATTCATAAAGAACAGGTAACTTTTCTAATTGACTTTATGTAAAAAGTGACTTGTTTTATTAATATTTTTACAGCTTTTTACAAAACAATTAGGTCAAAATATTTTTTTGTGTGTGCATTTATACAGATTTATCTACGAGGGTAGATTGAAAAGTTTCCGGAATGGACAAGAGATGGCGCGCGTATCGTGAAATTGTTATGATGGTTGTCAAGGCTAACCTATTTTAGGTAAGCTGTCAAATTTTCAGACACGTGCGTCGTTCCGTTTTTGTTTACTAGGATATCTTGTGAAGCAAGTCAGGCACTTTTGCAAAAATGGATAAAAACGAATTTCGTGCAGTCATCAAATATTTCTGGATGGATGGGAAAAAGGCGACGGAGATACGAGATATTTTGCAGAAAGTTCATGGCACATCCACACCTTCATTTTCGACTATTAGTTTCTGGGTGAGCGAGTTCAAACGTGGCCGTACGAGCACCAAGGATGAATCACGCAGTGGACGTCCAAAAACAGCCACAAATGAAGAAATGGTCGACAAAGTCCATGATCTCGTGTTAGCCGATCGACGAGTGAAGTTGCGCGAAATAGTAGAGACCACGGGCATCTCATATGAACGTATGCAAAATATCGTGCACGAACATTTGGGCATGAGAAAGCTGTTGGCGCGATTGGTGCCGCGTTTGCTGACTATGGACAACAAGCGAAATCGTGTGACCACTTCGAAAGAGTGTTTGGCCTTGTTAAAGCGTAATCCAACGGATTTTTTTCGCCGATTCGTGACCGTGGACGAAACATAGATCCACCACTACACACCAGAAACCAAGCAGCAGTCGAAACAGTGGATTTCTCCAGGCGAATCTGCTCCGAAGAAGGCAAAGACTGTCCCATCGGTTGGAAAGGTCATGGTCACCATTTTTGGGATTCGCAATGTGTAATACACATCGACTTTTTGCAGAAGGGCAGAACTATCAATTGACAATACTACAGCGATCAATTCAACGGCATATTGAAGGAGAAACGGCCTCATTTGCAGCGAAAAAAAGTGCTCTTCCACCACGAAAACGCGCCGGCCCATTCATCCCGAATCGCCAATGCTAAATTGGTTGAATTGGGCTACGAGGTGGTGCCACATCCCCCGTACTCTCCAGACCTGGCCCCGTGCGTACTTGGCTCGGAGGCAAGCGCTTTACGTCAAATGAGGAGGTCATCGACGCCACTAAAGCTTATTTTGCAGAGTTCCCGAAATAATATTTTTCTGAAGGCTTAAAAAAGTTGTAGCATCGCTGGGAAAAGTGTATCGCCCTGCAAGGGTACTATGGCGAAAAATAATAAAAAAACCTATTTAATTACTGCGTTTTCTTGCCCATTACGGAAACTTTTCCATCGACCCTCGTAGCTTGGATATTGTTTACATGCAAATAAAATGAACGACTTTGTAGGTATCACACTTTTATTTGAATTAGTCATAAATGAGTCACGAAGTCAAAGCCTCCACAATCACGTATTGTTTGCATGCGTTTATTTATTCCCTCTGCATTGATTTGAACGAAATAGAAATAACATCTGTATTGCTGAAATTACATTCAATTGTCTATGATTTGCATGCAAAAAAACTATTGATCAAACCATTATTATGCCATTAAAAATATGACGATATTGCTGCTTTATGCAGTGGTGTTCTAAAAACTTCTATAATCGGTTGGATTTAGTAGATTCGTGCACTTGTTGTGTTTCGTATTAATCGTTTCCCAACTTATGCTTCGACTTATTTTAAATGTAAAATTTTATATTACTTTAAAAATTAGCCGAAAAAAAAGCGATAACTATGAAATAAAACAAATGTATGAAACTATTTAAATTCTTCCATTTCAATCAAGAGAGAATTAATTCTAGTTTACTCAATATTATAGAAATGTTTTTTAAGACTTAAGTGTTGATACTTAATTTAAATTTTCGAAATCATTACAATACATACCATCAAAGTGAAAGAAGTGATTAAGTTCCCTCCTAGCCGGTTGGGGATTGTCGTTTTGCAAATCCGGAGGCTCCAAACGTGTAGCGACCGGATTCTGTATACTCAAAGCTAACCGGCACGTCGGACACGACGTGTCTTGTTCAAGCCACGATTGTAAGCACGTGCTAAAAAATAAAGACAGCTTCGTTGGATTTAAATATATTACACAATCATAAATCATACTTGTGAAACAGATGACCACAAGGCAATTTCCTCGCACTATCCATTTTCTCCCAACAGATGGCGCAGTTATCTGAATTCTCGCTTAACTCCTCAGGCGATGCCATTGGATAACTGCAATAAAAGTAATCGATTATAAAACGTAGCAATTCACACATAAATTAAACTCACTTTTGTTCAAGGTGATTTCTCACCCACAGATAGTTTCTGTGTTTCTTGAACCTCCTCTGGATCTCCTGGAAGAGATATCGCAGCTGCATGCAGATGACCAACGATGCCATCGAGAGGAATATGTTGCTCCAGAGCAGCATGTGGATGTGGTGGAAGAAGTCGATGAAGAGGGCAGTTAATTCGAAAGCTAGCTCTATGTAATAGACGACGGGGCCACGCTTCTCCCAGACTTTGCTCGAGTCCGAGTTGACGGGACCTGCACCCTCGTGGCGCATGTCGTAGAGGTGGAATGCGTAGCGTAATATTACGTGTAATGTTCGTATACTTAACAGTATTACCTGAAATTATCACATTCGACAATGAAAAGAATTGATTAAATATTTATTCAAAAGAAATGTGCAATATTCTTAATTATCCACAAATATTGTTGAAAATAAGAATTGTTTGTATGTTGATTTTTTATTTGTAAATTTGCCTTTAGATTAAATTATATTATTCTCAGATAACAACGACCTCTCGTTGATAAAAAAATCCCAGGTCGACAATGAGGATTTAATATACGAAACTGTTAATGAATCCAACTAAGTAAACAAACTAACAATGTAATTTAATTTTGATCGGTTATTCAACCATTTTATTGACAACCTGTTGTTGTTAAACTATGTTATTAATAAATATATTTTATTGTTAAACCAAAAAGAAACATTACATCGATAGTCTGTTTACTTTATTTGATTAATTAACAATTTCGTAAATTAAATCCCTATTGTCGACCTAGGAAATCTTCTCAAGGATACCAAGCGTTTCAGCGAGTAAAATGCTTGTGTTCACGCCACATGGTTCATAGAGGGCGTTGTTACAGGGACAAATTTCTGAGCCGAATTTCGTATAGAAGGTTTTTTTCTTCGTCCTTGTTACTTTTATGCGATGACCTTAGATGTTTAGTGTATCACCGTGAAGATGACAATCACATTCAACCACTTCAGATCTCATCGAAAAATAATATTGGAGGAATATCGCAGAAATGGTTGGAGTATCTGAAACAACTATTTTTAGGGACCTCAACAATCATCTCGACGTGTCAAAAGTCATTACAAGATGGTCACATCATCACAAAAATAGCAGGGCGTAGAGAGTTCGCGTGCATTTTTAAACCAGTGTAGTGAAGACCCGCATGGTTTTTTGAGCGAATTGTTACTAGGGCTGAAACTTAGGTTCATCATCATCATCATCATCGCTTTACAAATCCAGTTTTATGTATCGAATGACTGTACTCTAACTAGCTATAAAAGCAAATCGAACTTGCTTCTTCTAAATTCAAGATCTAAATCAATAACAGAGGAAAAAAAAACAATAAACGTCTTCCAGAAATCATGAAATTTTATAATAGTACCAAATTTAATGCTGATATAATCGACCAATTGACAAGAAAGTATAGTATGAAATGTAAATGGCGTAGATGGTCTATTCATGCATTTTACAACATCCTCATTAACGCATGAGCTCTGTACAAAGAAGGGACAGGTGAAAAAATTTCACGCATAGGTATTTTATTCCAGTTGAAAGTGAAATTAAAAAAAAAAACATCTATTCACTATTCACAAGTAAAACCACATACTTTCCAAGTACATATATGAGTGTCAAATAAACTCTTGCTCAAGTAATACAGCAATGGAAACCGAGACGTTGTCTTCGTTGATCAAAATCAAGGGGAATGCAAAAGGATATGATGGTATTAAATATATTGTTGATGTTTCTGATCATATAATTACCATATTTTTTGGACTATAAGACGCACCTTTTTACATAGAAAAATTGACTCAAATTTTGAGAGCGTCTTATGGTTTAAAGGTAACATTAAATGATTTCTTTCAATAAATCATCTCTAACTTTGAGGTACGCCTTATAATCCAAAAAATATGGCACGCCACTGAAGGTAGGCTTGCGTCATGCCTACTTATCTCAAGATAAGCGGCGGAATTTGCCTATGACCGTCGATACCTAGTATTAGGCTTGGTCTGTAATCTTGTGCGCTTTTGTGTGATTCATTTAAATTATTTTTATAAATATTTAAAATTTTTATTCTAAGGTTAGAAAATTGAGCGTAGAACAATGCGACGTATAAACTAAACGTGATCCATTATGCAAAAAATATGGAACCAGAGCAACAGAAAGACATTTTGACCTATGACCAACAGAGAAAATGGTTTGCGAATGGAGAAAACAAGATGAACAATGTTAATAAAAGGATTAATTAAACACTTGGTTATGTTTCACTATTTTAAATAAATAAATAAATTAGTGAAACATAACCAAGTGTTTAATTAATCCTTTTATTAACATAAAAATGTTTCACCACGGGTTAAGTGAGAATTTAATAAATCGTAAGATGAAAAATTAAAACTGCTAAGTAAAGACAGAATATTCCGTTCGCACTTTGAAAATGGCCTGAATTAGAAGTACAAGTGAAAAAAACACTTGTCGGTAAAGTTGTAGATTCTTGGATAGTTTGGGGTTCTGCTTAACTTATAACGTTCTGCAGTAACGGTATTAGTTTCGTGATCGCTCGTTTATATGTTGTCCCATTATGACCCTTTTACTGTTACCACTCTTACTTTTCCATCTTCACTTGGACGAGTCTCCTTTATGCGTCCTAATTTCCATTTCGATGGGTTGTTGTTACTTTACTTGATTTTCTGTGATGTTATTTTCTTCTTCACTCCACTTATATCTGTGTAGTAGGCGTGTCAAATAATCACTCGACCACGCTTTCCAGAAGTATTTCCTCATTTTCTTTATGTCTCGCCATCTAAGCTGTAGACTACCATTAAAGCTTGTCCAATCAGAAAATAAGCAGGTATCAACACTAGACCACCTTCCGGATCATTGTTGACTCCACAACAGGTGCAAATTTAGGTACGCTTCAATCTGACAAAGCAACATACTTAGTTCTTCAAACGTTACAGTTGTTTCGCCCAATATTCATTTAAGATGATATTAGATGGATTTCACTCCGGCCTTCCATAGGCCGCCAAAATGAGGTGATAAAGCGGGAATAAACCACCAGATGACTCTTAATTGGCTTATCGCGTCTTATACGTCACTTCCAGAATTTTTATTTCTTCTCAGAGATGTTTAGCTGCACCCACAAGCGTAGTTCCGTTGTTACTTTTGCGTAGGTCGTCCTCGGCGAGCAGTAAACGTTCTGAATGCCGCTAAGAATGTTTTAGATGACACGTCACTAACGACTTTCAGATGAAATGCCAGTTGATTTAATGTTCTGATTGCTAGAAATGGCGCGGCTTTTTTTCCATACGTCACTGTACATAACTGGTATTCTTGCAGTGATTCTGATGGATGGAACCTACACAAAATTCGTTGGTAGCAGTGATCATCTTCCCTTATCATGATCTGTTGATACATTTTTTCGATGTCTGCAGTGAACACTATCTATATATATATGTGATGTGATTTTGCAATTGTGGTCCAGCAAACATTTCATCATTCAGGCTTCTATTATCTACAAACAATCGTGTCATGGGAATATCTGTTTTTACGAAAGTGATATTTTTTTAAGCGAAAAGATAGGCAACATCTAATGGAATTTTAGATTTTACCGTCTTGGTGCTTTAGATTGATGAAAAGGCAGAGTTATGCATGCATATAAAAATCACACTAGCCCAAAAATGCTAGCTGAATAGCAATCTAAAATTATAGAATTCCGTAGGTATGGGTTGTCTAACTTTTGAAGTCCCTTCAAATCGGACTTTAGATTCAAAAGGCACCAAATCAATAGTGATCAAAATAACAAAATGCAAAAACTTACTACACTGTAGTTTTAGCTTGCTGCTCGGACGAAATAAAACTACCGCCCGTAATAATCTTCAAGAGAAAAACATTACCAAATGATAAAAATCCTAGTGGCATTATTATTTACGTTCAAGAAACAGGTTGGATGGATGAGACAGGAATAAAATTATGCATACATTAGGGGAATTTAAACTCTTGTTCTGCTCCATGTTTTTATTTCAGTTATTTCAGTGTTTCGATTTTACAATCATTATCAAAGGTATATTTAAAACTGAAATAAAAACATGGAGCAGAACAAGAGTTTAAATTCCCCTAATGTATACATACCGTTCCATCAAGAGTGTAGCGCAACAAGTATTGAATTTATAAATTATGCATATAAAAGATAATAACAAAACGTCCGGGTGCATTGTTTAAAAAACCTGCGATGTTAGTGCGGGATCAATTCAGAGCACATGCAACAGAATTAACCAAGAAGCTCCTAAAAGGAACGAATACAGAAAAATCAATCATTCCTGGAGGCCTCACAAGTCAATTTAGATAGATATATATTCAATACTTCTTCTGCTACTTTCTTGATGGAACCATATATTCAAAATGGGTTGAGTAAAACACTTGTTTCGTAAAGGATCGAAACACCTGTCAGGAAACTGTTAATAAAATCATGGAACAAAACAAGTGTTTTACTCAACCCATTTAGATAGATATCTCTATCAATAAACCATTTAAAAATTGTATGCGAGAAGAGTAGAATACATTTATGACAAAGTCAAATCCATGATGCAACAGGACGTATGAAATGACCAATAATATCAGGAGATGGGTGAAACATTCTGTGAAAGAAGAGGAAATCATAAAGTCATTTAAAAATTGTGGAATTAGTAATGCTATAGATGGTACTGAAGAACACGCAGTTTTAACTTAAATATTTGAAATAATTTGGAAACAGGCTAATATACGAACGCTTCCGAAAAATTCGTGTAAGCTAATGAAAACGAGTGAATGTTGTATTTAAACAAAAATATATTATTATACCAGACGTTTAGATTTAGAAATTGGCACGATTGTGCGTCATCACTATTAGGTATTACTGATGACATATTTAAAGCCACGACTAATGGAAACGTAACAACAACAGCTCATAACCATTGTGTAGAAGGCAAAGAATTTAGGTGTAACTTTTGATATTCGACGATAGGTTTATAACTTTTATTGTCTCACAGACATTTCTTAAGACGGATAAATCAAGAAAATGTTGTTTGGTAATTTCGCACCTTAACTTTGATGATATTGTTATTGTCCGTGTTTGGTACAGGATACATCAAATAGAATCCAAAGATTACAGAATTTTTGTGTTCTCTTAATTTGTGACATGATGAAAATCTATCATATTTCAAAGGCTTTGAAAGATTAAACATGAAAAATCAAAGTAAAAAATCGAATATCCAATATTTTATATAAATATTATTTTCTATTCTGTAAATATTTTGAACTGATATCGTATGAATAAATTTAATTCATAAATATATAGAAGATTATAATTACAAATTTTATCAGTGTTGAACTTATGCAAAACAAAACAACTACTTTAAATATACATCATTCTGTTTTATAACTCGCTTTGTGCACGCGACAGAATATGTGATAAATACGTGCCCAATATAAATAACGAACAGACACACAGATCGCCACGCTATATTGATCTGGATATAAATAAAACATTTCTGCATTAAATATTCCACATTTTCCGGACGAAATGTTTGTTAATAGATAAATTATTGACCTGAGCCTGTATTAATTTTTCTCTCTCAGTCACGCTAAATATTATTAATGTGGGGGGAAATCGTTTACCTCGGCAGACATAAACGCGAACGTGTTAAATCCAACGAAGAACCCAACGAACACGGCGATGAGCAGCATGGATGTGGAAACCGCAAAAATGCAGGTTAACAACCCCAGGAGCTTGACGTGGCTCCATATCGGCGTTGTCGGGGAGAACGACAGCTGAAAGAAAACAAAAAAAAGAATTGTATTAGTAATTCAAATTCTTCCTTACTAATAATTTAAGGTAATTACATTTATTGGATAAATAGATAATAGATAATGGTAATTGTAAAAATGAGATACTTCTTTTCAATGCTTTATACCCCTATTTATTAAATATAAACAAGTTTAAAGTATTTTATAACCTATAGAAGTATAATTATTGTTTATATATTAATAGTTTTTGAGTAAAGTACCAAAAATAATATACCGGCCATCAAGCATATAATATTAAATGGTTTTGGAAGCAGTTGTAAATATAGGGTGTTTCTGTGACTCGGCGAATAAAATTAACCACATATACAAGGTGGGGAAAAAGTCCCGCTACTATTTTGATTGCCTATAACTTTGCTCAAAGAAAAGATAAGTAAGTTTGGTTTTCATTAAAAGTTTATTTGGTCTTTACAAAAATTATATCGCCTAAATGGCAACTTTTGGCTCTTTTTAGGGCATTTATCATGACATCCTTCAACATATCGGGCTGAATATCTTCAATTTCGTGACGAATATTGTCTTTAAGATGTTGAATCGTTTTAATCACATAAACTTTTGATATTAAAAAACCCCATAAGAAAAAGTCTGCTGCTGTTAAATCCGGAGATCTGGCTGGCCATGCTAAATCGCCACCTCGCGAAATTAGTCTTCGTGGAAAAACGTCATTCAATATTTGAATTGTTGAACGAGCTGTGTGTGCTGTGGCCCCATCTTGCTGAAATCACATGTCCTCTAGTCCTTGCTCTTCCATTTCAGGCACAAGAAAATTTCGAATCATGTCTTGGTACCGTTCAGCATTAACAGTAACTCCAACACCTTGGCTATTTTCAAAAAAATAGTGACCAATGATGTTTCCAGCATGAATACCACACCATACAGTTGTTTTTAGTGGATGCAATGATGTTTCATGAATTAATTGAAGATTGTGTGTTCCCCAAAACCGACTGTTCTGTTTATTGACGTGGCCACCGAGAAGAAAATGAGCTTCATTTAGACGAAAAATCTTCAATTTCACCAGACAGCCTTAGGATTGCATTATTTTGCTCAACTCGTTGATCATGATCTCTCGGTAGCAATTTTTGGGCTAATTGAATTTTGTACGAGAACATTTTCAAATCAGTTTTCAAAATTCGCCTTAAACTGCGTGCAGAAATGTGTAACTGGGAACCACGTCTCCGAATTGATGAGACTCTGCAACACTATCGCGCACCAGAGCCACATTTTCAGCGTTGCGAGACGTCCGTTGTCTTCCAGAACGAGGCCTGTCTGCTGTCGTACCGTACTGTCGAAAATTCGCATGTAAACGATAAATTGTGGTTTTGTGAGGCACTGAACGATTAGGATATTTTTGACGCAATTTCCACTGAGAGGCAATAATGGAACGATTATTTTCCATAAATATTGTCATTATTTCTGCTCGTTCTTGTGGCGTATATTTATCCATAATAAAATTTGGACGTCTACACAACACAATGATTAAAGCAAAACTGGGATAAACGTCACAGAACAAAGATGGCGCGCAATCAAAATGGTAGCGGGACTTTTGCCCCACCTTGTACAGTGAAAATGATGATTCGTAAAAAAAAATATTATAAAAGTCTTCAAATGAGCAAGATACAGGCCATCCATCAAAGGTAATTTTAACACATTTTCTAAATACTTTCAATACCGTTCGTTGTAGAGTCTTGCAATTTGGTACAGTCTAAACTAACATCAAGTAAATTCCTTAGGCAATTTGGGGTGTTCCTAAAATTTGTTTGCTTAGAACTGTTTTGTTTGCTTTTAAATCTACATTTATTCTTCTACAATTTAATAGAAAATTTTTATTATATTATTTCGTTTAAACAAAAAGTTTAATTTTCATTAGTTAATTTTTCGTATATCTTATTATAGGGACTGGTGATTGTCATTTGTCAGCTCATTTTGTATCTCGAAGGCGTATCAAAATTATTTTTGTTCACCAAATACCAGGAGAGGATATTCGGCATTGTATGCTTTTTGAGTAACGCAAGGGTAGTAACGCAACAGTTGCGACCAAAAACTTTTGTCATATTTATCCACGTGCTTTAGACGTTTGTAAATGCCAAGATGGTTTTCCAAGTTCAAATCCGTTAATTTTGATATCTCCTATCGATCAGAAACATTAAACAACACATTTAATCGAAACATTTGAAAATTTGTATGATGTCCAAAAAGCGATCTCGAGATATTTTACAAAAAAAAATGAAAATCTGCACACTAGATGGCAAAAGGTAGTTGATTATATTATTGATTCAAATTAAAGTTTATTTAATTATTTTTTTTTATATAATGTAAAAAAGCGACATTACTTTCCGGCCCCCCTAATAAATTATTAAAATAATTTTTTGTCGTTCAAAACCAGTATGTTTAAAATGTATTTATAAACAATACCCAGACAACCATTTTTGACCTTTTCAGTTCAATATTTTTTTTAACAGCAGAGGTCAATATAATGATAAGTTATTTTGTAATTCCTTTGAGAATGGTAGTCATTGACCGAAACACGTGTCAGGAAACTGAATATTACAATATGAAACTAAACAAGTGTTTTGATTTGAAATTACCTAATATTATAATTTCGTTTCATCAAGAGTACAATGAAGAAAGTATATACCGTAATAAGTATGCAGCGATATACTTGGGGCATCCGGAAAATAGTACCCGTTGAGAATATAAAAAAAAAACTAGTATACCGGGTGTTCGATTATGCCCAATGTCATAACTTAGTTATTTATTAACCGATTTGAATCAACTAAAAAACAAATTGAATGGCCGGTTAAATACTATGAAATGACATTAATTATATATTTTTTCAAAATTAACTTCATTGACAAATGATAGTCAACTTATATTTTTTAAATGGCTGTATATACTTTTGTTATTTTATTATACTACCCATTATTTTTTGAATCCAATGATGCCCAATATGTTGATTTTAATTTAATATTTATGCCATACAAAAATAATAATAAATCTTATTCAAATGATATTTTCCAACAAATGTAGTGTGCATTGAAAAAAAAAACGGAACAAATAAATTTCATTTGTTGTAAAACACAGACCAATAACAACATTGACATTACTATGAGATTTGTTTGTTCCGATTTTTTTTCAAGGCACACTTTATTTATTGCCATATTTTAAGTCTAAAGGTCAACAAGATTCATTCATATTTTGAAAAACATAAAAATAATATTTAAAGGATTAGTGAAAATAAATACCAAAACAAGCTAAATAAAAAAAAATAGAAAAGGAATAAATTACTAATTGTTGTGCACACACTGTGGCTTCTTCAGGTGAAGAAAATATATATACAATATGTATATGCTTGGCCCTCCACAGTGTGGAGAAACAATTGTAATGAGTTAAATAAAATTTTTGAAAATCAACCACTTATATTAATTAGATATGATATGGGTTTTCAACTGAGTGAGGAAAAATTTAAAGGGATAATAAAACAAAGTAGCAACTGTGGAATATAGGCAAAAATCAAAGTAAATAAATAAAACAGAATTAAGAAAAAGACGATTTCTAAAACAATGTCACAATTTTAAGAAGCTTTGTAAAAAATAACTACGTAAATTATAGAGAAACCCCTTGGCTGACTTCAAATTTCTAGTAAAATTTTAAATGAGAAGATTACTAGGACATATTTCTAGCAAAATTGCATAAGCACATTGACAATTATCGATAACAATTTCGGCAAAAATGAGTTATCACAATAATAAGAACGAGTCAGTTATCTAAATATATAGATTATTTTTTCTTATGTAACAACTGAAAATTTATGACAAAAGAAGTTTAAAAGATAAACATATATTACAACACGTGTTTCGAAAATTTAAAAAGTGATTTTACTTTAACGTCTAAAAAATGAATATGAATTTTAAACAAATAACAGTCTTATTAATTAATGTATTCTAAAAAAATATTATCCGCTGAATATGAAGTTAATTTATTATCTCGGGATAATTATAAAATTAAAATTTAATTAATATCCCAAATTGGTGCATAAATATATACCAACAAATTAGTTTTTAATGATTGGCAAGGTAGATTTTCCGGTAATTATTTGGAACATAAATATTATATGAAGTTGCTATCTTGTTTATGTTACAAATCGCATTTGATTATGTACAAGGTATTTCCGGAGAATAGTATTCGTTTGCACCGTGCGGAGCGCTCGCGAATAGAGCAGCCGCCGGATGTGTGCTAACATGTTTCGTTGTATTTCAGCTGTCGATGGTTATGAAGTTAGGGATGTGATTAGATTTCTCAACGTAAAAAATCTTCGACCTTGCGATATTCGCCGTCAATTAAAGAATATGTTATAGGTGAATCGTGTTCGAAGATTAAAGCCGAACATTGATAACCTACAAAAATAATCTTCGCGAAACTATCCGCACCAACATCAACTACCTCTACGGCGAGGACACCCTGCACCAGATTATGAAATTCGAACACCAAAACTGTAAACGTGCTAAACTAATGTGTGACGTATATTTTCAGAAAAAATGCTGCGACAACAACATCCTGCCCACTTTTACCAAATTACGGTATCACACCCATTCGAAGCAAACACGTTCCATCCTAAACAGAGCAAGCCGAGACCTACTACGAGAAGCAATTCACAGAACCCGATATCTTCTAGCCCAATCCGACAAGCCACTTCTTACGCTTCGTCTTCTACTATCAGACAAAATTCATCGCACACTTTGGTCACTCTGTGACCAACTATTTCAATTCCGGACCGAAACCACTAAAGCACTATCGAACGACAAACTAGAACAGAAATTTAAAATAATGGCACTACCTGTCTCCATCATCGACACCTCTAGAACTGTTTTCAACTTTTCCGATCAACCTCTAGACAAAGCCTCAATCGATGTCCTATCAAAAACACCGACGGAACTCTCGGCCTCACCGTATATAGAAAAGAAACTCATACAAACAGATATGCCGCCCCTCATCATCATCCTGCTCAATTCCGTTCTGTGGAAAAAAAACTTTTAACTCGCTCTCTCCGACTAACAGATAAATCTAATCTAGACAACGAACTAGCCACCCTCGAGACTGCTCTTGTCCAAAACGGTTTCTCCCCAAGTACTGTAACACCCTTACTAAAACAAAAATCGAACCCCAAAAAAACCGACGAGTCCCAAGAATTATAAAATATAACATTTCTTCCGTACATACGAGGTACGACTCAAATCTCAAAATACTAAAAAGACATAATATCAAAACAATTTTTACCACTTCGCGTAAAATCGGACCATTTCTCAAGACATCACTTCCCTTGAAAATCAAGGAGTATACAAAATTCTCTTGCCGATTGTAACAAAGTTTATATCGGACAAACCAACAGACGCATAAATGTACGGCGTGACGAACACATTAGAGCCGTCGGAAAAGATCTATCATCCTCATCTCTAGCCGAACATTCTAAATCCACTGCACATAAGATAAATTTCGACCACACGACTTCCATGGCAGCATTAGACCATTTCACGAAGAGGTTTACCCGCAAGGCAATCGAAATAGAAAAACACACCGATAATCTTAATAAACGCGACGACGCCTAACGACTACCCCCCACTTGGAAATCCATTTTATGCAAAATGCATATCTCTTCACACATTTTAATCCCCACAGGTAACACCAACGAAATCCCTGTCAATCCGACCGGTCCAATCACAAGAAGCCGCACACGCGCTGCCAAACGTCAGTAATAAAAAAAAAGTATAAAAGCGCAGTTCCACTTAGCACGATCGCAGTTTTCCAACGAACGCCGCCCGAAGAAGAACAATGCGATTTGGTCGAAACGTTGCAAATCGGTTCTTTTCAGAACCATCAAAGCTTGCAAATTATATCTAGTATATCTCTTAATGTAATCATTGCAATAATTTCGCAAAGCTAACATCTTATGAGGCGGAGCTCCGTCATGTTGGAACCATTCCAATCTTGCCCGTAATGAAAAATTTAAATAATCAAAAGTTTCCTGAAGAAAATAAAAATAATTATTTCCACTGAGTTTTCAAAAATATGTGGACCGAGAATTATTGATCCAAACACACCATAGATTAAACACAATTTTAATTCGTAGTTTTTTCTGTGAAACTTCTCGTGGATTCCATATACGAGGGGCATTTGAAAAGTCCGTGCAAACATAAAACCTACTAACATGTTTGGGGTAAATCTCCTTTAAGGTTTATACACTTAGTCCAACAATGTTCTAGTTTGTTGATCCCTTCCGAATAATAGGATTTGTCCATGTCTGCAAAATATCCATTAGTGTCTGCAATCACCTCCTCGTTTGAATAAAATTTTAGTCCCGCCAGCCATTTCTTCAAATTGGGGAATAAATAGTAGTTCTAGGGAGCCAAGTCTGGAGAATAGGGGGGGTGTGAAACGAGTTGGAATCCTATTTCCATTAATTTTGCGACCACAACTGCTGAGGTGTGCGCTTGTGTGTTGTCGTGATGGAGAAGGATTTTCTTGTAGGCCAATCGCGGGCGTTTTTATTGCAGCTCGGTTTTCAAAAGGGTCCAATAACGATAAATATTATTTACCTGTAATAGTTTTACCCTTTTCCATATAGTCTATGAGGATTATCCCTTGCGAATCCCAAAAGACAGTCGCCATAACTTTTCCGGTCTTCGACTTTTTGGTGTAAATTCACCCTTGGTAACCCATTGTTTCATCCACAGTGACGAAACGATGCTTAAAGTCCTCTGTATTCTTCTGGAACAGCTGCAAACCATCCTTGCAACACTTCACACGATTCCGTTTTTGGTCAAGCTTGAGCAATCGCGGCACCCATCTTGGGGATAGCTTTCTTATGTCCAAATTTTTATGCAAAATATTATGTACCCGTTCAGTCTAGAAGCCCACAGCACTAGCAATCTCACGCACCTTAACTCTTCTGTCATCCATCACCATATCATGGATTTGATCAATGATTTCTGGAGTCGTAACCTCCACAGGCCGTCCAGAACGTAACGCCGTGCCCATATGGCCAGTCCGAAAATTTTGAAACCACTTATAAACTGTTCTAATCGAAGGTGCAGAGTCACTATAATGTTTATCAAGCTTCTCTTTAGTCTCGTATGTTCATTGTGGAGTTTTATCTGTATATAATATGTATTTTTATAGAGAACGTATTATCCTCTTGGCAAATGTGTTAGTTCCACATACAGAAGACCATTTGATCATTGCAGAATTATTATACTTTATGCTGTTTTTTTCATTTTTGTTTATCTTTATCAAACTATTAATTACAATGTTGCTACTATTATAAACAACTGCAATTGTTTTATTTTCAACTGATTCATGGCTACCTACTTTTTATTTATAATAAAACTTAAAATGACTATAATTCACTTATTTTTAGAAATACCTATGTCATATGTGATATTAGATTAAAGAGAAAAAAATAATGTATCGAATGAAACCAAGCCAACTATGGTTTCCATCTAAAAAGGGTAAGTTTGCGTCATATTTCAAAAAATAATGGCGATAAAAAAAATTCGGAATATTTTTTTATTAATCTACATAAAACTTTGCCTTTTACAGTTTTCTTCTATACTCGTATATTATATTGACATATTTGAAAAATTGACCCTTTTTACGTTTTTTCAAAATATCTAGTGACCCTTGACTTTTTTAAAAACTTTGAAAGTGGAATTTTATTCGTCTCGTAAACCTACACTTCTTTTCCCAGAGAGAGAACAATATCTTTATTTGGACAAACAAAAATACATTTAGAACGAATACATTTTAATTTAAAATAAGGGTTAGTCTGTCCGTCTGGGCTATCGACCTTCGGTCTTTCTGCCCTGTCTTTATTCTAATTTATGTAAAAAAACAAAGAAAAAATTGCTGTCTAGCTTAACTGTCCGGATGATGCAAGCTAATGAATTGATGAAGAGTGATTGATGGATGTTTGTGTTTGGTTCTTTTCCCATTTGACCGTTTTTCTATCTCTTATAGTTTCCGACATCGAAAAAAACTGACCTTGTATAAGCATAAAATAAAAAGGCTCCTGAGAAAATCTAAAAATTAATTAAATATTTAAAATTAGTTGGAATAAAAACAATTGAAATTTAAAAAACAAAATAATATGTAAACAATTCAAAAATTTTTTTACTATTAGTTTATATTTTGTAAAATAAAATCAAATGCAAATTTAAAACATGGTAGAAAATAAAAAATAATTAAAAATAAACCAATAGATTAAAAAACAGTTAAATATTTGAAAAAGCATTTTAAAATTTTCCAGAACAATATTTCACTAAGAAGAAAGCAATTAAAAAAAACAATTAAAACAGATAAATTTTTACCAAAAATAAATTCAACTTGTTTGCATGAAAACAAATGATTTTTTTAGAACAATTAAAAAAATTAAAATATTAAGGTTATGCAAACAATTAAAAATTGTAGTATACTTTCTACAAAGAAAAACAATTGAACATTTTCCAAAACAATTTTTTTTACAAGTTGGAAAATCTCACTAAATAAGAAGTAATTAATTAAAAAATAGTAGAATACTTGTTTAATGAATTACATTATTACAATTCAAAATTTTAACGGAAAGTTTGCAATAAAACAATAAACAATTGAAATTCTTTAAGGTGAAAAATTTCTTATAAAATTTAATATTATATTGACACCATTGGAGATCTGCTAAAAAAAATTTGGAATGTTTTTAACGAAACTTTTCCAAATTTACGATGAATTAAATTCTCACTTAACCCGTGATGAAACATTTTTATATTAATTAGAGGTTAATTAAATTGAATAAAATTGTGAAACAACACCAAGAGTTTAATTAACCTCTAATTTACTAAATCCAATTAAACCAGATGGAATTTTATCAAAATAAATTCAAAATTTGTTTAAGAGATAGTTGTAAACATAAAATTATGCTATAAACAGCTAAAATTAAATTAATAATTTCGTAATTCTAAAATAATATATTTTGCATATAAAAATATTGTAACACGTCTTCTAAGAAGTATTGGGCGAGAGAGAAAGATCATGTGGAAGTGAACTTGAGCCCTTCCATGTGAAGTCGAAATTTTTACGGATGTGAAGTTAGCCATAGATTTCAGCCATAGATTTTCAAAATTCATTATTTCTATACATATTCAAGATACATAGATTGTTTTTAGTTTAGGGTGTAAATAAAATATAGAATTAACAAATTGTGATACAAGCACCCCAATTTTCAACCCTTAATATTTTTTATCACACCCTTAAATAATAAAATTAAAAAAAAAATCAAAGTGCGCCGTCTCCTATACAAAAGATAGCAACAAATATGGATTCAGCACACATTAAACTATTATTTCAACAAATAAAATTCGGACCACCTTACTTTAATCATACGAAACAAAAAAGAAACAAAATCAACTGCTAGTCTGAGAGAGCGGTCGGATAAATCTTAAAATAATTCACAGTGCGCCCTCTCCCATAAAAAAAGTTAGCAACAAATATGGATTCAGCTCATATTAAACTATTATTTAAACAAATAAAATTCGGACCACCAGACTTTTATCATACAAAAAAAAATAGAAACAATATCAGTTGCCAGTCTGAGGGTGCGGTCGGATAAATCTTAAAATATTTCAAAGTGCGCCGTCTCCCATTAAAAAGTTAGCAACGAATATGGATTCAGCACACATTATACTATTATTTAAACAAATAAAATTCGGACCACCATACTTTTATCATACAAAAAAAATAGAAACAATATCAGTTGCCAGTCTGAGGGTGCGGTCGGATAACTCTTAAAATATTTCAAAGTGCGCCCTCTCCCATAAAAAAGTTAGCAACAAATATGGATTCAGCTCACATTAAACTATTATTTAAACAAATAAAATTCGGACCACCTTACTTTTATCATACGAAAACAAAAACAAACAGTATTAGTCGCCAGTCTGAGATAGCGGTCGGACAAATTTTAAAATATTTCAAAGTGCGCCCTCTCCCATAAAAAAGTTAGCAACAAATATGGATTCAGCACCCATTAAACTATTATAAAATAAAATAAAATCACCATGAAATGCGGAGGCATTTCAATTTTAAAAAGATGTGTAAAAAAGATTTAAGAAATTGAAAAATGTTATCAAAGAATCATAATTCTTATTTAACTCCTGTTATAGCTCACTTTTAAAATGTATTCATTATTAATTAAAGCTCAAATTTGTTAATAATTTTAATTTAGGACATTATAATCTAATCTAACATGAAAGAGTACAATAAAATATAATAATTATTAAATACGTTTTAATATAAAGAGACCTTTAAGATAATTTTATTGATACAAAATGTATACCATCCTAAATAAGTTATTCAAATATCTGTTGAAATAACTTCAAATTATAAGAATTAATGTAATTTGATATCCTGTAAATATGATTTAGAAATCCAATCAACATTTGAAAAATTTAATAATTAAGAAATCAGACAATATATCACAACTATGTCTGTATTGTGGAGAAATGAATCGAGAAATTGAATGTCAACAATGTCACCGATTTTGCTGTAAAATGATGTTTTTATTCATACATGTGAACTATGCAATGCAAACACACGCGCCAAAATAAGCTATTAGTTTAATTTTGTTTATGCTCTGGAACAGCAAGGTAAAATCACTTCTCAAGTTAATGCGGAGTTTTATGTATAACCGAAGTTTTATGTTCTGAATTAAATTTGTTTAAATAGCAGTTTAAGGCTCCTCGTCACGAAATTACCTTGAAACATGGAATCCGGAACAAACGCCCTTAGCTCGACAGAGTTTGTTAATAAATATATTGCCATAAAAATAAAACATTGTATTTTTTTATTTCAAAAACTAGAAGAAAAATTAATATTCTGGAAAAGCGATATCGTAATATGATAAGATTTTACATAAACACTTTATCGCGATATATTCATTAACAAATGTGATTCAAGGTCATTTCATGACGAGGACCCTTAACGTGTGCTGTAGCGAGAAGCTACAAATTTATATTTAAACGATAACTTGACTTGTCCAGCGACTAATTTTACAGTTTAATTAAAAAGATGTCCAGTAGTTTTCTTGTAAAAACATAGATTGTCCAGATGTACCCCATACAACGAAAAACAATTATTATCGCATTTGTTTATTGTCTTAAACTGTTTATAATATTCAGATAGGCAAACTGGGCATTAAACTTAAAAAAGACTGGCAGTTGATATTGTTTCTTTTTTTTCGTATGATTAAAGTAAGGTGGTCCGAATTTTATTTGTTTAAATAATAGTTTAATGTGTGCTGAATCCATATTTGTTGCTAAGTTTTTTATGGGAGAGGGCGCACTTTGAAATATTTTAAGATTTATCCGACCGCACCCTCAGACTGGCAACTGATATTGTTTCTATTTTTTTTTTGTATGATAAAAGTATGGTGGTCCGAATTTTATTTGTTGAAATAATAGTTTAATGTGTGCTGAATCCAAATTTGTTGCTAACTTTTGTATAGGAGACGGCACACTTTGATTTTTTTTTAATTTTATTATTTAAGGGTGTGATAAAAAATATTAAGGGTTGAAAATTGGGGTGCCTGTATCACAATTTGTTAATTCTATGTTTTATTTACACCCTAAACTAAAAACAATCTATGTATCTTGAATATGTATAGAAATAATGAAATTTGAAAATCTATGGCTAACTTCACATCCGTGAAATTTTTGTATTCATTTTTTTAAAATTATTTATAAGTTTTTCGAAACAGTTTTATTCACAAAATGGATAAAGAAATAAATATCAATATCAATTTATATAGAGAGAATAACATTTTTATTCGAACATATATAAATTTACAATTTAAAAACATTTACAATTGATATATAATGTGTTAGTCTGTCCGTTTGGGCTATCGATCATCGGTCTTTCTGCCCTGTCTTGATTCTAATTATGTATAAAAATAAATATCTTTGCTAGCTAGCTTAACTATCTGGATGATTCGAACTAATGAATTGATGTAGGGTGACTGAATTGTGTTTAAAATTAGGTGGGATATTGGAATTTCGGGCAATTCAATTCAATTCTTTATTTCCACGTAACACTTTATACAAAAAATACATTGCTGACAGTCAAGATAGGTACATTTGTAGTGGATGTGATCGTCAATATAAATAATTAAAATTAAAGTCTATATAATAAAATTAATATTAAAATATTCAGTCATGTAATTAAATAAATAGATAAAATGACTATTACAAACATGTTAAAATATAGCATATACACTAAAATAAAATAATAATTGATATATTAAGTTGAAATTTTTGAAAAATAAAATAATTTGCTTAATATACCAAAAAAATACTTAATAATTGAATAATTATTTCAAAATAAATAAAATTAATTTTTGCGATTATTTCCTCACGTGTGAATCGAAATTCGAACTCGAAAATCATGTGGTGCAGTGCATAAGAATTCAACAGCCACCACTGTGGGGGAAAGGGCCATTAAGTAGAGCGCTGGATTAACAATAATTCGAGAACATACTAAACACGTAATGAATACAATTATAAAATTGCGTTAATCCTTCTGGGATGTACTGGAGTCCTCGCCCCCTTTTCACCATTTTAATTAAAATAATATATTATTTTCCGTATCTTGTCACATTTCCTTTAAATTTACTCCACTTTATTTAATTTAACATGAACTTTTGCTTTCACTGATTTAATAAGGATTTTGTTTAATCGTTGACTTTTAAAATTTAAATGTTGCACTTATACATGTTTGTACTTTGGTGCCGCTAAGAAAAATAATTAAGAACCGTTGACCCAGTCAGTAATAATAAAAAGTAAATATATCAAAACAGTGAACTGTCATTCCGAATAAAACCATAAACCCCACCCCTACGATAAACCTCTTGAGACTAATAGGGCAAAAAACAAAATAAAAGGGTGTGTTAGCGTTACAGTCGGTTGGAGCTGGTGTTCCCTTTTACGTTAATTATAATTCGCCGTTTATCATAACGAATTTTCCCCCGGTTTCCGAGGTTATTAATTGCACCGCATTTTTATTTCCTGGGGAATTTCATTACGTTAGGGCTGGGCTTTTGGTTTATGGTCAATGTGAGACATGGGCGCGTGCACGGCACGGTAATAACACACAGCAATATGTATCGAAACAAATGGTATTTGTAAAAACAATGCTTTTTATTGTTTAGTTCAATTTACATATGCATTAAGGCCCGCCTAATAATTAATACTAATTTTTAATTGACAAAGACTGGAGTATATTTCCTATTTACATTTATGCATGAAAATTAATTGGCAATAAATATGTAATTATACAAGCGAATAATAGAGATAGTACTTACATATTCAAATCTGTCTTTGGTGAGTTGAGCAATGAGCTGCAAGAAGCCCAGAAGTGCGAACCACGAACACCAGAGGAGCACTTCTTCGACGTACTGGACGTTAATCACACCGAACACGAAAATGAACTTATAAAACACAAAGTTCCAAAATTTGTCTTTCAGGTGCTGCTGCTCCGCGACGCGGAGATCACCGAACACCATCTTCTGGATGCACCTTCCTATCAGTATCAGCCAACAAACTGCCATATTTATAAGTACCTGGAACAAAATAATAAATAAATACATATATGAATGATTTAGGTAATAAAGGAAATATTTAATGCGTCGATGGGAAGGTTTAAAAGTTATATTGATTATTAATTTTTACTTTAAAAGCTATATTCAAGATTAAATTTTAAAGGATACATGCTGGATGTAGGACATTTTGGGCATTTTGAGTTGTACATAATTTATTTAATAAGCAAATCAAAAAACTTGAATGTCCAGCATGAAAGTATTTTGGTTGTATATACTTGATTTAAAAAGCAACAAAAATTCTTCCAAGCATTAAGAATATCCAGTAGACTTAATTACAAAATTTTAAGGTTTCTTGCTAAAGAACAGTACGAAATATTGTGACATTGCAACAAACAATTATTTTATGTGTCAAAGTAAACATTATGTTTTACTTAATTCTAAGAAAATTTTAAACTTTCAAAAATGTTTATGCATTTTTCAACGGTTTATTATTTTTTACAAAGTTTTCATTTACTTTTCCTTGGAGAGATTTTAAAATATTTTACTTACAATTCCAACTGTTTCTTTTTAATAAATTTTGAACTTTAAAGTTGTCAACGGTTTTTTCTTTGCATTTTTACCATAGCTTACAATTGTGTTGGTAATTATTTATTCTTTTAAAGTAAAATTTTTAGGAAATTTGTTGTAATTTTAAACCTTCAAAATTAATTTTTGGTGCCTCCCAACTGTTTAAAATTCAATTCTTTCTTAAAAACGTTTTTTGTTCTTACTCATTTTTGAATTATAATTTAACAACATTTTAACTGTTATTTGTTTTAAAGTAAATTTTAATGTTTTCTTTGCAATTGTTTGCTTTCATGTATTTTTTTCTCTGGTCATTTTTAAATTATTTTTTGACTAAACTTAATTGTTACTTTTTAACAAATCCTGAACTTTATAGTCTTTTTTGTTCTAAAGTAAAAGTCATTTTTTAACCCTTGAATTTATACTTCACGGTTTTATAACTGTTTAAAAACTTGAACTATTTTCTTTGTGAGATTTACAATTATTTTCTTTTTGTATTATTTTTTTCTTTTTGGTAATTATTCAAATATTTTTTATTTTGAATTTTTACAAATTTTCAACAGCATTTTCTCTTTACTTTACTTTCTCTTACTATTGCTTTTATATTTATTCTGTTGGATTAACTGTTACTTTTCTAACAAATTCTGAACTTTATAAAGTCATTTTATGTTCTAAAGTAAAAGTAATTTTAATTTTTTAACCCTTGAATTTATATTTTACGGTTTTATAACTGTTTAAAAACTTGAACTATTTTCTTTGTGAGATTTACAATTATCTTCTTTTTGTATTTTTTTTTTCTTTTTGGTAATTTCTCAAATATGTATTTTTAATTTTTACAAATTTCGAACATTTTAAAGTTTTCAACAGCTTTTTCTCTTTACTATTGCTTTAGTATTTATTCTGTTCGATTTTTTTTGTTTTTAAGTTGAATTTAATGTTTTTAATAAGTTTTATCAAATTTTAACCCATAAAAAATTATTTTTTGAATTTGAATGATTTATGATTGGTAATTTTGTAGAAAGTTCTTAATATTTTGTCTTTTTAATTTATTTTTAAATATTTTTTTCCATTTTAAAGGTTTTAACTGTTTATTGTCTGCAATTTATTTCTTACCAAACTTAATTCCTAATACAATTACAATTGTTTCGCTGGCAGCCTTTTTTTTTATAGAACTTGAACTCATTTTAAATAGTTTTTGAGCTCTTCAAAGTAAATTTTTATTTGTTTTTAATAAATAATTGTAGTTTTGCATATTTTCAATTGTTTTAATTCCCAAAAATTCAGTGATTCAGTACAGTTGTTTGTTAGTAAACTTTTAATTGTTTTTAATAAACAATTGTAGTACTTTTGCATATTTTCAATTGTTTTAATTTCAAAAAATTCATTGATTTGGTACAGTTGTCTGTTTCTAAAAAGTTTTTAATAGTTATAAAACGGAATTATTTTTTGCAATAGGATATTTTACTTATTCTTTTTAATTTAATTTTTCGAAACTGTTCATTGGTTCCTGAGCTTTTTTTAAAATTATTTGCAACTTTTAATGTGTTTTGAGGCAGTTTTACCTGATTTTTAAACAATATTTTAAGAAAATTTACAACTGTTTTTAAGCAACTTTCATTTGTTTTCTTGATACAATTTCAATTGTTTAAAAAACCTTATTTTTCCATTGTTTTTTTTTTTTTGGTGAACATTTCCAAGTATTTTTTTCTTCAATTGATCTTTTCTGTTATTTCTACGGTTTTAAGTAAATTGTTAAGCTTTTTCAAATTAAATTTCTTTCATTTAGGATAAAAATCCAACTAATTTTAAACCTTCTCTAATTCTATGAAGTAACACGTAAATATGTTTTTATTAAACTCTCAGTTGTTTAATTTTTGCACATGTTCAATTGTTTTAATTTTGTAGAAAGTTTTGAATTGGTTACAAAAAATTCAATTATTTTTTTTAGCTAATTTTGAATTTGACTTGAAAAAATTCCGGTTTTTACTAGTCAAAATTACATCTTTTTTTTTACAATATTTCAACAATTTTCAAGGTCAAATGAAATTTTTTATTTTAAATTATCCCGTTGTTTTTTTAGCACTTTTCAAAAAAAAATATTAATTTTTCGAAACTGTATATTGGTTTCTGAGTTTTATTAAAATTATTTTTGCAACTTTTAATGTGTTTTAAGGCAGTTTTTATTTGACTTTTACAGATTTTTAAACTATATTTTAAGAAAATTTACAACCGTTTTTAAGCAACTTTCAGTTGCTTTTTTGACAAAATTTTTATTCTTTACTTAAAACCGTAGAAATGTCAGAAAAGATCAATTGAAAAATAATACTTGGAATCGTACGACAAAAAAAAAAACAATGGAAAGTTAAGTTTTTTTATTTTTCCATTGTTTTTTTTTGTCGAAGTATTATTTTCTTCAATTGACATTTTCTGAAATTTCTACGGTTTTAAGTAAATTGTTAAGCTTTTTCAATGAAATTTATTTGATTCATTTAATTTTAAGCCTTCACTAATTCTAAGTAACATAAAAATTTGTTTTTATTAAACTTTCAATTGTTTAATTTTTTCACATTATATTTTATAGCTAATTTTGAAATTGACTTAAAAAAATTCCGGTTTTTACTAGTTAAAAATTTCACATTTTTTTCCAGATTTCAATAATTTTCATTTTTTTTCGCGTTGTTTTTTAGCACTTTTCAAAAATTATGGAGCTTTTAATGTTCTTTTTAAGTAATTTCAGTTTTAAAAAGACTATATTTTAAGTAATTTTTTTCAGAAAAAAACTTTTTAATTATTTTCAGTTTATTTTCTGTATTTTCCAACTATTTTTTTGGTTTTATAAAATTTCAATTAATTTAAAGTATATTCAGTTGTTTTTCAAAATTGTTGACGATTATGTTTAGAAAATTTTCAATTGTCCCATTGGCAGCCTTTTCTTTGATAAAATTTCAATGAATTTTAAGCATTTTAAAGAGTTTTCTTAAAATTCTTTTTACAAACAATTCTAGTTGCTTCCCTTGTGAATTTTTTCAATTGTTTTACATTAGTTACAGCTTTTTGTTATTCAGTAATTTTGTTTTTTAGAAAGTTTTAATTTGTTTCGAAAATTAAAAATTTAGGACTGTTTTTCTTGCTTAGCAAATTTTAAATTTTTATTTGCAATATTTCAACCATTTTTAGTTGGCAACTTTTAAAAACTTTTTATCTTTTCGAAAATGTTGTTCATTTATTGTATAATTTCATTTAAAATTTTTGTAGCTCTTAATGTGTTTTTAGTGTGAGGAATGGATATAATAGTGTTAATTAATTTGTATTGTTTTATAGTTTAAAAATACTAAATTTTAAGTAAATTTTCACCTGTTCCTAATAAATCTCTAGTTGTTTTATTCTGAAATAAAAATCAATTGTTTAAAAAAGTTTTTTTCTGCTAATATTCTATAGTTTTTTTTTGCAGAACGTTTCTAACTCTTTTCTCTCTTCTCTTACAAAATTATGAAAACTTTTAACTGATTTTTTAAAGTTAAAATCCAACTAATTTAAAACCTTTCTTAACTCTATAAAGACAACAAAAAAGACTGCTTTTAATAAACTCTTAGATGCTTTTTTTTGCAGATATGTATTTTATTATTTTTCAAAAGTTACAACTGTAATTTTGTACTCTTTTTTTTTTAGAAAGTTTTGTATTGTTGGAGACTTTATGTTATTTTCTTTTTTTAGCAACTTTAGCAAAATTTTAATTATTAAAAAATATTTTTTTAGTAACTTTACACTATTGTTGCTTTTTGCAGAACGTTGAAATTGCTTTTTTTCCTAATAAAGTTCCACTTGTAAAATTTTAAGTAAACTATTATGTCAAAAATACATTTGTTTGTTTTATTAACAACCATTTTTTAAAATCAAAATCCATTTAATGTTAGGCATATTTTAACTCTTTAAAGTAAAGTTTTAATTGTTTTCAATCAATTCTTATTTACTTCTTTTTTTACAGATTGTTTGATTGTATTAAAAAAGTTATAGCTCTTTGAGCAATTTTGTACTTTTTTTAGAAAGTTTTGAATAGCTAAAATACGGAAAAAATGGACTAAAATAAAACATTAGTTTGGCACTTTTTCATTTGGATTATTAATCGTTAGATGTACATTTCTATTTTTGTTTAGCAAATATTCAAATAGTTTCAAAAGTAAATTTAAATCTTTTCGTTCTTTTTAATCTTTAGTTGTTTTTAGAATTTTTTATTTTATGCTTTTTTATGTTTTTTTAGATTTCTCAAATTATATTTTACACAAATTTTCCACTAGTCTTAGTAAACATTTAGTCGTTTTTTCTAAATTTTTTAGCATTTAATTAAACTTAAAAATCATCTTTTTTTTAGTAGTTGAATTTCCTTTCCACCAAGGTTAAATATAAATGTTGAATAAACGATGCGTGAAACCGATGTTATAATGTACTGCCTGGCTTGATATTAATAAATACTCTATATTCTGCAGAATTCCCTGAAGTTTTCAAAGGAGGCGTAAATAAGTTTACTTCAAACATATTCTCCCACAACATGTGAGAGAAGGTAACTTAATTGAAATACCGAATTTCCTCCTTAAAAATTGTATATTTAATATTAATATCGTATTGGCCCACAACAACCTTCGTCACAATTATTTATTTATTGCAGACTAGTCTGACATTATCCCAGAAATTTTTGTAATAAGATAAGAATAAGTTGGTTGGTTAACTTGAATTTAAAATACATCAAATTTAAGTTTGCTGTACAAAAATAATCAAATAACCTTAACATTAAGTATTATGATTATACATAATTTAATACAATTTTTTATAATTAAATACATGTTTTATTTTACAGATAATTGTAAATGACCTAGAATCTAACGTCATAACCGTGGGAGGTATAATCGTTTATTACCTGCTAAACAGTGAAAATTAATGGTGTAAAACCCATTTAATTAATAAATAGTTCAAAGACAATGACGGAGGTCGTTATGCACAAACAATCATGATCTTGAATACATTCGTTCGCCGTTCCACTTCCCATGATTAATTGGAGAGATGGGAAAGTTAGAGGCCGCTGAGTTCAGCAGCGCCTAATAGTTGTGCATTCCTTCTTCGTGCCATTAATCGCGTTGAAGGATCAATTTTTAGCTGGAAACGGCCAACGTAAAATTACTGTAATAACGGAAACGGCGAGGGGAGGAAGAGAAGGGGAATAGGAACATGGAATAATTTATCAACCGAGCGCAACACGGTTCAACTTCCAAGGCAAAAATGCCTAATCAATTATGATTTAATTAATCTTTCGTAATGTAATTAGGTGAAAAAATTATTTTGAAAGAATTAAAATTGTAATATTGGTATCTCTCTGGTTTAGGATTCAAGGTAAAATTAGACATAACTATAAAATTTTATAGTAAACCATAGTATAAAAAATGCGAACGATAACAAATGTGGCAACAATTAAAATTATGGACCCATCGATAAGACCAAAATTATTGATACAAAAAGAAAAACAAATTGTATTGATCAGTATAATAAATATATGGGAGTGGTAGATTATGGTATAGCAAATTATTGTTGTCAAGTTTACGGCAAAAATGATGGTGGCCATTTTTTCAACGCTGTTACAAATTCTTGGTAAATGCGTGGGGAATTTATAATGAAGTAAATAAAACAAAATTTTCTCAAATCGATTTAAAATTCTTAATTATGATTAGGCTTTTGAACTTAGAAGTTCCAATCACATTTACAGAAGAAGAAAGACATGATAATTATAATAATTTACTCACTTCCCATACAAAAAGGTTAGAAATGTATACATCTTCACGGAAACTATTTTGCATTTTGTCACAAAAAATCCAAATTACTCTCTGTATCTTCTCCGTGGTTCATTTTCGGACTAAAAACTCATAAAAATTCAAGTGTTGTACCTTATGATAGTTGCACCTCGCGATCAGCTCCATTGCTCTGCTAAATTTGAATGACCGACCAAACTAATCTGACATAGTTCTTCACTTAGTTTCTGTGGGGTTACTGTAGAGTAACTGCTAACTTTGAAGTCAGTAGTGTGTTCAGCAGAGAACAAAAAATCAAACGCTGATTGGTAAATACATTTTTGTGTTTCTCTTTGCTTGATTTTCTTTAATTTATGCACATTAACACGTTGTAAACTATGGAATGAGCTACTTAGTCGTACAATTAACCCCAAACATTTTTACAAGCCACGTTTACATTTGTATCTAAGTGTTGTACTTGGGAACGTCCCAAGGACCAACACATGAATTAAATTAATTAAAAAATTGAACATTTGGATTTGCCAGTGAAGTTGAAGTGTTTGATTTACCATTTATTTTACAGGTGAGCTAAACTTTTTTAGGAAACTATGCCTAGCAGAAATAATGGCAAGACGTGGGAGAAAATCAACTCCCAAGCCTTGGAAAGTATCATATATGATATACTGAAGGAAAAAGTTAAAGTTAATGAGGCTGCATCTTAAAGAATTAGCTGCTTTAATAAAAAAGATACCATTAAAACAACTTAGTATGCGAAAGTCCTGTCAGAACAATCCATCCAATCGTGAAATCCAAGTACGAAAACAATGGGTTACTTAAGAATCTACTGAAGAGTTCTAGTTGCGTGGCTTTAGAAACGACATCCTTATCTAAGCTTGCGCAAACCCGAGGCTACGAATCATGTAAGGCCTACAATGAGGGCTACAAGCTTTATCAAAGACAACATAAACATTTTTTTGATAATTTAAAGCTTGTTATGGAGAGATATGTGTTCCAAGCGAACGACATCTACAATCTAGATGAAACTGGCAATTCAACTGTTCATGAGCAGATTGGTACTATTATTCCGGGAAGATAGGGCTTGATGTTTCAATGACAGCATGTGTCAATGTCATCTGTAACAGCATTCCACCGTTGCTAATATTACTGCGTGTGTTTTTTAACCAACACATGCTTATTAGAGCGCCAAACGTTGCTAATCCAAATGGGTGGTCCAATAAAGTGTAAATTGTTAAATTTTTAAATCATTTTATCAGGAATGTGACACCCACTTAAGAAAAACAGATCCTTCTTGTCTTGGATAATCACGAACCACACATCTTGATCGAAGCTTTATATTTAGCTAAGGAAAACCACGTGATGATGTTGACCTTCCCGCTCCATACCTCCCACAAGCATCAACCGTAGGAACGTACTATGTTTAGCCCATACCAACCCTATTATAAGATTAGTAAGAGTATTTGGATGTTATCTAATCCAGGAAAACCTATCCAGAAGTACAATATCGCGGGATTCATTAGCATTGCGTATAAAATGGGTTTAAGGCGACAGTAATATTTCCATTTGAAGGAAAATATTTACTGAAACGAGTATCTTTTATTCAAGAACCAGCAAAAATTAAGTTGTGTTGGATTCGCAAGATTCTTCCAGTTATAACAATACCGTTCTATTCCAGCATTCAATGTCCAGCTGTGACCTATAGATTACATCCAGTCAAACATCCTAAATCGTGACACTCAAAATGATTCACCCATTTCTCAAAGCTGCAACTAGGAAAAAATCACAAGGAGAAGGCCGCCTGAAAGAAAATGAATATTAACTGACTCACCCGAAAAGAAGGTAAAGATCAGAAGAAAAATATCAAAAAAAGAGGTTCTGTTCTTCCTAAGCAACTATAACTTAATAAAAAGTAAAAGAAAAGAAAATAATCCATGAAATAAAATCCAAGACAAAATTTTAGAGCTTTAAATAAAATAAAATAAACTTTGTTTATATCACACACTTTATTATTTCAGTGACTACAGTTTCGACACAATTCAGCTGGTCATTATCAAACTATAGTCACTGAAATAATAATAATAATAAAGTGTGTGATATAAACAAAGTTTATTTTATTTTATTTAAAGTTGTAAAATATGTATCACAAAGTGAAAGCCTCTACAATCAAATATTTAAAATTTTAGAGACCTTTAGTTTTAAGGATGAAGAGCAAATTCCTTTTTTCGATTGACAAACAAGATTATGATAGGCATACAAACATGTACATGTAATGATGATTATGTGGCATTATTTGTGCATCTTTCTGAGCGTTTTTAAACTTAGGATTTAATTGTCTGTGGTGATTTTAACTTGCCAAACTATTATGGATGTACGAATCAAAGTTTTTCGTAATTAAAACACTTTAACTTTGTTTTACCACAAAAAATATTTATTGCTGTATAAATATGCAATAAATATTTTTTGTGGTAAAACAAAGTTAAAGTGTTTTAATTATCTTATTAAAATGTACCACCAAGTTAACGCCGACAACATTCAAGAAAGTTTTTGTGTTAACGCTCATCAATTTTCTCTCACTAGTAAATCTAAGACAATGCAACTCCGTATGCAATGATAGAAGTAGACTACTGGATATGATAAATATTCCCGAGTCTTTTTGTTGTACCGTTGAGAAAGCGAGTGAAATTCTGACTGTCGAAGATTTGAACCATACAGCATTATGTTTCGAACTTACTTTTCAAATTTACATTAACTTTTTGTCATATTCTCGTAACAGTCAACCTAAAGAATAATAATTTTAAAGCAGCCCGCCTAGACTTATCATATCAGGATCTTCTAATTGTCGATTGGTCATTTCTAAATGGAATATCTGACATAACATAACACAATATTCCTTATTTGACAAACATATACCCAAAATTCAACCCAGAGGGAAACACAGTACCTATCCACCTTGGTATACTTCGGAAATCATTAGAATGGTTAATTAAAAAAGAGACTTAGTCATCAATTAAAAGAAAACTCTGGTTGTGTTAAGAGTTCTCTTTTTGAACAAATTTTGGAATCTCTCAAGAGACAAATTCGTCGTGCCTAAAAGGAATATATCTAGAAAACGCAAGATGATATAGCCGAATACACTAAGAAATTCTGGTCGTTCGTTAATACACGTAAAAAGCAAACAATACTTCCTGGATCCATAAAAATCAATGGTGTGAGTTTAACTACCTCCGAAGATACTGTTCACGGGTTTGCCGATTAATTCTGTGCAAATAGTGCTGACAATTCCACTTTGTTGAGCAATCTTAAGATTAAGGATGGTTTTGTGATGTGTTATTTAAAAGCTGTGTCGCCTAAATTAACTGTGGCATCCGATAATGTTCCGGCTTTTATTATGAAAGATTGTACCATTGCGTTTTCCAAACCACTAACGTATATTTGCAATTTAATTTTATCTCAGGGTATTCCCGGAAATATGGAAACTGACTAAAGTAACACCGATCTTTAAGAATGGCGATACAAGCCTTATCCAAATTTAATATTAATGGAACCAACATAAATGCCACCAGCTTATACTTTTCGGATAGACGTCAATTTGTATATTATTCGGGTATCCGTTTTAAGTTATATGTAGCCAAATGTTGTGTTCCTCGGGGGTCCAAATTGGGCCCGCTTTTGTTCGTTATATACTTAAATGACATTTGTAGGGTATTTAACTGTAATTATCTCTTGTATGCAGATGACATCAAGCTGTATTGTGAAATAACTACAGCTAGTGACTGTGTCGCTTTACAAAGTAATTCAGAACGTATCACAGTGGTCCCAAATGCCGAAAAGCTGGCCAAAATACCCAAAAATGCATGTTTGATTTAAGGACTTTTTACACTTTAGTATCGTAGAATGGTACCCGGCCTATTAAAAATAACCAGTTATAACGGTCTAACCCTTCTGGGCCCTCATTGGCACCAGCGAGAAGGGTGTCGCGCGCTGCAAAGCGACCGCGATCCCGAGCCAGTTTATTCGTATGAACATGAGTGAATACAGTCGACATGGATTCTCCCAATACAAGTAAGTATTTTTAAAGAATATGTCGTATTATAAATTAATTTGGTTACTCTTGGAGTAACGTAACGTGTAAAATATGCTTTTTTATGAGTCCCAGGTTTGAAAGTTAATCTTTAAATGTCCATTAAAAAAAAGTCCCACTAGATCCCACTCTCGAATTAAGGTCCCCTTATTACTTAACTGATTCTAAATAATTGCCCCGTAATCAGGAGGTGCTCAAATTTGCTCTTTTTTTGTAATTGTAATTTTTGTAATACTTTTCATTAAGGGGTTAGGCCACTCTAGACTGGGGGAAAAAAGTTCATTTTCTAGATTTTTTTAAACAAAATCTAAAAGCCCTATTAAAAAACTGTTTTTATATATTTATTGTATGCACATTGAACTTTTCTTCCAATTTTTTTTAAAAGATAATTTTCAAAAATGACGTAACAAAATAAAGAAAATGGAGGTCTCTCTCGAAGCGTAGGGCAAAACGGGCGAAAAGATCCTGGAAACAGCAATGGACCTGGTACAAAAAAGTAAATTTTTTCTGAATCTCTGATGGATACTCTAAAAAAATACGGATCGGATTTTGAAAATTTTGATTCTAAACAAAATGGCGCACGTTTGAAAAAAAAGTTCATTTTTCGGGCTTAAATCCTCATATAAAAACGTTCATAAAAAAGGAATGAAGCATTTTAAAACAAAAAGCCCTCGTATTTTTGTAGTATTTTTGCATGCCTGGATACGTTTTTTTTTAATGCCTTTTGCACATACCGTACAAACTGGAGATTAAGAAAGGGCACAATCGCGGCGAAGACAAATCGAAGGTCGAACTTCGCAAACAATCGATTCAAAAGGGATTCCGCAACAAGTTGGGACTTTTGGTCGATATGCCAAAACAGGGGTACGAAAGTACGAACGACGGAAACACTGCGCCCCGTTTTTTTTTAATACCACACTTTCAACCCTAATCACTGGAAGTGACGTAACCTTGATCAAGAAATTTCACGTCATTTTGCAGGCCTTATATTGTGGCTTTCAAATCAATATACCCAAATTTGAAGAGTATTGTATAGACACGGCCCGTTTCTACGTACAACTGTACCCCTGGTATTGCATGCCGACTCAGCAGCAAGATTCTTGAGGCTTCCATTCTATCGATTGAGCAAATGTCTTAGAAAATTAGACGCTGAGGTTCTGCAGCTGTTAGACACGCCGAGGTATGAAAGTGGGAGTAGTGACGACGATTCTGTGAATTCGTCGGACGACGAATACTAAACATATACGTTATTATTAAGCTGTTATTGCTAAAGATAAAGATGTTACTATTAAGATTTTACGATTTAAGAAAAAACATCCCCTGTATATGACATTTTAGGAAAATATGAGTATTTTTTAATTATTGTCCGCCATTTTGTTTTTTTTCAATTTTGACTAAACATTCTTAATAAGCACCTAAAAAATCCCCTGTATACGAAGAAAATATGAGTATTTTTTAATTTTTGTCTGCCATATTAGATCCGCCATTTTGTTTTTTTCAATTTTGACTAAACATTCTTAATAAGCACCCAAAAAATCCCCTGTATACGAAATATCAAAAAAATATGACTATTTTTAAATTTTCTGTCCGCCATATTGGATCCACCATTTTGTTTTTTTAAATTTTGATTAAGGATTCTTCATCAGCGAGCTAAACAGGCCTTATTTACGAAGTTTGATGCAGTTTGAACAACGTCTTCATATTATGACCACCTTTTCGGCATTTGGGACCACTGTGCGTATGTTTGATTGGTGCTGTGCTAACGGATTGGAGATTAATACTTCTAAATGCTTTCTTGTATCATATCATAACCTATTTCAACCCTTACAATATAACTGTCAATATGTCCTTCGGGATACTCCTTTAAAACGCGAAAATGGGATTTTGGAAATTTCTTTTGATAGCAAGCTAACATTCTATAAACATATTGATTATATCTGAATGCAATAAATTACTCGGCTTCATCTTCACCAGAAATTGTAAAGACTTCACTAGCATTACGCCAGCAGTTAGATTCTACGAAGCATTTATCTTAAGTAAATTAAATTACTGCGCGGCTGTGTGGACTCCAAGGTGTAAACTTAATGTATATCTTATAGAAAGAGTACAGAAGCGTTTTTTAAGATATTTGTACTATTGTAAGTATAATCGCTATCCAGGATATGATATTAGAACCAGTGAACTTCTTTTGGAATTCAATATGCCATCGTTCCTGCACTCGGAACAGAACAAGTGGCACGAGGGATGGCTGAATCTGATGTGGGAGACGATTTCGCATTTGCTCTGGATCCTTTCGTCGCAAATTTCTCACGCGTATACGATGTGATAGTTCACTAAATGCTTAGCCAAATTCTGGCGATCTTTGAAAATTCTAGAGCACGATTTGCAACGGGTCAACAGGTCTTTTTGTAAATGTGGCCTGCTTTTTCTTGCGCTTCTTTAATAGCGTCTTTTTGTGGAACCCTTTAGAACATTTTGGACACTTAAATTCCCCATTATTTACAGGAGGAGTGTAATTTGTGATTATATTGGTGTACTCGTATCTATTTCTATATTCTCCTCTTTCTTTTTGGACAATTCCTGCCTTATAAAGCTCTGCTGTAGGCTTTGGAAATCGAAAACCTCAAACTTTTTATTCATAAAGTCCTCTTCCCCAATATTTGATGGGTACAGATTTATGGTAGTTTGTGACTTATATAAACACATATATGGATACAATTGTTCTTCAAAGTTCCTAGGTTTAATAGTCGAAGCAATCAAATGTTTTTCTTAGATATTCCTCACAAATTTTCACCATTACATAAAATATTACCACGAAGTCCAATATCATGTAGATATATTTTGCTCGGTTATTAATAGCCTTAGGTATAATCTTAAACTAGCTTTGATATAATTTCTAGTATTAATGCTTAATGCCTCATCTTTATTTGCTTGTATTGTTAATTCGTATTTTTCTTTTTTGCTCTAAACCTTACCCAAGTAAAAATAAAAATATTTGTTTAATAACTGTCCCAAGAATTGAGAAGTTATAAAAGTGAGAGTCTAAGTGGAAGCATAATTCTTCCGGTAATTGTTTTTAAGTGAAATATTTTGTATGACGGCACTCTTATTATAATCATAATTATAGTCCTAACAAACAATTCATTTGAAGCAGAAGAAAATGTCTGAGTTAAAGAACACATAACAAACTCCGCTCATAACTCGTTAAATATTTTTTTGTAATAATGCTTGTATATATTACATCTTTATTTTAGCAATTTATACAAGATTTACTTTTTGCTACATTTCATTTTAGTTTAGCTTTATTAGTACGTCATATATTGAAATTACGAGGGATACACGAAAGATTCGTTGCAAATTTTTCACCAATGGCTAGTGTACATTAGGAGTGTTCTGTGTACTCGTATAATAATTCATTGCATGGGTTATGGAGAGGATTAATGGGGTGACTTATTTTGATTAGGGTTCGGTGTACGGATCTTTCAACTGTGTAGATGTATGTAAGGTAGAGAAGGGCATTGGGTAAAAAGGATTGAGCCTTATTCTAATAGGGATTTATATACGGGGGTAGATTGAAAAGTTTCCGGAATGGGCAAGAGATGGCGCGCGTACCGTGAAATTGTTATGATGGTTGTCAAGGTAAGCTGTCAAATTTTCAGACACGTGCGTCGTTCCGTTTTTGTTTACTAGGATATCTTGTGAAGCAAGTCAGGCACTTTTGCAAAAATGGATAAAAACGAATTTCGTGCAGTCATCAAACATTTCTGGATGGATGGGAAAAAGGCGACGGAGATACAAGATATTTTGCAGAAAGTTCATGGCACATCCACACCTTCATTTTCGACTATTAGTTTCTGGGTGAGCGAGTTCAAACGTGGCCGTACGAGCACCAAGGATGAACCACGCAGTGGACGTCCAAAAACGGCCACAAATGAAGAAATGGTCGACAAAGTTCATGATCTCGTGTTAGCCGATCGACAAGTGAAGTTGCGCGAAATAGTAGAGACCACGGGCATCTCTTATGAACGTGTGCAAAATATCGTGCACGAACATTTGGGCATGAGGAAGCTGTCGGCGCGATAGGTGCCGCGTTTGCTGACTATGGACAACAAGCGTGTGACCACTTCGAAAGAATGTTTGGCCTTGTTAAAGCGTAATCCAACGGATTTTTTTCGCCGATTCGTGACTGTGGACGAAACATGGATCCACCACTACACACCAGAAACCAAGCAGCAGTCGAAACAGTGGATTTCTCCAGGCGAATCTGCTCCGAAGAAGGCAAAGACTGTCCCATCGGCTGGAAAGGTCATGGCCACCGTTTTTTGGGATTCGCAAGGTGTGATACACATCGACTTTTTGCAGAAGGGAAGAACTATCACGGGACAATACTACAGCGATTTATTGGATCAATTCAACGGCATATTGAAGGAGAAACGGCCTCATTTGCAGCGGAAAAAAGTGCTCTTCCACCACGACAACGCGCCGGCCCGTTCATCCCGAATCGCCAATGCTAAATTGGTTGAATTGGGCTATGAGGTGGTGCCGCATCCCCCGTACTCTCCAGACCTGGCCCCGTGCGACTTCTTTTTGTTCACAAACATGAAGACTTGGCTCGGAGGCAAGCGCTTTACGTCAAATGAGGAGGTCATCGACGCCACTAAAGCTTATTTTGCAGAGTTCCCGAAATCATATTTTTCTGAAGGCTTAAAAAAGTTGGAGCACCGCTGGGAAAAGTGTATCGCCCTGCGAGGGTACTATGTTGAAAAATAAAAATAAAAACCTGTTTAATTACTGCGTTTTCTTGCCCATTCCGGAAACTTTTCAATCTATCCTCGTATATTATATATATTAACGGCGGTCTTCATAGAACTGTCTGGGTTCTTTGATGGAGTAATTTTGTAAACAGAAGAGATATTGTACGTTATTTGTAAAACTAGATTTGTAATGATTAGATGGATGTCTGATTGGTAGGGCACTCATCTACCAGAATGACATACTAAGTACTAAAAACATACATACTAAAAACAATCGTAATATTTTATTTGAATATGGAAGTATGGGTGTTAAGTTGAAGAGTAGTTCAATTTAGTCCAAGGAACCCAAATTGGTAGTTGGGAATGGAGGTGTTTTAGGACTTTACAGAAAGGGGGATAACTTTTGATATAGGATAGATTATTATCGGGTTTCAGTTAGTATGGATATCCAAGGACCAAGGAATTATTGGAACACTTGGGGACCGATATGCTGACCAAACAAGGGACAGCAGGTGAATTCATAGGACCTGAACCCGCTTTCGGTATACCCCATGAAACCAGAAAAGAAATAATCCGAAGCGAGCTAGCAGAGGAGCACAAAAAGGCATGGTACAACCAAAAGGGTATGAGGCATACGAGATTCTTCCTAGATGGTCCGGTACCTGACAACATACTGACGTTCTCAGGACTGAGCAAATTGAAACTAAGAAAAATTACAGGACTAGTCACTGGGGACTGTGACCTGAGTAAGCACAAATATAGCATGGAAATCGAGGAAAGTCCCCTATGTCGTGCGAAGCATATAGACGACAACTCATGGATAAATTCGGGAAGCCTGTGCTTCCTGAAGAACAGCTCAAGAGCATCCTTCTGGACTTTATAGTAGACACAGGAGTACACATGGAGTAAAACATCCACAGGCGCACAAAAGGACCACGGAGACCGTAGTGCAGGGACGCTAAGCGAGCACCACCTCATGAGGAAAAAAAATATGTGGTTAAGGGATGCAGACTATTATACCTTTCTTCCATTAATTGGGAAAGTATTGGTTAAGGTAACATGATATTGAGATATATTTCTACTAGAATGCACAACCCGTTACATCTTTCTTAACTTATAATACAAAAGTTCAATTAATTATACCGATCATTCACCAAGAAGTGAAAATTACTGTTAAAGTCAGAATCTACTGAGATAAAAAAAAAACTATTGTATCGTTCCCGAATTTAGCGTTTGTTGAAGTTTATATATTGCTGTTGATATGGCCTTTTTATACTTTGTCACTCATTTAATTATATCCATTGCAAGGCAAGACGCAAGTCATTGATTTGTTTGCAAGTTTCTAATAATGTGTCTCTCTTATAAGATTCGTTTTCGTATGTCTCTGTTTATTTGATTAAATTTTCCTCTCAGTATTCGTTCGTCTTTGAATTTAATGTCTTTAGATAATAGTCGTTTAAATTTTATTAGTCCCGGGATGAATTTAGGGAGAGAAGTTTTTATCGATTAATGGTTCACTTCGTGATACATCTTGAATATTTAAATAGAACGCTATATTTTTACCAGAGATTCTAGTTTTGATCATTCATTTAGAAACTCGAGTCACTGGTAAAATATATACTGTGATGTCAACAAAGAAAGTGTATTTATTAAATATTTGTTTTTACATTTATTCAAAGTAGCCGATTTTTATAAAATTTAAAATTCAAATTACCACCACTGCACCACCTGTTTCCACACAGAGTCAAATAAATAAACATTGTCTTTCACATTGTACTGAAATAAAAGGTCACCAAGTATTGTAGCCGCCGTCGGATATTAAAATAGAAAAGGGTCGCTGCTTGACAAATCCGATTATACTGATAACTGGGTCATTGAAAGTTCATTGAAATCGAATCGTATTGTAACCGTAATTATAAAATTCAATTAAAGAGCGTACACACACACGTGGTGAGAATGGACAGCGGTGTGAGTGGAAATATGGAAAGTTAATTGAATATCAACGAGAGATTTCACAAAATGGATAAAAAAGATTATCGGTTTTAATTGTCGTGGCAGCTCCATGTAACTTTCTCCGATTTAATGTAATAAAAAAAAACATGTTTTTAACAAGGTTTCAGTTATGCACTAAAACAAGATTTATACTGTTGTTATTTTAATGTTTAAATTGTATTCAATTGACAAGCTACAAATTTCAAATATTATTTGGTTCTAACGAAGAAGGGTCTTTCTTCTTTTTGCCAACATTATATAATTTAGAATTAATTTTCAAAACGGTTTTTACTCTAATCTTTCCACTATGGTTTAAACCATCTATCATTAACAAAGTTCACAATCATTGTATGATAATTTGATTTGATAGATGTTTCCCGAGAACCATAAAATAATATTCAATTAAATTATTCAGGAAAATTACCAGTTATGTTTATGTAGTCATGCGTTAGCACAATTGAAATTAATATATTTACATTATATCAAACAGCGCAAGTAATTTTAAATTTTATATTGAATATTTATAGTGGAAAGTTAAATCTGAACTGTACGCATGTAGATAGGTTACACATAAATATTAAAATCTTAGAGGTTATAAAATTTCCCAAAAATGAAAACTATTGTACGGAATTTACACTAATTGTAACGTTTTGGATTTAGGTCATGGACACGATGCTATGAGCGGCTACAAAATTTGAGAGTGAGCAAGTTTGAGGGAACTATGGGTGTTAATTCTTGCCCAAAATAAGGAGTCTCAGAATCCCGACGATGATTACGTGAAGGGGATCAAAAAGTTTGGCGGTGTTTCTGATTATTTGGTCATTAATATTGTGAGCCCAAAGACACCAGGATTGAGGAACATGCAAGGGAAAAAGCAACTCGAAAATCTCTTGATGAAGGTGGTGAAGGGACGCAACGAGTTAGAGTGGAAGAAGCCGCTATTGTTTCTAAAACTCGCGCCAGATTATTCAGGTGATGAGAGGAAAGACATTGCGGACGTTATTAAGAAGAGCGACTGTAGAATCGACGGTCTTATCATCGGTAACATTATTGGGGAACGACCCGAGAGTCTTAGAAGCGAGGAGAAGACGGAAGTTGGCGATTTGAGCGAACAACCGGAAAAGTATGTCTCCACAAAAATGATCGCCGAGATGTAAAAATTGACTGTAGGTATGACGATAATAGGAGTTGGAGATGTTAGTTCCGGCCAAGAAGCTTATGAGAAAATCAAATACGGAGCTTCTGCAATGCAAATATACACTTCTCTAGTATACAGTGCCCTGTTTGTGGCGACGAAAATAAAACGCGAGCTTGCAACTCTATTAGAGAAAGATGGACTTAAAAGTATGTCTATACAACATGTATATAATTTGTTATGATGAATTTGTTACACTCAATGAAGAAAAGAGAGAAAAAATGGGTGGAATTGAGTCTTCGCATTAACCCCTGGATATTATATGTCATATGTTCCTATCCTATTCTAATGAAAATATATGTTTTATAACTCTGTAGTAACATACATATATCACCTGTGCTGAACGAATGATGCTCAAATAGGCCGCAGTGGTTATTGGCAGGAAAATAATTACGAAAGACTGCATAAAATAACGTTAAACTTTATCATTTGCTTGATGCGGATTGCAAATATTTTTTGAAAAAATCATTCTTCTATTTACCTTTTTTCAGTTAAATTTCTTCCCTTCCTACGTAACCATAGCGTGGTGAAAGTTGTACAATACCCTTGACCTCGCAAAAACGCTAATATTGTAACGAGCAACGTTACAAATTATGTAAAGCAACTCTATTTGAGAATTATGGCATATAAGTCAAGAGCCAAGATAAATTCTGCGCTCCTTGCAAGGTTTGTGAGAAGTATCTGAATGACTTAACAAACAAACAAAAAACTGCTTTGGAATTCATACCACATCAAGGGGGTCAAAAACATCTGATGATTATTACCTTTAGCATTCAACCATTTGCCCAGTTTCTCGTAAAAGTCAATGTATTTGTGTATCTTTAAATGGCCAATCAACCCTTCAAAGTTTTCAGGCTTGGAATATTAATAATTAATATGACCTATGAATGTGATTAAACTAAAATATTCTTTTCGGGTGAACTTAATTATCCGACTAGAGATCTGAGCCTTTCGTAAATATAGTTGCTGAATTGTTAGGCTCAGATCGGAATGGATGTTATTAGCAAAAGAAAACTCTTTTTATTAGAGAAAAGAAGTTTGTTAACTCCTTTAAGGATTAAAAGAATTTGGTTTATTGTTACGATATTCTCAAATTAATATCACCTATATAATTTAGCAATGATTTCAGATATTCATTTAAAGAAGCTACTCTTCCTTGTCACGGTGGCCAGTAAGCAATTTAAATCAGTATTTATTAATTTAATAAATTGAAATATGCTTATACAAATAAAATAATTATAAAAATGATACCTTAAATTTCACACTTAAATATGTTCTTCCACTTAAACCTTTCTTGTACCCTAACATTGTGAAGCCAAGAATCTTTGAAATGTTTTATATCGGTTTGCCGCCGTTAGAAGAAAATTTTTGGGAGCATTACAGATCGAAATATATTTCTTGAGTTACCATTACATAAAATGGTATTATGCGAATCTAGACCTCCTATTGAAGAATATAAAATAAGTCAACAGATGGACTATTTGCGACAATTTAAGGTTATTCACATGCTTCTTGGCAAAAAAGTAGATAAATATTTTATTTTGGTACAATCGTGGTGACCAAACGTAATTTTCGATCACAAATAATGACAAAAACATATCTGATAATTTCTCACTAAACCCATGATAAAATATTTTTGTATTAACTTGATTTATTATATATTAACTGATGAGGCTGATATATGTTGAAAATTTATATTCACTTGTTTTGTTAAAGTAAAAAACACTTAAATTTTCAAAAGCATTTTATTATTGCTTTTTTAGAATGCACAATTGTTTCGCCATTCTGTGGCTTCTTCAGGCGAAGAAATTTCTTCGCTTGATTTATTATTATTATTAATTTATTATTCTGATTCCTCTGCATTTAAATTAGGTATAAAGTTGGCCAAGGCTAATGCAAAAGATGGTGATTATTTGAAATACCTGTTAAAAAAGTGTCCAAGTTTATTTAAACCTAAAGACGGAGCTTATAAAGGATACATAATTTAAAATATATGAACAAACACGAGAGTCGTGACTATAAAATAATTGTTTTAAATATGCTAAATAATTTTAAAGTGTTGGGTTAAATTTAAGACCAGGTTAACAAAATCAGCTTCGAACAAAGCATCAATGACATGGTGGACAAATTTCATGCAAGATAGGACAAGAATGTGCTTGTACCAGACGGAACGGAGGCGGTCGTAGCGCCCTCTTCACTGGAAGACACCCAGAGGACGAGATTCTAGCGGCGGCCGTCGCAATACCAGGTCGCAAAGCCCCCGGATCCGACGGTATTCCAAACGAGGCGCCCAGGGAGTTCGCTTTTGGCAATATCTCGCAACCATCATTTTGGCTATAAACACCTGGCTAAGGGAAGGAACTTTCCCGAAGTGGTATAAGATGGCTTGATTGGTTCTGCTACTGAAGGATGGTAAACTTCCAACGATTGCCGGAGGCTACAGGCCACTGTACCTATTAGACGACGAAGGCAAGCTGTTTGAAAGGGTCATCAGTCATCAGGGACAGGGTGGTCAAGTGGGTGCAAGAGTCGGGAGGATTATCCAGTCGCCAATTTGGCTTTCAAAAGGGAAAGTCGAACGTTGACACCCTGAAGTAGTTCCGCAGACTCGCCAATGAAACCAACACGGGCCCGCTAAGAGGAAGACGGCACTGCTTTGCAGTTACCTTGGACGTCCAGAACGCTATAAACTCAATCCCCTGGTCCACCATCATGGAGGCACTGGCGAGGAGAAGCGCCCCGAAGTACCTAGAGGCTAGTAGCCACGCGAGCCAAGTATGTCGTGTCAACACATGTGAAATTTGTAGCGACGCCGATGAAATACTGGCCTCATCAGTCCCACCGGACAAGGAGATTCTGGCGAGAGGTATTTTCAGATACTAGGAATGGACCGGCGAAGAGCACTCGAAACGCTTCACCCAACGCAGGCTGATGGACCGGTGGGAGGAACGTTGGGACGCCAACCGGGAGAAAGACGTATGAACGAAGGAGCTCATCCCAGCGATGGAGCCTTGGCGACCAGAAAGCATGGCAAACTGTCGTACTGCCTGACCCAGATCTTGTCAGTAACTTTACAAGATGGAAGTCCCTAGTGCCCTTGGTGTAAAGACGTGGTGGATGACGCGCGCCACACGTTCTTTGCATGCCCACGGTGGGAACGAGAAGGGAAAACGTTGAGCAGAGAGCTTAGCGGGTCTGAGAGCAAAGAAAAATGCTGGAGGGGAATGAAGCTTTTCTTTTAGAGTTAGCTGGTGCAGTTGACGCAGCCGGGCCAGCTGGCAGGGTAGCTGGGACAGGACTCGTAAGCGAGGATGAGGAGGAAGACACCGAGGACGAAAACGGATGAAGGGGCGGAGGCGAAGAAGAGGTAATGAGGAGCACCAGGTGTAGTGTGTAACGATACTACTGGTGTCCCTGTCTTATCGATCTGAGCATTGGTCGACCAGCATGGACGATGGTGGCGGAACATCATAAACATCAGAGCCCCCGCGCAAATATATATATATATATATATATATATATATATATAGCGGGGACGGTGAATAGATCACGGTGGCAACACTGGAGGTCGTGCGCCCTTAAGTGGGATTAAGTACAAAAAAAAGAACAACAATATGCTATGTTGGATCTATGGATAGGCTTAAGATTGAACATCAAAATTAAAAAAAAACGTCAAAATGAGTATCAAAAGAAAATGAGAATGTGATAAAGCGGAAACTTTTCACTTTTTAAGGTAGATTAATAAAACCAAAATGACCCTGTAAAGGTTAAAACCGGTTTTTAATAAAAAAATCGTTACTGATAACAATCAAGTATATTTTATTTACGTACCATTTTTAAAATGAATCATTTTATGATAATTGTTTGAGATATGTACGGTACTCTAATAAAAACAAATGAAAAATATGTTTTGATTACTTTGGAGATAATATATGTGACACATATTATATCATTGTTTATTGTATAATGTATTACAATCTACTGATAATAAAATTTACACAAATACAGTTCCAACGTTTTCCGATTATTATTATTGTATTTCGCACATACACACACACATTTTAAACCTAGATTTTCAAGAATACATTTTGAACAAGTGAGAAAATATAGTACAGAAAAGTTTAAATTAGGAGAAGTAAAACTCTTGTTATGTTCCATTACTTTATTTTCAGATAACTGACACGTGTTCGTCGGTTCTTGCGGATCAATATCAAAGTTAAAGTTAAATTATCTGAAAATAAAGTAATGGAACATAACAAGAGTTTTACTTCTTCTAATTTGAAAATTAACAACAAGTATCGAATATAGAAAAGTTTAACTTAGTTTTGAGCAGCTCTACTATCTATCTGTATATAATAAGACATTATATCCTTCAAAATTCTTTATACAATCTCAAACCAATAAATTTATGAAAGAGTGTTTCGGAATCGGAAGTAAATCTCAATAACAAGGATACTTTGAAAGCAAAGAACAAGAATAATATTTAAGTAACTTATTTAGAAAAACAATACATCCTTTTAAATCCTACTTCTAATTTGGTCGTAGTTATCTCTTCTTTCTAAAAAAATACTTTGTTTTCAATTACAGCATCAGCGTTATGAGGATCTTAGGGATGAAAAAACGTACGAGTCATTTTATATTTAATTTTCAAATTAAATAACACGACTTTTAATGTTCTAACTACAATAGAAAGTAATATGTACAAAATTAGAGTATTTAATGCTTATTCTTAAAAAAAATCCCTTACATTTCCAAAATGATAATAATGCTAATAATGTTAGCAAGTATCACCAAGAGCCGAGAAGAGAAACAGGGGAAGACCTCCCACGCGATGGCCGGACGATATTAAAAGAATAACCACAAACTAGATACGGAGGGAGCGCTCAAGATAGACGACAGTGGGCAGAAATGGGGAGGCCTATATCTAGCAGGAGGTGGTGGTTAATGAATGGCTTGAGAAAGGGGTGAATGTGGCTGATTGGGTATATGAGAAGGAAAGGGATGTGGAGAGACAAGAAAGGCAAGGCTGCATAGAGAGGAGTGAGTACAATGAGGGATAAGGGATATAGCAGGTGCATGGAAGAAAGCCGAAGTATTTAGAGGAGAGCGGAATGGGAAGAGAGGATAAGGTGACATAGGCAAGTGTGGGTCAGATGAAAGAGGGAGAAAGTGGTGGATGGGAGAGAGTTATGGGAAGTACGTTTTGTGTAAGAATGGAAGGGATACTTGGAGGCATTTAGCGGAGGAAGGCGAGGGGGTGAGTGAAGAGTGGGTGATGGTGCAGGATGAATGAGGATGGGGCCAGGGTAAGTGTAGGGTGGGGGAGAGGTAGGAGAAGAGTGGAGTGAAACAAGAGATGGAAGGATTATATTTTTTGTTTATCTATAGAATATAGTTTAGTAGATTGTATATATTTAAGGATGCCAAATAAAGGTTTTCTTTCTTCTTTCTTTCTTTCTATATCTAGCAGTGGATGCAAAGGGCTGATTGATGATGATTTATTAAACTATACAATTTGGAAATTCATATTTAATAAATGTCCAAATGTAAACCTTTGCGTTCAAGGCAGTCATTTATTTTCTTATGACGGTTCAGTATGTATCTCTGATGGCTGCCATTTCGTGATGGATATTTTCTTTCAATTGGTCTGGTCTATTGGCGTAAACTTTAAATTTGAAATAATTTAACAGGAAAAAGTCCATTGTTCTGACCCCTGTCAGAACTAGGTAAAAAAAATCATTTTGATAGGCAACCTAGGGCGATTTATTCTTGTACTAATTGAATTTTCTAGGGGTGCAGTTTTAGGTCTCTATGCTTGTGCGAACCCGGTTAATTCTATTTATGTTCTCTGCCGTCTTGATGATCTTAGTCGACCTGTTTTTGGTTTTTTCAGTGTTTGACAGGTCTCTTAAAACTTCTTGACCTATTTTCGAATGAGATATTCTTGAAGGCTCATTTATTCAGAATTTTTGTGAAACTCTTGCACGCACAATGCGAGATTCGCTCCTGAAAGAGACAGACTACCAATTGCCATACCCCCCGCACCCCTCTGATTCGTTGCGTTCACGATAAAGAAATATAAACTTTCTTTTAATACACCCTGTATTCATATTTTCAATGAAGAAAAAAGGTAAAACTTTGCTAGAATATATCTTTCAAGTAGTCCTTGATTTCGTTATATATTTTGTGAATAGGCATAAAACTTTCTTCCAATACAATATATTATGAAACGAAAACCACGCAATATACATGAAGATAAGTTGGTTACGATTAAAGAGTTATACAAACGTTTGCAGGATTAAATTGTTATCTTTATGTGATGGCAGAGTATGGATTCTTCCTGATCGTTTGTTATGGATCCGGAAAAATTGGATGTCGTAAGGTAACGACCTTGAGGACTCTTTTGGAGTGGTCGTATTATGAGCATAAACAATTGGAACGTAGATGTGCATCAATCACGTTATAAATTTTGGTATCATTTTCAAGATCCTACTTTCGCTCCTCGTCGTTTACTGTCCGTTCGTCAACGATATTTCGACGTTGCTGCCGGTGAATCCAAATTGCATAACGCCAGCGAATCCAAACACATTTTTAATCATCATTTTTGATAAGACTCGAAGGTTCCTGATTCGGAGAAAACCAAACGGATTAAAAATAGTTTGATTGATTGAAATATACAAGTAAACTTTTAATATTTTACAGATCAAATTAAATTAAACCATTACTTTATTCCATTACTGATCCATAGTTTAGATTTTGCATCCTATTCTTTGATGTAAGTTTTTTCATCTATTGTTTGACTGCAGAATTGAATAATTTATGGTATGTTATTATTGTTGTAACGAAATGTTTTATTTATTGAATAAGTGAATCTGCTATAAATATTGATAACGACATTTTTACAAGAAAAAAATAGGGCGATACTAATACTAATGGAATTTTTTACAGATTCTGTTGGAAATCTTTTGAAACGAAAATAAATTTTTGAAACATTAATTTCTTCGTACATTTTTGTTAAACCCTCTCATTAACAACATTCCACTGATTTTCTAATTCACAATATTTTTTTTGGGCCCCCATATTTCGCGATCAATTGAAGCTTGATCTCCAACTCGTCCCAAAACAAAATTTTTAGAATGGTTACACTTACCATAACAAACATCAAAAAATCCTTCATTTAAAATAGTCGCAGCAATTGCTCAAACAAGAATTACTCTTGCAAATAAGAACTGACCTTAATCGATCTCTCGTCTACGTGATCGAAGTCAACAACTGCCACCTCTCGATTCTACGAAAACGTTCCAGGATGTTGCCAATAGGTATGCAAATCGTGCATAATTGCTAATTTATTCTCCACGGCACAGTTTATGTAAAGTTGTACTGTTTATTGCATTACTGAAGAATGTTATCGCTTAACAAAGTCATAAAAATATAATCAATAACAATTACTTGTAATAATTAATATTTATTGCGCGTCATATAATTTGTTAAAAAATACATTAAAAGTGTTTATGGTTTCTATTGACTCTTTATATTAAAAAAAAAAACTTAAAGCATATTAACATTTAATAATTAAATTAAATTAAAATTTTGAAACCACCACAAATTTAAATAACTGGCCAACAAATAGATATTGATTGAATGAGTTCTAACAAGAGGACTTATAAATTCTGTATGGTTTCATTATAATTATCAAGTTATAAGCCACATAAAATGGCAAAATATGATATATCCAGTTTTTCTTACAGAATGTCAATCCAAGATTCCTTAAATAAAGATGATGGTGGCGTAACGGTCGCCACCAAATGATAATTAATTTTTAAATTGTATCAAACATTAAAAAGTTTCACGTTTTTTCATAGAAAAAATGATATCACACACACATTTTTACAGACGTAGAGTTACAAAATATACAGTTATTTGAAAATCGCGATTATGCGTACCCCATCCTGTTAGAAAATTATGCAAGATATGATGTCTGAAATCTTTAAAAGAGTACTTTTAAATATGCGATAACTCATCTATTATTATTTATCTACGATCGTACAGAAAGTAGACGCTTTTTGCATCATTTTTCATTGTAAAAGTGGCTTTTCAAAGTACTAGTGCTTTTTTACGTTTTTATTGCACGGTAATGTCAAACTGTTTTTATTGCACAGAAATGTCAAATTTGACAGATGAATATATTATAGCACAAATTTTCGACGAAAAACTTAATTTTTATTAATTGATACAAATAACTAATAAACTATAAATAAAATATATAATACAAACGAAATGGCAGATTTAAGAACTCTGAAGATTTCATTTAATGCAAGTCGAAGCGATTACAATAAAGCGAACATTTTTTCCATAAATAATAATGGCGGCCGGCATTTGTGCAACTTGTTTACTGGTTGCTAAGTAACACTTTCATTAGTGCACTGCGGGTAAAATATGTTTTCATTAATTTAATTATTGAAATGACATTAAAATATTACTTATAAGAATATATTCTTTGAAATCTTTTACGATCGAAGATAAAATTTTGTAAGGCACACGTGTAAAAAATTTCTTTATTGCACTCCTGTTCGTGCAATAAAGTATCACTTTTACACTTGTGCCTTAAATAACTATTATACAACCTTATTATTGTTTTTTTTCGTCTTGATAATCTGTATTTGTTTGTATTATTTTATAGAATTATAATATAATGACATCGATGAAATAGAATAATCATTATTAAATTCTACTCTGTAATATAAGATAAAAACCACTCTAGAATTTTTATTCATTATATGTGTACATTTTTGTGATACTACTTTATTAGTAGAATAATCGTAATTTGCTTTTAACGCAAATAACAAACGTATTATTATAGTAGTACTGAATAATTTATGAAATGTATGTAAAGTTGTATTTTGTTGGACATATAAGCTAATGAAACGTAGTAAGAGCCTCATTATTCAGTATGTCGCAGTCAGAAATACGAAGTACGGTTTAAAATATTATCGAATTTAAATACACATTTTCTTATTTATCACCAACATTACGTTATTAAGTAGGTTGATGATTAAAATTCACTTTATTTGTTCCACATTGCTTTATTTTCGACTTAATATCATTATCAGTAATGATGTTTCGGCTTAATGTCATTTTTGATAACGATATTACGCGGAAACTAGTTCATATGTAGAGGCTAATATTAGTGGAAGAAAACAATAGAAATTTTTATCTTGAATAATACGATTACATACACTATGTAATGTAAAGAATTTAAGAAGAATTCATGCAAAAATAATAAAATATTCCCTTTTTAATGCCAAAAATTACATTTAGGTAAGCCATAAAACCCAAAAAATTACTGGAATGTGTTTCTAATTCATATTTGTATTTCAAATAGTTTATGCAACACAATAAAGCTAACGTTAACATTTTTTTAATAAGCTTAAAGTGGACAACGAAAACATCTTATTTACTTACAAATAAGCTGAGGTTTAGTTTTAATCCCAGAACTATTGTACAGAACATATACAATTATCTCAAAAGGAGAAGAAAAATAAAAATAAAATAAAATTGACAACTATAAGGATTAATTCGATTGTTGAATTAAAACACATGATATGATTTCACTTGTTATGTTATGTTAAAACAAGTGAAATCATACCAAGTGTTTTAATTCAACAACCAAATTAATACAAAAATGTTTCACCACGGGTTAAGAGAGAAATTAATTCATCAACCATAAGGATGCCTACACAATGTTACTACAGGGTGCGCCGGAGAAACTTACTTATTTGAAAGGTCAATAAAAACAAAAGTACTTCATTTATTGTTTTAATTATTTTCTTACTTGAGAATACAATATGCCAAGTTTTTTTCATACAGTTTTGAAAATTACATCGGTTAAATGGCGATCCCCATTCTGCATGCACTGATTAAGTCGATTTTTGAAGTTCATCTCCACTCTTTGCAGCATACCAATCGGTATGTTTTAAATAAGTAAGTTTCTCTGGTGCACCCTGTATAAGGGAATCCACAAAGTATTTTTATTTTTATTTAAAAAAAATGTGGGTGAAAAATCGCAGGCCTATTAAAAATATAACTTAAAATTTAGGTTTCATTTAAAGTGAAAAAGAGCCATTATGTAGAACATAACTAATGCCTTGTCATAATCTTTTATAATTATTTAAAAAACGATTCTTACAGAATTTTATTAAAAGTGTGACAGATCTCGAAAGCGTTATTGTAAGAAGAAGGTTTTAATAAAGTTTCAAAATTTAAAAAGATGCAATGAACTTTGATAAATTACTTACTTAAGTCTATTAAAAAATACCCTTATGTATAGTTTCGAAAATAGAAAAATAATCATAGTTATTATTATAATTTGACAAAAGCAGGTTATTTATTGGCAAAACAGTTTAGTTTTCACTAAATTAATTACATTGAACTTATTGGATCATTAATTTTAAATGGTTTGCTAACAAGTTCTTAAGAAATTGAGTTTCGTGGATTGCTATAAAATTGCTACTTTTAATTAACTGAAAATACTTTATTAAAGCAATACTGCTCTTAAATTACTCTGTTCTTAGTGTTACTAAAACATATATTTTTATAAGTAGAGGAGGTTTTCAAAATAAAAATTACATAAGTATTTACTTTTGAAAAAAAGTCGACGGAACAAGCTTGCCTTTACTTACAACTTTTCGGTAAAATTTTGCACCGTGTATACAAGAGTTGTAGTTAAAATGATGAATAATGTAGTTAGCTCAAATGATTTTTTTTCCTCATGTGGTTCTTTTGTGCGCATCTAGATTTTTTTCGCCCTGTGTATTCCTGTGTCTTCTATGAGGTTCAAGATTTTTCCAGGGGATGCTCTTGAGCTGTTCTTCAGGAAGCATGGAATTTTTCCATGCGTTCTCGTCTGTATTCTTCGCTAGATGACTTAGCATAGCATGTACACAGTAGGTGTTAGGGAGTTATCTCCTCTTCCAGAAAACCACGGCATAGGGAGCTTTCCTAGATTCCCACCCTATGTTTGTGCTTATTTATGTCACAGTGACTAGTCCTGTCATTATTCTACGTTGCAATCTGTTTAGACCTGGGAGCATGTTGTCAGTATGTTGTCAGGTACTGGACCATCTAGGAAGAGTCTCGTATGCGTTATTCCCTTTTGGTTGGGCCATTTTTTTTGTGCTCCTTTGCTACCTTGCATCGGATTATATCTTTTCCGGTTTCGTAGGGTATACCGAAAGCGGGTTCAGGTCCTATGAATTCACCTGCTGCTCCTTGTTTAGCCAGAAAGTCAGCCCCCAAGTATACAATAATTCCATGGTCCTTGGGTATCCAACTAGCTATGCTTTTCTTGTTGCCTGTACGTCCAGTCTGTTTATGCAGGTTTTAAACAGCTTGGACTGAACTATCGGCAAGACTAGTGCTTTTAAGGCTGCCTGCCTGTCCGACGAAATGGTAATTGGTTATGTCCCGATTCCATTGCGTGGTGAGCCCAACAGTCAATTTTATTATTATTTTAGCCTGGAACATTAAGGCATGTTTCCCCAGAGCAACTGCTAACTGTTTGCTCCGGTTGCACCCCCATAGATACCAGCTCTGGCTCCTTTAGTAGTTTTGGCCCCGCCTGTGTACCAGATGGTTCCTTTACTTGTTCACGGGTATGTTCCATTTGTCCATTTATTCCGCTGTGGTATTATTATTTTGAATCTTCATTTGGGGCTTTTTAAAATCTCGCGTTTACCACAACTAACCATGAACCTTGCAAGGCTTGAAAGCTAACATTAAAGAAGAAATTGCCAATTTTTAGCCAGATGTTTTGCGAGCAACAATTCAAAATGCTGTAAAACGAGCGCATTTATGCATCACCTCTGGAGGTGGCCATTTGAGCTATATATTTTTTTCCAAATTATGTAACCAATAATACACATTCAAATAAACTTTTGATGAACACAGAGCTCTTTTTTTCATTTATAACTAAATGGCAGTCAATTCAAACTATGACATTACTTTTGCGCCACCTTGTATAAGGGTGAAAAAACAAATATATCAAAAGGCAGCCAGGATTTTTTTAAACAGATAAATTGGGTTTATCTTAACTTTAAAATACTATTTGGAACAAACAAATTGCTTCGTATTTTAATTCAATATCTGGAATATCTTAGCCATGGTTGAACTTTTTACAGTTTACTAGTAGTGTTAATTTACGAAAATTCTCATATTTTAAAATTACTGTTTATTTTTTCTACAGCCACCTAAAAGATATTAACATTTTAACATGTTTTTCTTCTTGGAAATTCCTTAAATGACGACAGTTAATGTCGATGCTTTTGAAAATTATTGGAGGAGATACTAGGCAAGATCAAGTGGAAGGAAGAGCTGATAAAAAATATATATATTAGGTTAATGCATTATTGTGGCTTTTTTGCGCCTTTTCCTCCTTGATAAATAAAAAAATAATTTTGTGTATTTGTTTGAGTTATTAAAAATGTGTGTCATATTATGCTGAAAGGTTAGAAAGCGGTGAAGTCATTTCACGATCTATTCGGCGAGGAAAAAATCAACAAGTCAAGTTGACAAATGGTTGAAGAGGTTCAAAGCGGGCGTCACGAACATGAGGATGAAGAAGGAAGAGAACGTTTATCGAATTTCGACGACCAGGCGTTTCTAGAGGCCTTATAACACGAATGCTAGCTCACGACTTCAATATCAACCAAATCCTCCATTGTTCATCGTCTCAAAAAGCTCAGAAAGGTGTGGAAATTGGCTGGAACAACAAAGCCGAACAGATTAGTTGCAAATAAATGGGCAAGTTCTGATTCTGAAGTAGCACGCCTCGAGCGATGAATCATAGCTACTCTTCAAAACGTAAAAAGAAAGAAGGTGTGCGTGTCACTGGGTGTTTATCTAAAAATAATGCTAAAACATGTCCAATCAAAAAAGGCTACCTCTTGTGTATGGTGGGACGGAAGCGAAATCATCCACTGGGGAATCATCTAAAACGGTATTTGTAATTGGTGAAATAACGACGGTGAGCATCAACAATAGCGGATTTCGGACAACGTGACGTCTATCTGGTTTTGCTTAACCACCTTCACGCTGCAGTCGAGGGGAAACGACACGATCAAAATACCATATCATCTTCTACCACGATATCTCGTGTTGAGCGTCATGTCGTCGAATAAATGGCCAATAAGAGGAAGGAGCTGCTCCAACATCCGCCATATTCATATTTTATGGGATGCATATTGATGTATTTTATTGTGGAAGAGTTTAATGTATGGTATATGTTACTTTCAGTGTTGTCTTAGAGAAGCTACTCAAAAAGAGTATGAAGAAGAAGAAGAACTAAGTATTGAAGTGGCCTAAAACGTAGATTTTACTTGAAGTAGTTCTTAAAACACGCCGGTAGTGGCGCATTCGGTTGCAACCGAACTAGCGAGAGTGCAGCAACTTTAGTTCGGGTCAGCAGTTGGATAGGTGACCGGAACCATTCACCATTGAGATACAATTAATGGTGCTTTAGAGTGATGGGGGCGATCCTTTTAAGTAATAAGCTCATTTACACACACACAAATGCCACATGGCGAAAGGGCCACGTGGTCGATAGCCAAACACAACTACTACTACTACTAGTCTCAAACAGAGATGGGGTTTGAGATTGCCTCATTTAAAGATCAAAGTTGTTCAACATTTAAAGGAAGATATATTAATGTAAAACCATATTACCAGATCATAAACTTGTAAATAAAACAGTTAGAGAAGCTAAATTATACTTTAGGGTGTATTTATGAAGGACATTTTAGCTTAACTCATTTATTTAAGTTAACCTATAGAACAATATCGATTAAACTACCAACTCCAATCGTAAGAGCATACAATCCTTCTTTCTAGAAAATAAAATTATACAATTTACGTTGCCCCAAATTACGTCATTACGTAATAGGTGTCGATTTCGAATTTACAACAAAAAAAACAGAAGTTGTTTACGTCTAATTAAGAACAAAACAGCTGTACATTAACCCGTAAACATTCTTCAACACGTAGCAGTTCGTTCTTGACACGGATATTGCGCGTTCGAGCGATCCTCTTACGAATACATTATTCATGGGCTATTTTCCGTCATGGAAACAAACATTTCGAGAACCGTTTATTTGTTCTCGACGTTTAATCTATTCCACAAATGACAGAGGGGGGCGGGGCTGCTGATAACGCTAAGTGATACCGATATGTAGTATGATTAACCTCGCTTGATTACATTTTTTATACCGCGGAAATGATTCCGAAAGGCCAGACTATTCTGTTATTGGTAATTAAAGGCGATGGTGAATATTAATTTATGATAATCGATGTAGATTATTCCCGTTGTGATAATCAAGAAATATCGTTTGAGAAATGTCTGTCAGTTTTAACGATTATTTAATATTGTAAGAATGTGTTTATAACAGATTAAAGTTTCGAAAAGTTTGCTTATGTTGTAATATAAGTAATTAGATAATTTAGTTGCTCAAAACTGAATACTAAAATATTTAAAGCATTCAAACATTTCTTCAAGATTTTGAAGTTTTAACTCAAAAACAAAATCTAGTCTAAATTCTTGAAACAACACCGAAATCAACGAAGAATCGAGTTCATAGGCGTATATTGTTACACCAGATATTTAATTTGCATAGATTTTCTGAAAATATGTTTAGGCAAAATTTCGATTCTACAAAACAAAAAAAACGAAACTACTTCTACTGGTATTGTTCGAAAGACATGTTAAGGTTACGCAATTGGGTTATTTATTAGGAATACACTTGTTAATAAATTAATATGTAATTTAAAATTCTCTATTGTATGTCCCTATAAACAAGGCTAATTGAAATATGAACAATAAAGTTCGCAAAAGTGAATTCAAATTACATTTGTGATGGGTGCTAAAAACTATCATATCAAAATAGGCAATTGTCTAAACTAATTTTTAAAGAATAGACAAATGTCAAAACTAATTTTAAAAGACAAAATGTTGGAATTTCAAATTATCAAAGAAAGAAACACATAACATTTTGACTTAGTTCTTAAAATGAGAGCGGATATTTTGATTTTTGTTTTCTAAAGAAGTTTTCTTTTAAGGAAGGGTGTCCGATGAAATTGCGGGTTGTGGTGGTGAATGATAGAAGGAAATTGTCTTAAGTTACTTGGCTATTCAGACATGGCCGATTTGTAATATTTATCAAATCATATATTTAATGATGGTCACAACATCCACACTCGAGCTCGGATTCCTACCGAAGATCCCTTCGACTACAGTCGGAACGCTAACCACTGTACCAACGGGGCCAGCATCTGAAGGAGTTGAAGTTGTATTTTGATTTAGAAATATGGTATATCTGCTAAATCTGTACGAGGTGTGACAAGAGTTTCTGAACATCTCGATTTAGAATAATTTTACGCTAGAAAAGATTGTCTATTGAAGTAGTACCAAGAATATTTTGCAATTTCTTTAATATCTACAATTGAGACTCCTCCATTTTATAAAATCTCGATTATTAAAGAGTTTCGGGAGGTTTTGTTAGCAAATCAAGGATCTTCACAGCGATGTTACTACAATACAAGTTTTGAAGTGAATTTAAAGTTTTTTTTTGCGGAAAATTCTTTGAATTTAAACCCGATCCATAATATCATGGATCGTCATAAAACGCGTTTACCACAAGCAGCAAAAATTTTGCAGGTATTTCATCATTATTAATAGTATGTCTGGTATAAACCCTACAAACTCTACACTTGGCGTAGTTAGTGTAACAATCTGGGAGATGTAATTTTTTATTGTTGACATATAATTTGGTAATAATTATTGTTTTATCGAAATTATGTTCACTAATAATATACGGAGTATGATAGTATCTGAGTAAAAGTACTTTTATATATACTCGGGTAAGTCTTTGATTATAAAAATTGCGAATCGCCTTTGCTGAAACTAATACACCACCATGGGCTGCCATCAGGCATTACCCCGATACGGTTACGAAAGTTGCAGAAGAGGAACCGAGTTGCAGAAGAGGAACCGAGAGACAAAGTAGAGCAAATATGAAGACCGCCATCTGTGACTTATGGCAACAAGAGACCGATTCTCCAGAACTAAATCAATTGCCAATCTATGGTTAGCTAACCCATCGAAAGGTTTACCACAGAATCAGAACTTTTGGCATGCAATCCGATTGACCACATCTTGTGAGAGACGAAGACATAGGAAACGTCGCAATATGGAATTTTCTGTTCAGAGGCCTGTAAATTGTATGGATTATGGTATGAGGTGCTATAACTTATAGGTCTCTGATATTCATCCAAAGCAACATAAACACTCAGCGATATATGGGAGAGGTGATAGGACATTATATTCTTCCGTTTCTGAAGCAGTTGGAAGACCCGTCTATATTACAAGATGGACCTATTTTCGGAGATTAAGGTCAATATCTTGCTATGGCCACCAAAAACTTCTGATTTGCCCATTGAGCATGCAGGAGACATGGGGAGAAGGCTAAAGAACTTACTATTAATAGTTTTGGTGTTGCATTTTGTCGATACGTATTTTATATTATATTAATCGACTAATACTAGTATTTACCTTGATTTACCTTTAGAAACATATTTTGAAACCAATTTCATCAATTGTGGTAAATTAACCATCTATAAAATATTCAAAAACATTCCAACAATTTCCTCTGATACCATCAAGGCGCATTCTTACATAAGCAGATAATTTGGAACGCGATTTGATCTTGTTAGTGACAGATTACGCAATCGTCCTTGTTGGCGCATATGTGGTTAACTTATTAACTATTCTGTGGTCATTCAACTTTGCCATTTCGGGCGAACGAATTACTCTTAACTGCAGCAAAGAAAAACCTACGACAAAAGGTCGCCCACATTTTGCAATACGCTAAAAGAGTGACGTCAGTTGTTATTTTTACAGACTAAAACGGACAATTACCGGACGGGCGACATAAAAATAAGACGATTTTTGTACTCATATCTATAGGTGTCAAAATGTGCCCATTTAATTCATCGATGAGAATTATATTTGTAAAGAGTACAACAGTTGGCTCCGTTCCAAATGCATACTAATTTTATTTGTTGATAAGGATTAAATGAAATTGAAGTGTAGATATGTTTTTTTGGTTTTGTATACAACTTAATTAGATTGTATAATTTCATACATAACTTTATCTTCGCGCTTAACTCTCTAATCGTTTAGCGAATTATTTAATGGCCTTTCACTTTAGTTATTTTACAGTTTAATAACCCAGATTGGTGTGAGTCTAACGATGAATCCTCCCGAGGGCTTCAAATTTAGCACAGGTCAGCGCCGTTGTTTATCGCCTATGACAACAGGACATTTAGTAGCGCTTCTCGAGAAACCGCAAGGTAAACTTGACCCAGATTCGCAACCTGTGACCTTAAAAAATCACGCGGAGAGGCGCTTAGAATATCAATGGGGGGGTTAGTTGTTACGTAAAAGGTACAGGATGAGGCCATCTAAGCATTTTCGATGAAACGTGCATATTTCGTTGCGGAAGTATCGCAGCGAAAACAAATGATAGGCAGGCGGTGTCCCGAATCCGTCAGCGCGAGGGTTTAATTAATATCTCCTTAGTAGAGTAATGAATTTTAATTAAGACGCTCATAACAATCTATTCTGAATATTAATTGTTTTTATCGGCTGTCAAGGTTCTCATTAATTTTTTTGTGTTAACTGATTGTAATTTTAACTGGTGTTGTTAACCATCATGATTACTTTTTTTAATTTTGGCAGTTCGAATTGCACAAATAATTTACATAAAATTTCTAATTAGTTTCAACAAGCCTTATCAATCCAATATTTAAAACATCTAAGTTATTTAGTAAGCGTCTTTTAATAATGTCCGTACCCAAAGGGTTTTTTTCGTTGATTTTTTAAATATATAAAGTATCCTATACTATTCAAAACTTTAAATCTTCTATTTAAAATAATGTAGGGAAATTGGAATTACAATTGGGAATTGGAAATTTAAATTGTACTAAGTTCTGGACAGTTTACCATGAATTTCATTTCAGCATTTTACCTTTTTTCTCTACATTACCTTCAACAGTACTAAAAATATATTCTTTATTTCTTTGTAATCCATAAACATTTTCAACATTTTTAAAAATTTCTTGAGAATGCTACCACAAGGTTTGATATATTTGGAAGCATCACAACTAAAATCATTGCACTGATCAATAGGAAACTGATTGAACTTTAATTTCGGCCTTTTCCTCTTTACTTTGCCTTATTTCCTTGAATAACCATAAAAAATCTTGACTTTCCATTTAGTCGATAAATACATTTCCAACAGCTTTTCTAAATTCTATATACAAGGCGTGATACATTTGAAGGCACCACCAACTCAAGTTAAGGCATTAACTCATTAATTTTGTTATTAATAAAATATTTTAGAGAGGCTGTCTCCAGTCTGTTGACAACGTCCAGCATTAGTATAAGTATAACCAAAATACAAATACATATGTCTAAATTGCTAATAATCAAATACCTTTACAATTAAAGATTAAACCAATTTAATAAAAGTAATTAATTAAGTATTTATTAATTCCGTGCTTAAAAACACACTCAGATATAAATAAAACATCCCAAGGCTAATGCAATAGAGCGCAGCGACTGTGAATCTATTCAGTATCGTTAGCGAATTTAATACTGTAAAAGAAACAACTAATAACACTCTGGATATAGACAATTACACCTATCGGCCACGAAACCCGCCTTGAATAGTACCACAATTGCCGTTGACATTGTTTGATGACCGCAAGTGGTCGCACGCCGCATACAAATCATTGTTCTCGACCAAACAAGTGGAACATTACGTAATAATGGAGACTTGTAATAAAAGGAAAATGGAATTTTCAACTCATCCTCGAAACTAATCTTAAAGTAATTAAATCCACAACTAGACCGGGAATTATTCACGCAGCGCGAAAGCTCGCGAAACTAGTTCAAAACAATTGCCCGGAGTGTAGAAGAATGTAGGGTGTCCGTTTTGTAGTGCTCAAAATTCTGAGTAATATAACTTTTAACATTAACTTCAACTGATTTTGGAAACAACAGTTGTGAAATTTATTATTCCTCGATAAATATTAAAACTTCGAATCGATAAGCTCCGTCCCGGTTTCTACCTTTAATTAGAGGGTAAGGTATAGAATAATTGATACGGATGGCGTGATGAACCGTTATATGCGCGGAGAAGGCGAATAAAAACTGCATAGCCAGCGGAAATAATTTATGGCGTCAAGAGAATATAATATTTACTTCCTCGACCTCAATATAATTGATCGAAATAGATTTATAAAATAATAATTATTAGTCCAGCAAGATGGGGACTTCAAAAATCTTTCCCCTTTTGGTCACCTTGACCCATATAATGTTGGAGATAATCAATAAAATATTTCATTACCCATCATCAGAAAATTAATTTATTATTATCACAGTCTGAAACTCGCCAGAAGCGATATAAGCGACAAACAAACACCTGGAAGAAGTCCAAAACTTCGGACAATAAATACGTCGTCACGATTCGGCACACGGCCGGTCGATGGAAATATACGTGTCCCGGTGACTTATTGTCGTGTTTATTTTCGCCATTAAAGGTGCACACAATGCAACCGTCGACGGCCACTTGGTCGAACTGGGTCAGGATAGTGCAGGCGCATAGTAATAACGCACAGAATTCAGGATAAATCCGAGAGTTCCTTTCTCCGAAGGACTGCGCCAGCGGTTTGGAACGGGTTCAAATTAATTCGAAACAGTTGGCTGTGCTTCGAACCGTTTGTACCTTTATTTGTGTGTGCGCGGGCGTAGGGGCAAGGGAGAAACGTGAATACTTCGTAAAGTCGGCTCTGTTATTATCGCAAAACGCCATGTGCGTGAATTACTGTCGTTAATAATGGGGAGGATTTTAAATCGCGCATAAAGCACGCTCTCTCATTGTTCCGGACCGGCGAATCCCAAACAATTAGGCATACTCTCCGGCTGTTGGCGAGTAATTGAGAGACCGATGTGAAAATTCAAGTCATTGAAATTTAAAGTAAAAAAAATATATAAGGATTTAAGGAACAAATTGAATTACTTTACTAATTGAATTTGGTGAAGTCAAATGTAACTCTAGAATTAACGATACTAAAAATAAATAAAAACAAAAGTCAATATTCCCCCAGACCTGAAAAAGCGCCTTTTTGGTGGCGTTCGCATTTGTTTCCAAGATATCAGCGCTATCTTTTGTTTTTCTTATGGTGGCCATATTGGACAGTTTCTAGAATGTGTCAAACTATTTAATATTAAATTGTTTATCAATGATTTTTTTTTTTTACAGTTGGAGCATATCCTCTCTGTTACTGAGAAAAATGTTTGATGGAAGTGGTGCAAGGAAGAAGATACGGTGTTCGTGGTAAAACACCTTTTACATCCCAATAAATACGCATACTGTGAAGCTAGGTCGTTAGACTCCGCCCTGCACACTGTGGTGAGCAGAATTGGCCGATCATTTGAGCAAAGAGCCTTCACCCTTGAAACTTTCATGAATATTGAAGGAGCCTTTGATAAGACCTCCTTCCCAAAAATAACAGCTGCACTTCGACGCATGTAGCCTTAACACGTTGACTGTCAGTCACCGGTAACTGACACTGAAGTATTCTATTGGGGCCACGTCAGTCACCGATGACTGACAGTGAGTACCTACTTTAAACTTACTATTTAGCGCTCTCAGTCACGAGTTCCATGTTAATTATTACTAGGATTACCTGATATACAGCTGTAGGTGTAATCTCACAGAAGATGTACTATATTGAAATAAAACCCGTATATTTAATAAATTCCAAATTTATTTTTATAAATCAAAAATACGTTGATTACTTTAAGAATTATTAAAATATAAAAGACAATAAGTTTGACATGTAACGTGTTGAAAATGTTGTCCAGACTATCGACAAAACGATTTCAGCCGGACTGTTTGATTGGCCGTTGAATTTGTTAGAGAGAAAGTTTGTGAAAGTGAGATACGTGACCGACACATTGCCTGACGGGGCGAAACGCATAACTTTTTGCAATTTATGTGTCAGTCACCCGTGACTGCATAAAAAACCCGTAATTTCGTCTAAAAAATGTATCAAAATGAATTAAATAAGTATACTCTTATTCATTTTATAAAATAAAACTTAAAACCAAAAAGACCTTTTTTGCCATTTTACAAAAAAAAACTTGTTGGTAGCTAATGTGTTAAGCCAGTAAATCTCCAATATGCTGCAATGGAGGACAGCCAAGATTTGTCGCTACCACAGGGAGGAGTTCGACCCCCTTACAATGGAACTTAGTCGTAGACGAACTACTGGAATCACTGAATAAACAGGACTTCCACACGGTAGGTTACGCTGACGATATCACGATCCTACTTTCCGGAAACTCGGAAAGTATACTAGCGAAACGTATGTCGGATGGTCTCGATGTAGTAAACAAATGGTGCATAGACAAAGGATTATTCGTAAATCCAACAAAAACGGAAGTGGTGCTGTTTACAAGGAAAAGAAAAATTAAAGATTTCAAACATGCAAAGCCCTCTGGCAATACAGACAAGCTGTGGGGAAAATATGGGGACTATCTCCAAAGGTAGCTTTATGGATCTACACAGCCATCGTCGCAAAGAACGACCAAGAAATCAGCCGTAAGGCTCCTAAATAACGTTCAACGAAACGCTCTTTTGAGTGCCACAGGAGCCATTTATCATAGAACAGGCAGCAGCGGCGGCTACAAGGCTTCGACCAACAAAAGGATGGTTTGTAAGCAGCTTAGGAGGCGAACACCATAAAATCTTAGACGATCTCAGGAAAAGAAATCCCGAGATTATGATATCGGTGGACAACATACCCCGAAAATACATATTCATCAGAAAGCTTCAAATAGTCCTGAGATACGAAGACTCAGGAGTAGGAAGCAAGCACAAAGATATTCACATATACACTGATGGGTCGTGAACGGAAGCAGGGGCTGATGTAGAAATTTCCGGCAAAAACCTGTCCCTAAAAAATAGTAATGCAATAGGTAAGATGATGAGCAGACCAACAATTGTGGAACTCGTGGGTCTACTATATGCAGCAAAGGCAATCTTTGCAATCTTTGGCAAGAAGATCAAAGGAAAAAAACATATATTTTTTGGCGATTTTTTTGTCCGGAATTATAGTGTACATTTGCGAAAAAAAAATTATGTTTTAACAAAATATAGGGTATAAATAATTTTATTCCAACATAAATTTAATGAAAATAAGACGAAACAATTGTCTACGATTTTCTTTTAAATGTATACCATATTTCCGGTCAGGGAGTACATCATAACGGACAGCAGATCAGCAATTTTGTCCATTGCCAGCTGCAAAATTACCTCAGCATTAAAGCTGGAATGTTGCGAAGCCTTGGAAGAAGTGGCTCGTGGCAATAAGGTGACCCTATTCTGGATGGCAGAGGTAACAGAATAGCAGATGGTTTGGCGAGGAAGACGTCTCCCTGCTAAACTTGAGTACCCTACTGAAAACTGCATCAATCAGATGCCACAGAAGCGATGGGACAACACACCTGGCTGTACGGTCTCAAAAAACTTCATCGCAATGAACACGAAAACGTCCAGATACTGTATGCAACTGTCCAGAGAAAACCTATAGAAGGTCGTAGGGCTCCTAACAGGACACTGCAATTTAAGATTTCACCTGAACAAACTGGGACTACAATTTAGTCCCATCTGCAAATGGTGTGAAGAGGAAGAGGAAACCGCGGAGCATGTTCTTCTAGACTATCTTTTGTTATCCACCTACGCGAATACACAATGGAAGAGGGATGTTTAAAGTCATTAGGCATCCTAATAGTCCCTTTTGCTGCAGTCCTGGCGTTTGTTAATGCCTTACGTTAGTTTGACCGTAGCAAGGAATGAGGACTGAGATGGGAGGACGCACAAAGGGCCCACTGGAGCCTACGTGCAACGAAACTGAAGCATTCGTTTTTACAAACATCCTACCATTTACTAGGAGGAGGATAGGTACACCAGTATCATACTAACCTTGTAGCATGCCACCAATTATCAACCCCTTTAATAATTGATAAGACTGCCGTCGTTTAACATACCTTACAAAATTGTGTTTTATTCTGGCGTACTCTTGACCTACCCCAAGAAATTATATATTATACTAACGTACTCTTGATCTACCCTTATTAATTATATATTAATCCGTATCAAAAGTACGCTAGGTTAATATATATGTCTTATTGAGATAAGTCAAAAGTACGTTAAGCGTAAAGTAGGCCAAGGGCATGATAGATCAATGCACAATTACTTTACCTATGATTACGTTACATTAACACACTATAAACGGTTTGGGTATTAATACCCCATTCTCGAACTGCATTCTAAAGACTGGCTGGGTATTTGTACCCGCTTTAAAACGCTGACTGTGCAGGCGGAGTCACACTCGCTACAAAAGCTTTAACCAAGGCTTAAACGTCGAATGCCTTGTTTAGTCTTGTTTTCATGCATTTCATAAATTTTCAAATAAATAATCAATATGTACCGTATGCAAAGATTTTTCTTCCTGTTAAAAATTTAGTTTATGATCCTTATTGAGCGTAGAAAGATCAAATTAAAACGTGGCCTTATTACAATGGATATAGACAGCGAAAGTTAAAATAACGTGTACGCCGACAATTTCTCAGACGATGAGAATCGTTTTCGTCAATCAAAATCAAACAGTAAGGACATATTTCGCGTTGTAAGAAGAAGTAGAGCTGTACCGTTGTCGTCAAGCAGTTCTGATAGTTACAGTGAGAATAGTGATAGTGATGAAGACTGGTCCACGAATAAAAATCCACCAAAAACCATTTCTTGAACAAAGGGGGATCAACATTATACCCAGCAATGCGGAAAGTGCCATGTCTGTTGTAAAATTATTTATTGGCGACGATTTATTTGAGTTTTTTGCGCAAGAAACAAATCGGTACCAGACCAAAATCATCATCGATTTAAAGTTGGAGCAAAAAATATCGAATGGATGATGTATCCGCGAAAGACATTAAACACATGTTGGGTTTGCTCTTGATAATGGGAAAGTAGTCGAGGAAGGAATATTGGTGAACGGACTTCACAATAGCAACTCCTGTTTTTGGCAGTGTTATGAGTCGGGGCCGCTTTATTAAAATTTGGGATTACTGGAATTTTTCTGATAATGCTAATTTGGATCCTAATGGAAATCGATTACAAAAAATCCAACCGCTTCTGGATTATTTTCTATCAAAGTTTAAAGATGTTTATCATCCTGATTGTGAATTGTCACTTGATGAGAGTATTATACCATGGAGGGGTCGACCATCGGTTTATATTTGTATATATATAAATGTGTGGCATCATGTCTACATGGACAATTATTGCAATAGTGTTGATACGACTAAAGCGCTACTACAAAATAAGGTGCGTGTGTATGTCGCGTAAATAGAAGATTTCCTCCTACTTTAAAAATTGCAAAATTAAAATAAGGAGAATCAATATTTTTGCGTCGAAAAGATGTCTTATTGCATTGCTGGGAATCGAAAAGAACGGTACGCATGATATTCTGCTGACATTATCGAGAACCTTAACATCCACTGGCACACAAAGGAAAAAATTTGGGAACCAATTAGTGTAATCGAGTTGTACATTATATAATGCATTTCATGTTTATAAAATTCTAAATAGAAATGTAAATACAAAATATAAATCATTTCTATTGGACGAAGCCAAAGAATTGATTAAAGATAGTGAAGAGACTGGAAGAAGAAGAGTATAATGGAGGGTAGATGGAGAGCGGAGTGAAGGAGAATGTACGAAAGGGTAGGATTTGCGGAGGAAAGGGGTGAATTTGGCGGATTGGGTATATTAGAAGGAAAAGGAGAGACAGGAAAGGTAGTGGGAGATGGCAGGTACATGGAAGAAAGCCGAGGTATTTATATGGTGACAATGGCAATGGCGAGGTGTGGGTCGGATGAAAGAAGGAGAAAGTAGTGGATGGGAGAGAGTTATGGGAAGTTCGTGTTGTGTAAGAATGGGAGGGATACGTGGGGACATTTGGCGGAGGAGTGCGAGGGGGTAAGCGAGGAGAGGAAGGGTGCAGGAGGGTGACGGACTGGATGGAAGAGGATAGGGCCAGGATAAATGTGCTGAGGAGAATGGGGTGAAAGTAGGGAGGAGAGTGTAGTGAAATAATATACGGAAGGATTGTAATTTTTTTGTTTAGAATGTAGATCTAAGTTTGTATGCTTAAAGATGCCAAATTAAAGGATAGTGAAGGGATAATGGATGTGGAGCACATCACGAAATGTAATGCATCACAATACACCAGAGAGACTATCCAAGGATAGCAAAAACAACAAAATTGTAAATATAGTTACTGGCGGAACAAAAGCTAGGCCCCAACGGCTAGGCCGTATATATTTAACTTGTTGCACGTTTGTCTATTATAAGGCACCCCTCCACAAGGGTTTCAAATTTCACAAGGCACAAAAATATTAGATTTAGCTACGATTACTTGTTTCCATTGTTTTTAAATGCGTTGGTTTTTGTTTTTATTTTTTTAAATTATTTTAGAAATAAATAAACAATATACCTTCAACACTTCTGATAACATTTTAAAATAAATACTAACAAAAATAAATGTTACTTTGTCTGATTCATTTTTTGATTTCAACTTTGTCTTGAAGCAGAGCGTTCAAATTTGCGTGTTGGCGCTGCAAAATTGACCCACCCCACAGGCAAGTCTGACAGGGCAACCGTCCATAGTGTGTTAAGATAAACTATATTAATTTATATTTCATCCGAATTTAACAATAATGTGCTTGAAAGCTTCTTTACTTAGAATATAGAAAAACAATTGCTGAAGGCTTCTTAGATATCTGCCTAATATACACTGGCGACCAAAAAATAGAGGTCACTTTAAAATTATGACTTATTTTTGGAATTTTTTTGTTTTAACTTTATATTTGCAAATTGTAAACAATTGTACAGTATTTTGCACTCTAAATTTAAAAACAGGAATCTTGAATCGTAAAGCATATTTATTGTTTTTATTGCCTATTTTGGAAATATCACAAATTTACAGTTCGAAGTTCGAATTTTTGTTCCTAGGGCTAATATGGAACAAAAAATAATGAAAAAACTTATCACAATAACGAGAATTACACCCTCTTGCATTAATAACTGCTTGAAGTCGACGAGGAACACTTTGAATTAAATTAACGGTCACATTTTGGTCGATATTATGCCATTACTGCAATAGCATCTGTCTTAGTTGCTGGGCAGTTCTTGGAGCAGGTTTATGCGTTCTGATACGTCGTCCCAACCCATCCCATACATGTTCTATGGGATTCATGTCCGGGCTGACAGCTGGCCAATCGAACCGCGAAATTCCCACTTCGTCCAGATAATCTCTGACAACTCTGGCTACGTGAGGTCTAGCATTATTTTGCATGAAAATGCCGCGCTCGCCCATAGTTGTCGTGAAGGGCATAACATGATCTTCGAGAACCTCCGTAATGTATCTGTGAGCTGTCAGGGAGTCATTCTCTATAAAGACCAACTCTGTGCGCGCTTCGGTAGAAATTTCTGCCTAAGCCATAAGCGACCCACCGCCAAATGGATGTCGCTCATCAATACAGACTGAAGCGTATCAGTCTCCGCGTCTTCTCCACACTTTCCGACGTCCGTCTGATCCGTCTTGATCCTACTAACGGGTCCATTCACTAACATTTACGTCTCTGACTTCATGGAGTTGATTTCGTAGATAAACTCCAGAAGCTGTTCTATTCCGCAAACTTGTAGACACCTAAAACGGTCATCTCTGATCGTGGTGACTTTTTTTCGCCCGGATCCTGATCTTCTGGTTATCAGGCCAGTATTCAAGTAACGCTGATACACTTTTTGTAAAGCACAAAGGCTTTTGCCAACAATCCTTGCAGTTTCACGTTTTCCTCACCCATCTTCAATCGACGCTATAATTCTTGCCACAACAATAGGGCCTAAAGGCATTATAACTTGTTAAGAACAGTACACCGTGTCAATGACAAGTTTCGCAGGGAAAAATCAACACTAAGTAAGAAAACCACAACGAAACGTAGGTTTTCAATTAGAGCGAAATGGATGTTTCATAAAAGTCTGTAACACGGTGATAGTAACTGACAGATAGATAAAATTTGTCAGGAAATGTATTATTAAACGCCTACTTTAGTTTACAATTTGAAGACATAAAGTTAAAACAAACAAATTCCAAAAATAAGTCATAATTTTAAAGTGACCTCTTTTTTGCTTGCCAGGGTATAATACTTAATCAGTCTAAAAAATTACATTTCCTTAAAAACAAATAAAAACAACTTTCTTTTGAAGGTCTTTAAAAAAGTTCATTCTACTTTAAGTTAAAAACTTCTCAGGTTCTTGTGTTTTCTTTTTTTTTATTTAATACCTTGGAAAGCGTGCAGTTACTTCTAAAAGTATTACATATTGTGATCATAACTAATATTTAAAAACATTAGCAACAATATTTTCGTTGATAATAAATTTTTTAAATGTGTATAAAATTACAAAAATACTTTGGACCTTTTATTCGAGCAGACACGTTTTAATGCCTTTGTTCGGTCGAAGCATTTATTTTAAATAAATGTCACGTTGAATGCCAATTTGTATTTCAAGGTTGTAGATCCGCGCGAAAATATGACCCAAAGAACCAGTCCCATTATTTTTTCAACGTGTTTGCTTTAGGGAAACGGTACAATCTGGACGGCGAGCGTTGAAGGTAATCCAGTCGTTGGTGTATATTTAGAAGTTGAGGCAGGTCCGGGTAATCGGCCAGTGTTACATAAATATATCAGCGTTTGCAAAAATTGCGTATCGAGTGATTCAAGTGCACATTTTGGCACGCACAACTGAAACGCTTGATTATTTATAAATAGGTAGGCTGTCGCCCAACAATAGCTCTTAGATTCTAAATTTATTTCACCTATAAGTCTTATTACAAAAAAAGTCTAAGGTATATATCAAAATGTTTTTCATCTCAATTATATGAATTCAATGAAAGAATTTTTAGGAATTAAAAAAAAAGTGTAATATGGGTCGATGAGAAGTCGTTAACTCCGCCTTCAAGTGTTTATTGTATTGTTAGTATTTTTTAATAGATCTTGTAAAGTAAAGTAAATAAATAAATCAAGCATTGAATGAAATACAAATACTTATTTTATTGTTTTTCATACAATTCATGAGTTTTTATTTTTCAAAAATCTTCATGTTTTCGGCCGAAATTGGATAATCTCTTATTCAACACTTTTAATAGCTTTATTCAAAAACATGTGTTTAAGTTATTACCTAACAAGCATATTTTAACGTTGCCTGTAATGTTGATTAGTCGCTTAATTAAGCAATTTTACAAGTATTTAAATACGCGTTCATTACTATTTCAAACGGCATATCATTACGTTAATTCGGCGCATTAAAAATTATCGATAATTTTTGTTCGAAATTACCGGTTTGCAACACCAAGAACAGAACAGGGATGGTCGAGAAAAATTACTGCCCGTGAAAAACCTGGCACCCAACCAAGTAAGGTTGGGCCCCATTGCGCTTCCTGGAAATGCAGCCATTGTTACTGAAATTTATTGGAGGCCATTATTTAAGAAAAAACGGGAATGCGGCGGTTATTACTTGTTCGTTATTAACATTTATGAAAAGGCTCGCTTTTGAAAACATCAGCGCCATGCTTCACACATGAGAGCATTCGCTTTTAAGCTACAAACTCTGATGTAAAGATGGCTTTCTTTTGAATGTAGATTAAAGATTTGATGAAAGAATTTTATAAACCCTTGGGCTTGGTCTTTAAATTTGCTAAATAGTGGTTTTGATGATAATTATTTATTTACAAGTAAAATCGGTGTCATCAATTCCAACAACACTTTTAATAGCAGATACATGAACTAAAAGTATATTTTGAAGCGAATGCGGTAACTAGGTCAAGGATGTTATTTCTAGCTCCGCTCACTTAGAAGGATTAAATAAAAGTGAATCAAACGTCATTTGAATTTGTTTTTTTTGTAACACTACAAAAGTAGTCTCAAAATTTTCGTTTAAGCCTTGCTTGGATACTTCTAAAGAGGCAGCATTCCCACTCTACCTACGAAATAATCGATTATTGAATCCAACTATTTCAACGAAGCATTTAGTATCAACTTGGTATTTTGGGGAAAATACATCGGACTTTCGACTATTCGTCACTATGATTCTTGAGGGGTTATTATTCGTCTTCGATATATTAGTGTTTTTTAGAAAAAAGTTAAAAGGTAAACGAAATTTATTATTATTATTAATATTTCGTAGTTGCACAAGAAAAACGTTTCTTTTCAGGAAAATATCTTTATTGGCATATATACGACATAAGATTGGCTATTTCCGGACCACTTTGAAATACAGTGTGTTATTTGTGTAGTTTAGAAATTGCTACTTTATATATTATATTGTAAATCATTACAATCAAAATCAACTTAAGTTGTATTCATATTGTTGATAAGTGACCAATCCAATTAGACCAATAACGTATATTAAGTACCTGTATGATTGACTCACTTTATATTTCAAAAAACATATTTTTATGGAACAACTATGATAATGATGATGGCGATGATGAAATAGATAATCATTATACGCAAACTGTCACGTATCGATCGGCTAAGCCGAGGTGTACGTGTCACTTTCGAATTGCCATTACTGACGTGGTCCGCTGTGGTTGGTATTTTTTTTGCCTCAGAAACCAGCAGACGGTTTCTGGACGTTTACTTCGGACATTCACGAATGACCTTACAGCTGACACAACATGCCCGTAGCGGAAAAATTTCCTCTCTAGAGCAATAACCCGGCGCCGCCGACACACATAGCAGCTCCCACATATAAAGCGAGTCGTTTAAGAAATTTCACGGCACCAGTTATTGCTCCAACGGTGAAATATGCAATACGACCTAGGAAGTGCGAAAATTTGTATCTATCAGTTAATAAAAGTTTTTTTGTGTATCAACTAGGAAGGAACACAGTTTCCTTGACTTACCGGTTTCATGTTGTAAACGATTAACATTAATATAAGAAAACACCTTGCGATTTTCAGGGAAGTTTCGAAATTATTCAAATATTGTTCTAAAATTTTGATCCACCATCACAAAATGTTTCATAAATTACATCTGTACTAATCATGTACTTTTTCATCTTTTTAGGCATTTGGGAATTAATCTTTTTAAAGATTTTTGATGTAATGAATACATTGCCAAAATGATTAGGATAGTACACAGAACTAGGGAATATGATAGCTTGATACAAATATGGCTAAAACGCCATAATTTCTCGATCAAAATTTGACTAAGCATTTTTTCCGAAAGTTTGTTACCTACAACATTCAAACGTCTTCAAATATATTATATAAAACTCTCGAAAAATGTACGTTCTTTTTTATACTTTTTTAAACAATAATTTAAAGACTTAGGCATCAAATCTTCAAAAAATATAGCAGAATACCATTAATTCAAAGCTTTAAAACTCATAAAAGACTTTACATCTGAATATTCTGAAACTAAAAATTATGATATATACAAATTTGTTATAAAAAATCTGGTAACATTAAACAAATGTATCTTATTTGGTAGGTCATTTTTCGCTAATACAAACAATCTTTCAATTCGTTGGAACAGACAAAGAAAGCTACTTTTGTTTTACCTTTTACTCTACTTTATCGCTACATTGCGCTCACATTAAAACTTCAGTTTGTTTTTCAAAGATCTTTTAAGGAGAAAGAGTTTTGGAGAATGGACTGCAGCCTCAATAAATTTATGTCAATGCTACAGTAAAAGTAAAACAAAAGTTAAAATATTAAAATAGTAGCTATTATCTAAAGATTAACTTGTTAACAACTTCTTACACATCTTAAAAACTTTCGTTCCATAAATTAGAACTCAAAAGCACGATGTTTCTATTCTACGATTGTTCTAAGTACAAACCCATATTTTATCTTTTGGCAGAAAAGTTAATTATTATTCCTGAAATCACAACAACCACCCATTAATCCTATCAATTGCCATATATATAATATTTTCTTCCGTCACAAGTAAAGAAACGCCTGCAAATAGATTGATAAATTCGCATTCATTTTGACAGATGTCGCCTATGTCATTAATATAGAGTTGTGGTCCAAGGATAGTTCCCTGTGGTACCCCATAAATGTTACTCGTTTTGTCAGAATAAGTTTCTTCCAATTTTTTTCCTTTCCCTTTCTTCTAAATCCTGCAAATACCTGAGTTTAACATTTGATCCTAAACTAACATTTAACCCTTAAAAATATCGTGCAATTTCTTGATTCCAAATGCAGAGATGTAATTCCACCATCCCGAAAAATTGCGGTTGACAAATCCACTGTTGGATTCAAAGGGAAGACGATCTTCAAAGTTTATAATCCGCAAAGGCCGCAGAAATTTAAGATAAAAGTGTATGCTTTGGCGGGCAGTGTAACTGGATACAACTGCATTTGAGCAGTAAAGAAACGACGGAAATATTTTGGACCGAAGTGATGTACCATTTACGTCCAGAATTGTAGTCCACCTTGTGAATTTCCACTGGCACAGACGGTTTTCACTTATATATCGACAGACTCTATACAAGTGTCCAACTAGCTCAAGAGTTGCAAAAGCTGAAGATTCATTTGACAGGAACTGTAATGCCTAATCGAAAGAATGTACCAGTTCAACTAAAAACAATACTCAAAAATTGAAAACTCACCAAGTCAAAGCATATACAACTCAAAGCTGCTTTAGCATGGAAGACAAGAGAATTATCCACATGTTGCCTTTTTTCCACAATGCGGATGTGGAAACTATAGACAAATATAAAGCTGGCGTATCAGGAGCAACAGGAAACATTTCAAAACCGGTAGCAATCATTGACCACTCTGCTAAAATGGGAGGTAGGGAAAGAGCGGACAATTATTGTATCAGTTACCCTTTCAAAAAGGACCCTCGAGGAGTGTAGATTTTTTTGTTGTTAGAAATTAGTGTTATCAACAGTTTCATAATTTACAACCAACACCTTGAACAAAACAATAAAACCTAAGTGAAACACCAGATGTCCAGAAAACAGCTAATTTTAGAATTAGTAGGAGTAACTAGAGTCGGAAGACTATCAAGGAAAAGAAGAAGACCCAGTACCCTAGATAAAGAAGAAAGGCTTGACAGGAAACCACATTTTATAGCTAAATTGGAAGGTTCTTCGAAGGATTGTACAGTTTACAGCAGTAGAAACATTCCAAGGGGTTGACGTGAAACCGTATTATTTTGCGAAACATGTTCCAGGAAACCGGGTCTAAATCCAGGAGTTTGCTTCAAAATTACTACACCGAAGAAAAATATAAATAAAAGAGATATATGTTTAAGAGACTTTGAGGCAGCTTAGAGGCAAAAGCCATGTTTATTATTATTATTATCAATGATATATTTTTTAATAAATTGTCTTCTATCTTATGAAATTCGAGTTAACATTGACAAAGTTATGATTTTTTTTTTCTAAAATTCTTGTTTTTACCTAAATATAATTATTAGTGCATTAAAATACATATATGTATAATATTAAATGCTGTGAGTTAAAATTCACACCCAAATCCTCAGAGCAAAAATTAGGAAGACGGTTTAGAATTCTAGCTTAGCATCCCTCTCGGGAACTTTCAACCTTGTCGTGGTGAGAGGGCTCAGTAACCCCTAATATCCAGGGAGCGATGCCGGCGGTAGCGTAGCTACTGGTAGGGTCACCCATGCCGGTAAGGTCTCGATGGATAGTGGTGAAGCTAATGAAAGTTCAACGTAGTGTCTGTTTCAGATTGAGCGGCTGCGTGAGGCTACCGGTATAGGCAGCCCCCTATCATTGGCCAACAACTTCGGGTGGATGAGCCAGTAAGAGCAAGGGCAAGTTCCTGTCCTAGGCGAGAGAAATCGCGCCTAAAGGCGGACGAACCAAAAATGGTCAACGGCAAGGAGATGCAGAAGGCAACGGGAAACCACTGCATTAAAGATCCCTATGGATTTCCCAAGACAAACAATTATGGCGATACAGTATAAATGGCCCCTAGTCCGTGGCAGACGTAGATGGTCAAGGGGTGCGAAGAATCTCTACGTTGAAAAATATTAATGTTGTAAAGACGGAACTTATTAAGGAAATACTTCAGATTGCCACTTGGAATGTTAACAGCATGTGCATGCCAGGAAAGACCCATAATGTAGAGCAGGAAATGAAAAGACTGGGATTGAACATCCTAGGAATAAGCGAGACGAGATGGCCTGGGCGTGGAAAAATCAAACTAAAGGACGTCGTTTTAGTCTACTCCGGAAACGAAGACACCTACCACTATAACGGAGTGGGCATTATGATGGATTTAGAGACTAGCGGTTCTGTCATAAACTTCATTCCACTCTCTGACAGAGCATTGATGGTACAACATATTCATATTATTCAAACATATGTTACAACAGCCGATAAATCACAGACAGAGATGGAGGTATGGTACTCAGAAGTAAAACAACTAATAGCTGTCACCAATGAGGACGACATCACTCTTATCCTCGGGGATTTCAATGTCAAGGTAGGCAGAGGAAGAAGCAAGGATACTGTAAGTGAATATGTTCTGGGAATTAGAAACGAAAGAGGCGAAGTCTTGGTCCAGTTTTTGCCAGGAGGAAAAGCTGATGGTTTCCAACACATGGTTTAAGCTACCGGTGCGAAGCCTTTACACATGGAAATCCCCTCAGGACGCCCCGGATCATCCAGTCAGGAAATTGATTATATATTGATTCCAAAAAGGTATAGAAATGGAGCTCTTAGTATTAGGACGTACCCAGGAGCAGATTTCGAGTCAGACCATACCATATTTTCCAACAAGCCAAACGTAGCATTATTACAGAGCGACAAAATCACTGACAAACTTAACAATGAGCTCGAAAATGTCCTAAAAAAGAACGAAGGCAGTTCTTACACCGTGAGCCCTGACAATATCGAAGGTACCTGGAATTTATTTAAACATACTGTTTTAGGTGCAAAAAAGTCGCTAGTAACAACAAACAAAACGAAACAACACAAGGACTGGATGACTCAAGAAATACTCATGTTGATGGAACAGAGACGTAGCTTCAAAAACACAAACGCAGATGAATATAGGAAAACCCAAAAACTTATCAGAAGAAAAGTTAGACAGGCCAAGGAAACATGAATGAAAGAAAGGTGCCAAGAAGTGGAAGATCTATATAAAAACAAGACCTCTTCAACCTACATAAGAAAGTCAAGGAAATTACAGGTAGCCTCTACCCATGTACTTAACCAAGACAATGAACAAATCACAGACAATGATGAAATTAGGGAGGCATGGGCAAATTATGTAGCTAATACATTTGAAAACAATAGCCCACTTTTCCGCAGACAAGATCCGACGGAGCCGACACCGGGAATACTCCACTCTGAGGTTCAGGAAGCAGTAAGAGAGATACAAACGAGAAAAGCAGCCTGTCCGGATGACATCTGGCCAGGTATTCTAAGGTTTATATAGGAGGAAAACATACACATTTTGGTACAATTATTTAATATCTATAATTCAAGGTACATCCCTCGCGATTGGCTGAAATCAACATTCATACCCATACCTAAAAAGCCCAGAGCACGGAAGTGTGCAGATTTCCGATTGATCAGCCTAATGAGTCAGGTGATGAATCATTGAATCATTCATAGACGCATACGTAGAAAATGCGAACAAGATGTAAGAAAAGTACAATGGGTTTCCGGGAAGGAATGGGTACCAGGGAGGCCTTATTCGCACTGTCTGTCCTGCTGCAAAAATGCAGAGATCAACGGAAGGAAGTATATCTGTGTTTCATAGATTATACAAAAGCTTTTGACTGTATCAATCACATAACACTATTAGAACTGCTAGAAAGAAAAGGTGTCGATGCACACGACCTAAAAATTGTACAGAATCTTTATGAACAGCAAGTGGCATCTATCAAACTGGAAAACACCGAAACAAACACTGTACCTATAAGATGTGGAGTCAGACAAGGGTGTGTACTTAGTCCCATGCTCTTCAATATGTATTCAGAAATTATCTTCCAAAACGAACGAGACAGAAGACGGTTTGCAAGTCAATGGGAAACTCATAAACAACTTAAGATATGCCGATGACACAATGATAATCGCAGACAGTCCTCAAGGGCTGCAGCGCCTAATCGACAGCATATCGACTTCTAGTGACGAATTTGCCAAAATTGTTACCGATTTTCATTGAATGGAGAAGGCACTTCAAGAGAAAGATCTTAGCAAAATCAAGGATTTCTATAATTTGATCTGTCGCCCCCTTCTTGATTCTCCTTCTACTTAAAAAAAAAACAGCAGGTGTCTGAATGAGCAACCCTTCATATCCTTCCTTAAATCAATAATCCTTCCAATGCTCTATTGTACCAATTGACACAAATAATCCCTATTGAAGAACGTTTAAAATATCTCTCCCTAAAATCCTCAAACAATTGTATAACCACCATAATAAATTGCGAAAGCACCATAAAAATCACAATTCATCTCATCCACTTAATAGTAGACATTAGTGATCATGACGTTTTCAAGACTATCAAATAAAGACTGAGAGACCGCGGGTCGATCTGTTGATAAGAAGAAATTAATGATGTCTGCATCATATTAATCTTCACATTCATAAGTAGGCATTAAAGGCATCCAAAAATTATAAAATACTTTTTCCTAGAGAATGTAAGTAGGTGATATACGATAAATATTAAAATACAGTTGGTAAGGGGCAGGTGATAGATATTTGACTGATCATAGATGTAAGACAGACCTAACAAATGTTAGATGGCAGCTGACAAAGAATAGATGATGCAGACAATGCAAAACAATTAAAATTTGGAGAAAAATCTAACCATGATGACCTAAAGACCAATGGTCGATAGTTCACAGATAAAACACAAAATGTAATTATTATTATAGTAAAAGGAAAAAAAAATGTGAATAAAGATATTTATTATTAAAATGTATTAAAATCCTTTAGTTCGTTGTAGTTGTTTCAAATTAATTTGTTTTGTAGTCTTAGTAAGACTCATTGTTGTAGATTCACGAAATGTTTTCGTATTTATAAATTATTATATTTATTATTTATATTTCTATCCATTAAAAACTTTCAAAATCTCATAATGTAGGCAAATGACCAAGGCTGTCGAAGCGCCATACAAAACCCAAATAATAATGTAGAAGTCAACACAACCACTGACCGATATTAGACGATAAATAACAAATAATTTATTAAAAAGGCCAGACCAAATACAAAAGACAGGAAACAATGGATTAAAGGCTAAAGAAAGTTATAGAAAGTGACAAAAATTAAAATGCAAATAACAAATATAAATAATTTAATAATTAAGATGTTGAAATCAATCAGATTAAAAAAAACCGCTTTAAAAAATTCGTATAAATCTAATCAAAGTCAGGCAAATTTTATAACTAAAAAAATTACAGAAACCGTTTTAAAAAATGAATAATTTACTAACTGAGATTGAACATTAATGTCGAAATTAAAATAAAATATAGGGAAATCCAAAAAGTAAATCACAGTTTTGGTTGGCACTATTCCAGACAATCTATTATTGTATTAAGTAAGCAATTTCTTATCTATTTTAAATTGTAATTTTAACAGCAATGAACTGGCCTTATAAATATAGTAGCTTGTTTGGGTCAGTTGTACTCTAGGATCAAGGTACAATTTACTATATTAGAAAATTGCCATGTCATGATGCTCTACCCGAATGAAACATCAATTACTATGGTATATGCTAGTTGTTTAATAAAATATTGTGGTAGGTCAGTAGTGTTCTTTAACACCTTTAAAATAATAATTTCAGCGGGAATTGAATTACATTTTAAACCCTGAAAAGCGAATGAATAAAAAAGACATGGACAACGTAGATGTGAAATGCATAAACCGAAAAATTCAATATCAATAAAATATAAAGGAATTAATAAAATGTTAATATATAATATAAAGTAATTATTAGCGCGTAAAAGGTTTATAAAATATAAGTGTTTCATGAGTCAGTAATTCGTTATCTTTCTGTTATAAAGACACGTTAACAGTATGCTATTAAGCAAAAATTGGCGAACATGAAGTTACGTTAATGCGTAATTTATTGTGGTGGCACAAGAATTAGTTTAAAGGATAGTAAAGTAATAATGAACCGGTTAAACGCTTTATCGATATATTAAACTTAAACATTTCACTTTATTAATACTTATTTGTTTTACTAAATCATAAGAAAACTATGAAAAACATACACTCACTTTCATATGAAATGCACTACCCAGAAAGAATAATACGATTGATGCGAAACTTGGTGAAAATAATTGTTTATTCGTATATACAAAATAATTAAACCTTCAATAAAAAAAATTGACACGTTGAGGTTTTTCGTCATGGTTATCTTAAAATTCCACAACTTTTTATGTGGGCATTGAAAAATATTTACTTAGAATTTACCAGCAGTTTTATTCTGAAGTTGTCACAGTGACAGTTCATAATGCCCCGAGTAAGACAACACCAATTTTTTTCCAAACTTCGGAGTTTGATAGGGGACGAATTATCGGGATTATCATTCCGCGAAATTGGCAGAATAATGAATTGAGATCACACAACTATGGCGAGAATATGGTCTTCCTGGTCAAAAGAAGGTGTACAACGACATCGTCCGGCTGGAAGATGTAGTAACGCCCGTGAAGATCGGCTTCTGAACTGAATGGTCACACAGAACCGATTTCGAACAACTAGGTCTGTTGTCATAGATTGGGTAAAAGTTGTACATCGCCAGATTTCATTGGCGACCATTTATCGACGAATTGCGTCCTTTGGCCTCCATTCTTACCGTCCATTTAGACGTCTTCCACTAACCCCACTTCAGAAAGCTGCTCGTCTGGCTTGGTGTCAAGAGCAGAAGGGTTGGGTTGAAGAATGGAACAACATCGCGTTTAAAGATGAATCGAGGTTTATGACGGTGCCATTTATGCAGACGCTACCTAATGGGATTTTCCAGCAAGATAACGCTAGACCCCACCTGGCAAACATTACAAGGGTGTTCTTGGAAGAAGATGATTTGCAAATATGGCCTTGGCCAGCAAGGTCTCCCGATTTAAACCCCACTGAGCATGTCTGGGACATAATGGGTAAAAGAGTCCGCAAGATGCCCATTCCTCCTGACAACTTAGATGATCTAAAATTTCAGTTACACCATTTGATTATAAGTATGCCTAGAAGTGTAAATTCTTGCATTGCTCACTATTAATTTTTTTCTGTTACAAGTGTTTTTCTTGTGATAGTTTAATCATTTTGTATCAACGAACAAACAATTATTTTCACCAAGATGCATCAATCGTATTATTCTTTCTGGGTTATGCATTTCATATGAAATCGAGGGTATATTATTGCTATAGATTAGCACAAATTTAAGAACTCTTTTGGGGTAGGTTAATAATATTTATATTAAGAAATAATATATTGTAATGATTACTACTAATTTTGTAGTAATATTAATTAATCTTGAAAGCTTTAAAATATTTATGGAATAGCAAATAATAATTAATTAAAGGATTTTTTATGTTTGTACGAGTTGTTATCCACTAACATTGAGGTTATCTTTAATACACCAGAACGAATTATTTATTATCGTAAAAGTTGTCTCCGCATTGCAGATATTAAACGTAAATTATTAGAAAAAGTAATTCGACATAATTATGATTATACCAATTAAATCAAATATGGACTCTTTGTTTTATAACTTTTGTCAGTTTTTAAGACAATTTCATAATTTCACGATTGATGTTAGCAACAAACTCGACATCTCATAATCATAAGTCTTTCCTGAGGCCAGTTTTGTGCCATCAAGAAAATTTTGCAAACGATTGAAAACGGTAATAATCGTTTCGGGTGCCATAGAACCTTTCAACCCTCAGAACTTCTGACGCATCGTTAATAATGTATGTGTCCTGGTGTTGTCTTGATGGGTCACAACAACGTTCCTATTGGCCAATTTTAGCTGCTTCTAGTCGATCGCCAGCTTTAATCTGGTCAGTTGTTGGCAGTAGAGGTGCGAATTGAGTTTTGGAGGCTTGGAATCTGACCCCAGCAAATAGACTCCTGAAGGTCTTATCAAAGGATCATACCAATGCGGTCGGCATCTTAAAACGAACTGACAGCAGTCACACCTAGGATTAACAGGAAACTTTAGAACTACTTCTAGGTACATTCCAGGATTAAAAGTATTAGCTAAAACACAGTTGCAGATATTATCGATTCAATCGTCCTTCAATCCACCGTCGATGCTCTACATCACCTCGCCAAAGAGGCAAAACGAACCCTCCTATACAAGAAAATAGCACTCGGAATTATTGTAGACATAGAGAGGGACTTTGACAACACCTCATTGGGTGGAAACAATGCTTCAAGCCCACTAGTAACAGCTTCTTTAGCAGGATCCACAATATATATGACTGTAACAAAGGGGTGTCCTTGTCCCTCACATTATAGTCAATAGTGGCGGACAGACCCCTGGATGAACTGCATGGAAATGGCCTTATATCAGGGGCAAGCATGAAGCCATTCTTACAATGCAAAAAGCACTTAATAGCATCAATAACTGGAGTGCTCGGGAAGGACTAGTGTCAACCCGAATAAAACGATCATAGTTCCATTCACGCGTAAGAGGAAGCTGTATATAAAGGCTCCCTCGCTGAATATAATGGAAATAAACCTCTCCAACGAATTAAGTATCTGGGTATAATTCTGGATGCCAAATAGACGTGGAATCAGCATGTCGATAAAATCATGACCAAGGCAACGACGTCGCTCTGGGCCTATCGGCGGCTAATGGGAAAAACCTGAGGATTAAAGCTCATAATCACGTATTGGCTGTATAGAACAGCGGTGGTACCCATTGTCACCTATGGTGCCCTTGTGTGGTGACCAAAGACCCAAAAACTAGATACGCAAAAGAAGCTGAACCGCCGTTCTATACAGCCAATACGAGATTTTGGACTTGAATCCCATTTTAGCATGTCTATATCACAGAAGCTAAGCAAACGAGCTCAACCGCGTGAATGGAGGACATCATTGGCCTACCACCGCTTCATCTAGTGGTACAAAAAGAGAGACTTGTGGCGGTTCTCCGACCAGAGGAAGAAAACATTGCCGGGGGACTGGACAGGGCACTTAGAAATACTCAGCAAATCGACCCGGTCCTCCTATCCAATCCGACGGACATCATGTCCAGGAGGCTCTATTTACCGTTTAAGGTGTCGATTGAGGACCCCAAAACAGCTTTAATGAGAGCCAAGAAGTTTGGTCAAAGAATATCAGCCTGGTACACTGATGGTGCCAAGAATAAAAGAGGTACAGGAATAGGCATTTATGGCTCTAATCAAAAGCACAGGAGCTTCATGGCTCACATATATACATCTGCTCAGACAGCCACGCCGCATTAAAGGCCGTTCGAGCCTATAGTCACGGCTCACGGACTGTCTGGGAAGAACTGGCGACGAACAACTCGTTGACCCTCATGTGGGTTCCAGGGCACGGGAATATTAAAGGCAACGAAATGGTAAATGAACTCGCAAAAAGAGGTACAAACGCCACTCCTATAGAACCAGAGCCGTTTTGCGGACTCCCCATGGAGCACAGAAAAGAGGTGGTGCAAAAATGGGAATAGGACAGAAGACGTAAGCATTGGAACAATGTACCAGGCGTACATCAATCAAAACGACTCTTCCAAATTCGATCACAGCCATAAGGTGCTTGAACTAACTCATTGTACTCTCCGATACCATTTGTGGAAAATGGAAAAAGTTGAAAGCGGAAACTGCAGACTATGTGATTCGGAAGATGAAACGACCGGACACATACTATGTACTTGTATCGTGATTGTTCACAAGTTACCAGGTTCATGGAGGGCGTGGGACTGCTTGGGAAGAGATGGGTTAAGGGTAGAACTTTAGATCTATTAGGTCGCAGTTCACGAGAGGCTAACACACCTCGCAAGTACCCCATTTAACCTATAACCTATATATAACCTATAGGCCGCGAATCCTGACTTGGCATTCATTTGAGCCGACTCACCGATCTATTTCGACCTTTCCACTGGATGATTTCGTTACATTTAAAAAAAGAAATCGTAGGTATAAATTGTAAAAGTCTAAAAGGTTCCTTTACGTCAAACCGGGTAGCTTCTTCCTAATACCAGCTATATTTGCTTATAGCTTATAGCTAGTTTCAAACGGTTTCGTGGATAATATGCAGTAGCAGTGCTCATATGCCATTTCGATTCCACAATTTTTCGATGATCATAATACCAAAATAGAATCGATAGATCTACCGCTTTGCTGTTGCATTCGATATTTTATTGAATACAAAAGCAACCAATTTTTTGCCGAGTGCTCTGCCTTTTTTACCTTGGTTGTAGTGGTACTGAGGAATGTATCCAATTTTCCTTTTCCTACCTCCATTTTGTAAGGCTGTAAACCACAACTGGCTGAACAAACATAAAAATTGTTACCTTCAAATCGCAGTATAGTGTGACCTCGGTGTTTACATCGTGAAATATGGGTAATTAACGGCTAGGTGGCACAGATTTTCTTTTCTTCGCCTGAGATTTCCATTTACTCTGATTGCTTTTATTCAGTTCTCAGAACATTAATATAATTTTCAAATATTTTTTTTCTTAAAGATTTAAATTTGTTCATTGAGATTTGCATTTTTATGCCCTTTCAAGGGAAAATTTTAAAAATTGTGCAGAGTTATATATATATATATATATATAATTATAACTACCACAGGTTTTACATATCTTTCTAACCACTTCTTCTTTTTTAATTCGTTAGTATGTTTGTAGGTCATAGGCATAACTGTCAACATGAGTGCAATAAAATGTTTAGCACAAAAAGTAACACTAGAAGAAGTATTGTTTCTTATAATTTGTTCCTAGATGAACAAATGGTGCTAATTTTAATAGGCATTCATGTAAACAGTATAAAAAATGATAAAAAGGAGAGTCGATTAGATTTGCCTTCAAATATTAGTTCATATGCTCATCAGATGGATATTTTTCAGTTTTGAACACTGAGGAAGTGCAGCATCTAATTATACAAAGTCTGAATTAAGTCTAGAAGGTGATGTCATCACAAAAACGTTAGCAGTAACAAATCAAATGTACTAAAGAATATTTTTTGGTAATTTTGTTATTTCCTACAAGTTGTTTCGACATTTAAAAAAGTAACGTTTTTTTTTTAACAAGGACAATTAGAAAAAATAGAAAGAAATGATGATAAAAAAAACAACGTGGGACATATGATTCCATGTATATTAATAAATCAAAAATATTAATGGTCAAATGAAATGATGATGAAATATTAGACCAAGATGCCAAAAGATTTGATAGAAAAAAACAAAACAAAAATTGTATTGATCAACTCTTCGTTATTTATCAATACAAGAAATAAATAGGAGGGGTAAATTTGCATTACAATGATGTAATGTAATGATGCCAAGCGAAGTTAGTCGAGTAAAAAAAGAAAAAAATGTGAAACAAACTAAGTGTAATTTAATTTAAACCTTCATCAGTAATAGTTCAAAATGATTTACCAAGTGATAAGTGAGAGAGTCATTCAAGAAATAGCTTAGTAGCAAATGCATAAAAAAATATATAATAAAGAAATAAAACCAAACTTTTTCAAACCGATTTCAAATCCTTTATTACGATTAGGCTTTCAAAACTAGATCAACCAGAAAACAAGTTCCAACTAGGTCTACAGAATAAGAGAGACATGGTAATTATAACACTTTTGACATTTCCCATCCAGAAAAAATCAGAAGAAGAATTCACATGTTTTCGAAAGTAAACAATATCTCCACATTAATTGTTTTGCAATAAAAATTCATGGAGCTTCCCAGGGTTCCTTTTCACACCAAAAAAATGTTAAACGTTAGTTTAAATATTTTTTGTATGTACAGTTATTATTAAAGCTTTTAATAAATAGTGTTAAGTGAAATAAAATATAAACAATATATTGCACGTAATAAAAATAAAATATGAAATATCTTACCAATGGTTTTTTCGTGCCATCCAAAATTTTATCAACAGACACGCAAAAAAATAATTTTTTACGTAATATATTTCATTTAGCTTATTTTTTTTGCAATTAATACCTTGGGTATTAATTATTGGATTAAGAAATTTAACTTGGTTGAAAAGTGCATAAAAATTATACTTATTAAGAAAAAAAAAGGATATTAATATAGAAATTGATCATTTATATTCATACATAATAAATATAAAAACAAAACCAAATTTCTATCATTATTGCTCGTAAAGAAAATATCTATGTCTATATGACAATGTTGCTAATTTATACAAATTTGTAACAATTTTAACACAACTATTAAATTAAAACATAATTTTTCTACGCTTTAGGTTAAGTATTTGCACATCTCACCATATTTTGTTTACTTAACTCAAATACTATTATTTTTTTGGCATTAAAAAAAAACGAAAACAATGATTACGCAATCTCAGACCAGATTTAAACAGATCCATCAAACACGTGACAATCCTCAACACAATCAAGAGCTGAAGTATTTGCGAACCACCAGGGAAGACGTTATCTATATAATTGACCTAACCTAACAATTTTGTGCATAGTGTAATCCGCACTCACCCAGACACAGATGGGCTCCCTGACCATAACAGTGGACACATCTGTCACCCATTGCCCAAGACTCCTCTCGTCACTGGTACCATTGGTCGTGTTTGTGGGCAGATTCTCCTTCTTGGCGATTTCCGTATGATCGGTTAGGTTCCAGTCGGGGTCGGTTATGATTTCCGTTGCGAAGTACACGCACCCGGAAAGGGCCAGGACACTAAGGAACGTATAGGTTTTTAAATTCGGCAACGGCAGCCGGTCCAGGCGTATCACGGGCATGTTCGCCTTTTACTTGTCCGCGAGCGATTATTGAAAACTTGAATTTGTTATCACACTGTCACTGTCACTGCTGTATTTGTTTGTATTCGGGCCGTGTATTGTCAGAGTTGTGACCGCGACGCGGACGGTTTCGTCAACATATTGAGCTCTGCTGCGTCGGTCGGGGCGAACGTCGTCTCGCGACCTTCGGCGTATTATAGGTGGTTGATGTGAGTGGATGTGGTGGGAATGGTGGGAATATATTGCAGGCATGTGAGTCAGAGTAGATTCGTCCAAATGTCGTTACTCTACTTTATCGATCTGATACTTGCACCATCTTGTGTACTATTGCTGTACTAATTTTACACTCTTGGTGTAGAATTGGTTGCCAACTTATTAAATCAATAAATGTGATACAATGATAATATAGGCAACCTAAGATTGCCTCTAATAAAAATAAAAATAATCACGTTTGCTCTGAATATAGTTCTATGTGCTAAATGTGCATTTCGTTTAAACTCCAATAGCCGTACAAACCTAATTTAAATTATCGGCTTTTTTATACAATAATCGATTTATTAAATCAAAACACTTGGTAACTGGGTTTGTATAACTGGATTATACAAACAAAGTTATCAAGTGTTTTCATTCTATACTCCAAAATATATAACGAAGTAGAAGCCTCAAGAATCAACGAAATAATCGTTTTAGTTTCTTATTATTACACCCAGCAATTATCCAATTTCCACATTTTCCACTGGAGTAATATAAAGTAATGACTTTAGATAGGCTCATAGGAAATAATCCAGGAGGTTAAGTCTAGGAATTGAGCAGGCATAAGTGATGTCCACCTCAACCAATCCATCGATCTCCTTACGTTGCTGTTAAAAACTCACGAGCAACCACACTAAAATACGTCGATGCACCATTGTGCCTAAACCATTATATTTCTTGTTGCCAATGGTACATCCTCCAGAAACTAAGGTAGCGTTTGTTCTAAAAAGTTGTGATACACCAGTGAGTCTTCCTAGTGGAAATACAGGTCATCCATCATTTTAATCCAAACATTTAACGAAAACTGAAATTCTTTATTGCATTTCATGAAAAATTCGCTTCATGGGTACAAAGAATCGGCGTCAGTAGTTGATAATTTTGAACTAATGTGTCCAAAAGCCATTGACAGAATGCAAAACGTAGAGGAAAATCAGCTGGAAGAAGTGCCTGAACGTGTTGTGTGTGATTTGGTTCAACAGTCTAAGAATTTTCCAAATAGTCCCATTAATCAATTCAAAGTATTTTTGAGTAGAAGTACCTGGATCTCCCTCTAATCTTACCGTCATTGGCCTTCCTAGTCCCCCACTTCTTATAAATGTTCCTGTAGACCGGTGTTTCCCAAGTAGGGCCCACGCTCCACAGGGGGGCAATTTGATTGTTAAGGGGGGCGATTCGAAAATGGACTCGACACTTGACCCTTTTGCTAAGGGCTATTTAATTGCAATGCTAAATTTAGGTGCCAAAATTGAAAGAAAAAACCAAATTCTTAAATAATTGCGGCCAATAACTATTATAAATTCGTTTGACGAGACCAAAATATCAACTCGGTTTTTGGCGTCGTCAACCTCCCTGCAGCAGACAACAGGCTCCGCGGGAACCCCTGGTTGCTTTAAAAACTCGATAAACAGTGCAGTACTGAATGCAGCCTATGTCACATTAAATTAATTTTAATACATACTTTAGTTTTAGTTTTAATTGATCTTCTATTTATTTCTTTCAGCCCATAGTAAAATGAGTGCAAGCAAGAAAAATAATGCCAACAAGCTTGACTAACAAATTAATGAAAGGAGGTCGTCTTGGGGCGCATTTGAAGGCAAAACATAGTACTCATATTAATTCAGATTGAATTACTTTTTCTTTTTTAAAGAAAAATTAACTGCTCATACTTTAATTCATAATCGTTTTCTTGAGGCTAGTGACCAAATTTCTTTATTCATCGCTAAATCTGGAAAAAATCATACTATAGAAAAGAATTCAATAAAATCGCCAATATCAGCATTTCTTAAAAAAAGATGACAAAGATGTAGAAACTATGCCACTTAGTAACAATATTGTTAGCAGAAGAATAGATGAAATGAGAGAAGATATTGAAAAACCACTTGTTGTCAATTCTCAGTGCAAATAGATGAGTCAACTTTGATAAAGGGTATTTTGCTCCAAAGATATATAAAAAACTTCATAGATGTCAATAATATACTAATGAAAAATATAATATCTTGTGCTGCAGATGGTGCTCCTAATATGATTATGGGCAAGAAAAAGGGCTGCTAAAAATTGATGAAATGATTCTTGTGCATTGTTTTATTCATAGGAAAAACTTGATAGCTACATTCAGTAATAAAGTGTATCAATGCTATGTGAGACTATTACTTCACACTGAAGTAAAAAGGCTCTCGAAAGGGACCTGTTTGAAAAAAAATATGGAACTGTTTGATACTCATAGTGACAGTCGATTGTAAAGCATATGTAAGTTATTTAGCCGTTATCTTTGAAAAAAAAATATTTTAGTTTAGTTGCTTTACAAAATCTATTAAAAAATACATAAAAACATACATAAATACACCAAATCACTTTAAAATTTTGAGCATAGATCTAGAAGGCGGAGTTCACGAGTTTTCATGTTCTTCCACTCGACCCATTATATTTGGCTGCTGTTGGTAATTCTCATCGGGTGATGATGACCACTGCGGCAATATGAAGAAATCTGTCATAACTATAGTCCGATTCAAAAAGTAGAAGGGTTTTAGCCCGACTGAAGATATAATATAAAGAAGCCTGTAAAAGTTACACATCCCTGATAGAAAAAATAAAACTCTTGTCGCTACAAAACTGAAGATATTTGGTTATGTCAGAAATATATTAACAGCAAAATCTTTGGCTCCAAAAATGTAAAGTAAATGATACCGCTATACTTGTTATTGTCGATCATCTGAAAATTCTATCGGCTCATTAAAAAAAAAAAAAGATTTTCTGATTTAAACAAATTAATTTTTCAACTTGGATGACGTAGCCAATATTAGTGAACTTGTCTGATATATTAAATATACAGTACCAAGAAGAACTCGTAGAAATGCAAAATGATGAGTCAGTTAAATTTTATTTAATATAAAAGGAGCGATGGCATGGCTCTGTGAGGAAACAGAAATCAAATCCCCAAATTCAACCAAATGTGCAAGAAACTATTGTTACCGTCTCCATCTTCATATTTAGCTGAATGTGGATTTAGTGCTTTAGATGATTTACTGGTAAAAAAAGCAACCGTCTGGATTTAACACAATGGGGAGACCTGAGACTGAAGCTAACGAAATTGAAACCTAACATAAAATCTCTGTGCAGTAAGCACCAAGGGCAAGGATCTCACTAAATTAAAATAATAAAGTAATATATAAAATATTTTATTAAAATTATTTCGAATTTGAATTTCAGTGTTTCGTTATATGTTTTGAAAATCTACTTTATATTATATGTGTATCGTTAACAATTTCCTAGTGACTTCTTCCTAAAACATATCATTTAACTTTCCTAAGTGAAAAATTCAATTTTTTAATATTAAAAATTATGTATATGTTACATAGGGGGGCATAAGAATTTTAAAAAGCTTAGGTGGGACATGGCATAAAAAGTTGGAAAATACTGCTGTAGACGTTAGTGAATACTTTGGAAGGTTTTTCAGTTACGAACATTACGGTAAGGAAGTTGTTCAATGTACAACCATCTAGCTTGTAATAAATTGCTACAAAGAAAAATAGTAGTAGTAATTACTTATACACTGTGCTCACATAATAAAATAGAAACTAACAATAAATTCTTACAAAAATTATGTTTAAAATGTTCTTCCACTCTTGCCTGCATTGATGATGCTGCTGCCACAGATGGTCTTTATATACTATAAACAGTGTTAAATCTTGGTGGCCGTATTGGCCACCAAGATTTAACATTCACGACTAATTAGTTATTTATTTCTGTTAACGATAATAAGTACAAGACTCTATACAATTAATAATGCGTTCGGTTCGACTCACTGTCGCCGACTCCTACTTCATGCCCTCCATGCCCTCTCCCATATTGCACCGGGGGTGGTTCTTAACAAACAGTTTATTGAATTTTTGTTCGTAATTTGGCAAATACTGTTATGTCTTTTGATTGTTCTCCTTCATTGGTTTTAGTGTCATAATTGTGTTAATTGTGTTTTGTTCTAATGTTTATTGAAAAGTTTGTTGTTATTTTGGGTTTATAATTTGATAATGTAGGTATTGTCTTTATAAAATTTAAAAATACATATTAAAAAATGATGATGTGGCCATCATAGTACTTTCCCTATATTTTTCACGAAAACTATGAGGTTTACGCAAAAATGTTATTCTGAATGATTTGTTCATTTTTTAATTCTCTACAATTATTTGTTATATAAATTTCATGTAACTACAATAATTTATTAGAAATTGGAAAAAAATGTCAAAATTTTCAATTTTTAATTTTTTTTCTCGAAAGTTATGACTTTAATGAGAAACATGTTCGAAGTTTAAAGTTTCATCTCAATCGGGTCATTCGTTTTTGAGATACAGCGCCCACAGACATTTTCACGCACGAAAACAATACTTCCCCTATATATACTATACATATAGGGAAAGTAAAAATTATGAAAACTTATATTTAAAAGATGAAATTGAATCTGCATGAATGTAATTGATTATGTGTGTCAGTTATCAGTAAATATTTAAAATTTAGTCTTTAATTCTTAATTTTTAATTCATATGCTTCAATATAGACTATTAACTTGCTCAAGAAACAAATATATTATGTTATAAATTATCGCAAAAGTATCATCAACATTTACAAATTAATATAATTCCCCAAATTTGCATAAAGTCAATAACATTAATTTATTCTATTCTCTAGGACCAAGAATTTTGTTTTTGACTTGTAAAAAATGTTGAAATTGGTTGACCAGGAAGCCGTTCTGTCCAAAATTAGCGCCCTAAAGATTTTTGATTGATAATTAATTATTGGCCGTGACTTATGCAACTTATTTCACACAATAAGATTTTTCAATATTTCTAGTTCGTGCAAAAATATTTGCTAAATAATTAAATCAATAAAGACTATGCAATAAGATTATAGATAGAGAGCGGATTTCTAGCATTATGCTTATCCTTAATATTAATAGCATCGAAAAACTTTCTAAATATCTATAGGAATCTTGAAGAATGTGATATTTTGACTTTTTGTGCTTATTTTCTTTTTTTAGATTCTGATGTATATTTAGAGAATTTTCTTAAACATTTAAAAAACATTTAATAAAAATTTCATGCTGATATTAAATTAATGTGCTAATATAGAGAATTTTCGTAAATATCTGTATACTATCATTTATAGATTATATTTGTATTACATATTTTCTTCGTGTCTTTTGATAACATAATTGTTTAAAATCTTCATAATATGATACAATAATTATAATGAATTTTATTATTAATAAATATTAGTATAAATTACCAATTTACAATGGATTCGTTTATAAATAAGTAGATATAATAGACCGTCTCATTATTCAGATAATAGAGACGAACGCTTCATAGGAAACACACCTAGGATATTCCGGATGTAAACGTCGTTAAACTAGGCCCAAACAGGGGCCCCAGTAAGTATTAAATATAAACAAATTTAAGTGATAGCTAATAATCAGGGGTTCTACAACTAATTTTCTACTCTCGGCAAAAATACGGATGGCACGACTGGAGCATATTTATCGTACTATTGAATTGACATTCCAAAAACTTTGCTTATTTATCAAAAATTACTATATGCGTGAGTCGTATTAACCTGGGGAATCACAGATAAATTATATTATATAATTTACATGTATATTTAACCCATAATGCAAAAGGTGAAAACCACAATACAAGAATTAATTAGAGATTATCCAGAATTAACAAGTGAAAATAATACATTATTTTGTAAGGCATGTATGTAAAACATGTTATAACAACACTACATCAAGAAAGTTTGAAAAAGTTCAAAGCTGAACTAAAAAACAGCACAATCTTTAGCATCATCTTCAACAAACGATGGACAACTTAAATTAAATCCACATTTGTGCAAAATACTTTTACTTTCGAATATCCCTTTAAGAAAATTACAAAATAATGCATTTAAATCTTTCTTGAGAAAATATTGAAAAATGTGCATTCTTGAGAAAAAATTATGTAGCTCTTGCGTACTATGAAACCATACAAAAAATTAAAGATATTATTAACAATAATTATATGTGGTTTGGTGTGGATGAAACCACAGACGCTTGTTTAATTTAATAATAGGAGTTTAACATGAATTGTACAAAAGAATTGAAGAAAACTGATAATAACACTATAGCAAAATTCATAAATGATGGACTGACAAGCTTATTTTTGCCGTAGACAATAACAAGTTAGAAAATTTTACTAATAATGCATTTTGAGCATTGTACAAGTTTAGCACATGGATAGAAACGAATTTCTGAAAATATAAGAATGAAATTTCCATTTGTAGATTTAATTAAATATGGAAAAATAGTTCTTATATTCTTCTGTGAGTGCAATTATTTGAGAAGACATTACCTGATATCTCACTGCCCCATAAACCAGTGCTAACAAAATGGGGAACTTGGCTATATGCTACGATGTACTATGCGAACAATTTTGAAGAATTTAATAAGGTTATATACAACTTTCCCGAAACGACAAGCAAATCAGTTAATGACTGTCAAACAGTTCTTAAGAAACAAGAGCTTTCTTCAAAACAATTTAGTTACAGAAAATCGCGTTTAAATTTTGTGAGCAACACAATCAAATCTTTATAAAAGCAGATTCAATTTAGAAAATACCTGGAGGCATTGGCCAAGAAATCAAAATAATATCAAAAGAAGTATTCAGTGAAAATGAAGGATTTTTAATATTAAATCAATTAAACTTGATTTTGAATGGTAATTTTCAAATGGATCCAGCTATAATTTAAAATAAAGAGAAGCTTTTCCATTTTCAAAAATTTATTGAGCGTCAGAAGTAATAATTTTAACAATTAAACCCCTAGAACAACATTTAATGATCTACTGTTTTCATGAATAGATTTTAGTTATTTTGAAATGTATACAAAATTACAATTTAATTTTTAAATACTTACATAATATTATATATTGCGTAAAGAAAGTATGTTTATTTTAGTTTTAAGCAGAATTTCTATGTAAAATATGTTGATAAACATGTAACATATTAAAAACATATAGTTTTCTTTAGTGCTTTTTTCGTGTGTTTTGTGTGTTTATATGCCTTTTTAATGCTTTTTTTCTCTAAATTTGGTGCCTTTTTAAGTGCTTTTTTTTCACATTTTTTAAGCTTTTTTATCCGCTCCCTAGTAATTATGTTATAAATTATCGCAAAAGTATCATCAACATTTACAAATTAATATAATTCCCCAAATTTGCATTTATTCTATTCCCTAGGTCCAAAAATTTTGTTTTTTACTTGTAAAAAATGTTGAAATTTGTTGATCAGGAAACCGTTCTGTCAAAGAAATATTTATAACTTCTAATAAACCAAAATTAGCGCCCTAAAGATTTTTGATTGATAATTAATTATTGGCCGTTACTTATGCAACTTATTTCACACAATAAGATTTTTCAATATTTCTAGTTCGTGGAAAAATAGTTGCTAAATAATTAAATCAATAAAGACTATGCAATAAGATTATAGATAAACTCAATATTATCCTTACTTACAGTTAATGATGAATATCTTATCCATTCTACGACAATCCCAAATACAAATATTAAAATTACTTCTATATTTTTCTTAATTAAATTAAAAACAGAAACTATTAATGTTATTTGATATAGTAAATTTTTTGTGACTATTTATAGTCAGATTTGCTATGTAATTTACAGTAGAACAAAAATAGTGTCAATAACTTGATATTAGATAATATAATAATAATAATATAATAATAGATAATGAGATATTTTTAAAATTTTAACCCAAGATGTATTTAATTTGGTTTTAACTTATATTTTAACTATATGCGTTATTCTGTACATTTTTTCTATTCAAATAATAAAATTGAGGTTTACAACTGTGGTCCGTTGCTTATGCAACTTATTTTGCACGCTTGATATTGAATTATTTGCTAACTAATTAATTCAATATACAAGATGCAATGGCATTATTTGTAATCGAACATTACACTTGAGCAATGATTATAATTGATTAAAATTTTTACTGATGAGTATACTAGATATCGCTGCTTTCTTTAGAATGATAAATTATGATTCTTCAGCCTAAAATTTTCTACCTGTGGGCTGCATAAGCAAGAAAAAAAACTTTAAACTCTGTGAAACAGAACGAATTTGAGGTTTATGTTGTAGCTAAAAAGAAACTGACGGTTTGCCAGTAAACAATTGATATTTTATTATATAAAAACAAAAAGCTGGTAAAGTGATAATAATTATTTTTTTCAATAATACATTTTGAATCCATTGGCATTACATTTTCAAAATTGTTTTTAAATTTAAACGCAGTTTTAAGATTTTATAGAAAAATAAGTGTTGTCGTGCAAATAAAAAGAAAATATAAAATTAAGAAAAAAATGTATTTCTTGATTATAAACATTGCTTAAAAATAACTGCTTAAAATTAATACTTCCGCTGCTACATTCTTGATGAAATATATCACAGGGATGGATTTGTAAATTAAACATTTGTTTATTTGTTCATTATTAATTATCAGTTTCCTGGCAGATGTCTCGCAAATTGCAATTAATTATGAAACTAAACAAGGGTTTAATTTACAAATCCACCCCTGTAATAACTGCTTAGCCAATTAGCCTCATATGAGTATATTCTTAAAAAACATGAATTCACTCTTAGGGCTTTTAAAAATAATTGATATTCCATTTATCCAAATAAAATGGCGGTTCATAAAATATAAGGTGTAAAATGGTGATGTGGCCATCATAGTAGTTTCCCTATATTTTTCTCGAAAACTATGAGGTTTACGCAAAAAAGTTATTCTTAATAATTTATTCAATTTTAAATTCTCTACAATTACTTATTATGTAACTTTTACGTAACTCCAATAGTTTATTAGTAATTTTAAAAAAATGTCAAAATATTCAATTTTTATTTTTTTTCTCGAAAGTTAAGAATTATATGAAAAATATGTTCAAATAAAACTTGTTCAGTTTATTATTCTCTTTAACTTTTGCTTGAACCGTTTTTAAAAATATTTCATATTTAGAAAAATATGACCAAAAAACTAATAAACGCCTCGAGTAAACACCCACTTCCGGTTTATGAATGTTTACCAAAAGCTTTTCAGTTCCAGTTTTTAACGATAAAACCTTAAGTTTAAAAGTTTCATCTCAAACAGATTATTCGTTTTTGAGATACAGCGCCCACCGACAGACACACACACAGACACACACACACAGACAAATTTTTTTTTCTAGAAATTAGTGTTTTGGGTTCAGGGGACCCCAAAACGGATATTTCCGCAAAAAAAAAATTTGAAAAAAAAATCACGAAAACAATAGTCCCCCTATATATACTATATAGGGAAACTAAAAAATATATTCAATAAAATATATGTTTAAAAACAGATTTTGAAATCAAAATTTCAAAATCAGTATTATTAAAATTTTGTAAATACAATTGAGAAGAAAATCTCGGCGCGGCGTTAAGAAACTGAAATCCGAAAATTCATGTTGTATTGTAAAATGTTCCTTTAAATTGAAAAAAACAATGTACGATAAGGCATTTGTGTAGAATTTTTTTTAAATTTCTACAACAAAATGAGGACGCATAAGCATAAGAATTAAAACTAAATTAAAGTAAACGTTCTTTTAAGATTCTGTATAAACAATTGCCATCTCATAAGTGACAGCAAAATAGCAAGGTTTGAGACAAAAAGTAAATTCAAAAAATGTATTTAATGCTAATAAATATGTTAAATCATAGAACTAATCACTAGAGGTATTTCTGTTAGTATGTTTGAGTTACGCGAAAAGAAACTTAATATTATAAGTTATATCCCTTTGTAAGTTATAAATTAGGTTTGTTATCACGTAACTTAAACATACTAATAGAAATAATATCATGACTTCCTCGTCAACTGAGTTTAATACACTGATGAACTGGATAGCTAATTTATAATATTAGAGGCACTTGCTTAAATGCTCTTAAGCAATTAATTTTTAAATTAGCCCCCTGCTGACATTAGGAATCGTAATAAATTCTCAATTTAAATAAGTAATCGTGGAGATTTTCACTTCGTAATACATTGTGCTAATTCAAAATAAAACACATAACTTTTTTGTTACCACGTCTTCAGCAACACTTGTCACTTATCATTCATGAGCAGGATGTTAACATACTACAATAGTAACAATAAATCTACATTCACTAATAACATTATGAAAAATAATTAAGGTGTTTAAAATAAAAAGTAATCTGGACACCACACTCATTAATGAATTAATAGTTAAATAAAATTTTCTATCAACCCTCATTATTTATTATTAACGCTTTGGTAATTCCAAGCTGTTATCGAAACTATTAAAATAAATGTTAAGAAGTGATATCAAAATTGTTATTTATTTTATTTTTAATCACAACTTATCTAAAACTTTTGCTTAAATAAATTTTAATAAACAAATTGAGACATACATTTATATGTATATTTGGTTGCGTTTACATCTTTATTGCATAAGTAAAATCTCTAACGTACCGAGAAACTTTCGTAATTAATGCATTCATACCGTTAACAGCATAAACACATAAATAACGTATTAACGTTAAGAGATAATGTAACACATATAAAGAAATTTAGGTGTTTCGGGTAGGCAACCTAATAAGCCTGATTATTTAATTAATAATAAGGTTGATTTTCAATTTTTTATTAAACTGACTACAATTGTTTTGGCGAAACAAGTTAGATAAAAATTTTAAAATAAAGCACTTATTATTAATTAGATAAAACATTATTATCTCCAAGTATAATGATTTATTATAGAGTAAGAAGTGTTTTACTTAAATATTTACTTGGCGAAGGATATATTCTCTATTATTTGTTTATTTCTTGTACAATTTATTTAATTCGAATTAAAATTTCGTTAATAATATAATTTATATTTTCTTAAAACTACTTTCTGGTCTACTGATATTGCAGGTATGAATATTGGCAAATATTTCCAACATCAATTTTTATATTACGAGCGTTAATCAAATGAACACATTTTTTCTAAGCAAAGCGGAAGTTTCTTGATGCCATTATCGAAGAATGTAATCGAATCTATTCAGCATAATTATAACAATATTCTAGTAAAAGACATAACATAACATGTGTATATATTTTTGGGCATAGACTTTAAAATAATACAGCATTGGATTTTACTACGAGACAAAAAATCTTGAGAAGAGAATCAAATATTTATTATCTTATCCAGATTTGACGGTCGTGAAGAAAGAATGTGTAAAATTAGCAGATAATAAAAATAACACAGATATTACGATTTATTAATTTAATAATCCAACCTCAAGGCAGAAATAATATAAACCCTACTGTAAAAACAGAATAGTTAGATATTTTAGAAACCCTACGAACCCATAATTACTTTTGCATTAATCTTATATACCGCTTATCTACTCCAAAACCCTTTTTCACGTCAGAAAAACTGCATATTAACGAATAAACATCCTGCAACTCTAAACACAAACTGATTTAAAGTAAAAGGTAAGACTTACTAAGTAGATGCTGATGTTGATACCATAATGTATATTGTTCTCTTTTTTCAAGTAGATCCTGTAGAATTTTTGAATTACTGAATAACAAACTCTACTAAGGTTTATAGAGTCGTAGCCGCCTTACCTCCGGACATTTTCATTAAGCAAAGTGTTCGTAGCAAGTTCATAGTACCGTACCAGTGAGAAAACGACCAACGGGGTTAATGTTGGCCCATGCCTCAGCTACCTTTCCAGGCCCGTTATTTTTCACACATGATACTAACTTACGAACATTTTTTTAATATATACAAGAGCTTAGGTTAGTATTTTGAGGGTGGATCAACTCTCTCATCGCCAATCAAAATTTTTGTTAAAATACGTTAACGGTAATTAAATAATAACATTTCGTTTTCAAAATTAGCATGTCAAAGAGTGAGAAGTACAGAGAAGCCGTTCGTGAATTCAGTCTTAACTGGGTATAGAGGTTAGATTTGAGCAATGGTTCGGAAACATTTGTACAAAGAGATGTTGTAAGACTTTCCAGACCACTCGTTAATACATTTAAATTACTTGCAGAAGCAATGGATTCAAAAAAGACAGCCGTCCTGGATGAATAAAGCTCAGAAGAAGGACGACATTGAGGGGTTTATGGATGTTTACGAGAAGACTATTGAGGAGATACACCAAGAGTACTTATACTTAATGTACTAGGCATTAAAGATCTATCAGAGAGCTGGTGCTGTTTAGATAAGGCAACTTAGTCCCAAAAATACAGCCAGTAGCAGAAGGTGCCGCGGCAGGCGTCGTAAGAAGGAAACGAAGATATTTTTAGAAATTTGCCGTGGTGGCACGATGCTAAAGGAGTAGAGTTGTAAGGAAGAATATGAAATACCTAATATTTGGATGATGGAATGCCAAAAAACAGTCCAGATCGATTGCTTGTGTTGCAAGGGCATAAGCCTCTCCCGTTTGTTCCTAATGAAAGATGATGACGTTAATATGGCAAACAAGGTCACCTTTTGAAAGAGTCATCTGCAGTATACTGACATTAACGATACGTAGTTCTTTACACCATGCATAGAACATATGGTACGCCACTGTGAGAAGCTGAACGAAGTGAAACCATCGAAGGAAACGAGAAACTCATCGAGATCTATTCACAGTGAATTTCTGCAACGTGGGTGCATCCGAAAGCCGATGGATTAAAAGGAAACCCAAGTAGGTAGCTTCTGTACCCGGACAGATTTGTTTTCTCCAGGAACGTATTTCTTCCTTAGATGGTTTTGGACGTATTTATTTTGACTCTCCAGCGGCGAATCCAGCGCTCAGCGAACGTGGAGCTGGAGGTGCCTGGCTGCTTTTTCGGGCGTTAATGATTTGGGCTGTCGAAGTCGGCGTAGTTAAATCTGCAACATAGATTTTAAAAAGTGTCGGGGATAATACTAGCGACCGTGCATGTGCGGTTTTGTAGAAAACTGGAGATTGCTGCTTGAACCTTGGCCGGAAAAATCAATTTCCGCAGCTTAAATCTCAGACCGTTGAGCCATACAGTGTCGAACAGTTTCTGGAAATCTAAAAAGGCACTTGGGTACATTTGCCCGGTGTTGATGGTTGTCTGTAGAAAACGAATAACCGGGATTAAGGTCGAAGAACCAGTCTTTCGAACGATTTCCCGATGCAGTTGAGGAGAGAGATCGGCCGATATTAATTGATGTCGTCGTTTGGTTTGCCGTATTTGGGAATCATGATGATTACTGCCGTCTTCCATAACCTGCAAAAAAGCAAGTTTTAAAAAGTAATAATATATATATCCTTTACGTTGTAGAAAATTCACTAATAAATAGAAAAAGCACGAAAATATTTTCGTAAAATCTACAACAAATGAGTCTTATTAACAATGAATAAAACTCTTACTATGTTTTTAACCACTATAATTTATTATAATATATAAATATATTACAATTTGTACGACTTAAGTTTCGACTTTTGACGGTCATTATCAAGCGTTTTATTCATTGTTCATTATGAATTACCACATAGTAACGGTCGCAACCATCATTATGAGTCTTATTAAGACTACAAGAACAAATCACTTTTGAAACAACTACTTCTCTAGCTAATACTTCGACAGACATTGAATAATACAAAAGTAATTTGCGTGTTACAAAATAGCAAGGCTATCAAAACAACACTAATTTGAACGTATTTCTTTCTGTAAAATGAACTAAAAATGATTGAATGTACGTTAAAATAGTTTGTGAGTGACTATACTATGGTAATTTGGAACAAGAAATTAATTTAGGTTGATGTAATTAAAATTTTAATTACATCAACCTAAATTCATTTCTTGTTCAATCATTCAATCATTTTTAGTTCATTTTACAGAAATAAATACGTTCAAATTAGTGTTGTTTTGATATAAAGTACCCACTTGTGATAATTAGCATTCCAAAACACTCATAATTATTCCAAGGCAAAGGTGACAACAAAATATTTCATTTCATAGCCTTGCTATTTTGTAACACGCAAATTACTTTTGTATTATTCAATGACTGTCGAAGTATTAGCTAGAGAAGTAGTTGTTTCAAAAGTGATTTGTTCTTGTAGTCTTAATAAGACTCATTTGTTGTAGATTTTACGAAAATATTTTCGTGTTTTTTCTATTTATTTGTTAAAAAGTGTTGTAAGAAATCCAATTGCCTTTGGTGGAAGATGAATGAGGACAGATAGTCCAATTTTGTCAGAGCCGGGAGTGGTTTTTTCACTGCTTTTTAACGTGGCTAAAACTTCGTCGGTGGAGAATGCGTCCTCGTCGTCGTTGGCGATGGAAATAGGGGACGTCCGTGCAAATCGGTTTTGGAAACAGATTTTTAATTTTTGCAAAGTGTTCTGTCAAATAGAGAATCCTCTGCGGCGTTAAACGTCAATTCCACGGAGTTGGCAAAAGCTTGCGTTTCAGCATTGTTATAACTAACTTGCATAGCTACAACTGGTACTATAATCATTTACAACAATTAAGGATGCACTAGCCAACAGGACTATCCTTGGTTTAACAGACCCTGTTGCGAAGTTAAGTATTATGGTAGACGCGTCTTACGCGGTCTTGCAGTAGAAGAACAATTCTTGACTATTAAAGATATGTAGTTATCACATACTACAATAAAGTTCCCTTCATCAAGATCTAACACGACTCACCTCCTGCCACTGTCCTGTGACTTTTACTGCTTCTATAACTATCCCTTCCCTTTTCTTCTCCCTGCGTTCCTTTGATTTGGATCGGTGTCTCTTCGATCTTCTGTCTAATTCCCTACCACCAACGTACTGATCATGGTGTCTATCCTTGTACCTGTCTTTTCTTTTCCTGTCGCGACATCCCCTATCCCGTATCACGTTCCTTTTCTCTTCCTTCCGTTTTTCTAAGTTTTCTCTAATTTGGCCAATATCTCACGGATTTTAATGAATCCTATATGAAGCTTTCTGTCAAACTGGACGTCTGTCGTGATCGTATATGCCCAAATAGGCGGAACACACCTCGCGCATTCTAGCTTCTGCTGTTGGTAACTGCTGGCGGGCATCGAGTTTCTGTACTCCTGTTCGGCCTCTAATTTTTTCTTCCAATGTTTACAACCTCCATGCTTCAAGCTCTCCAAACGACGAAACCCTCTTCGCCAAGCTTCTCGGCCTTAGCTAATTTTTAACCGATCTATTCGACCAATTCGTGAACGTTGCTCGCCTTCACCGTGACCTCAGCGCTCAACTCCTCCTGAGTCTCGACCAGACGCTCTTTCGCCGCCTCTGTCCTTCTATCACAATCACCGATAAAGGCCTGTAAGTGTTCCATCGCGTACAAATCGTAAAAGTAATCCTTGCTATGCTGAGCCTTCTCGAAATCGGCCCGTAGCGCCAGATCGTAGATCTTTGGAAATTCCCCTAGCCCCATACGCGAGTTATATTTTAGGAACTTAGAAATTACTTTTTAAAAAATATTATTAATTTATTTTTTATATACGTGTGCTACAGCGAACTAACAGAGAATGAATACATGATTGCGGTAAGGTGTATTTATAAGATTATATTATCATTTCTTCATCAGCGGAATGTCGGCGTCGGGTCAAAATGGGCCTGATGGAACGTTCAGGGGGATATCGTCTTGCACAGAAATATTTCTTTTAATTTTTTGTTTAATTATAGGAACACATTTAATTATTAAGAAAATTATAATTATTATTAAAATGAATGGTATTGTGTATTGCAGCCAATTAGTTTCTTCCTTCTGAATTTCCAAATTATGTATATGTTGTTTTAATGTAGTGAATTTAGACATGTCTACTCCTGTTGGGTTTAATGGCTTTAATCGGTTCGTTTCTTGAATTTCGGCTTCAATCTTTATATTGGGAATTGTTATTATTGACGGTGAATATTCGCTTTTAAATTTTGGTAATAATATTTTGTAATCAAAGTGTCCTTTACATCCATATGGTAGAGTAATTAAATAGTTTCCAAATATTGATTTTCGTTGTTTTGTTTTAGATGAACATTGAATTTCGATGGTTTCCTGGTTTGCGGTAATTAAAATCCATGTGTTGGTATTTTCAATTCTTATAATTTGGTTTCCAAAATTAGAAATCTTTCGAGGCGAACACGTTCTATGGGTGGCATATGTGATGAGTTGAACACCCCATGTTTTTTGTTTTATGTTCTTTAAAACTTTTGCTTCACACAAATGTTCTAGGTTTTGTAGATAAATACATATTTCGTCTTGTTCAATAAATGTCTTTTCGTTAATTAAAGTAAATTTTGAGTTTGGAATTATTATTTCGTTGTTTTCATTTGGTATTGGGTAAAGTTGGTAATATTCATATTTACTTTTTTCGACGAGTGGTATTTTTATTATGAAGTAAATTACAGTTTCTTTTTGATAAGTGTTAATTTTTATTATTTCTTCGTATTTAGGAATGTTTTCTAACGTCGGTTCGAGTAGGAGTGAAGTATCTTCTAGTTTTTGTTGTATGCTAATTAATTCATTTTGTAGTTCAGTGGGCTTAATTATACTGGGGTGCATTTCCATGTGTTTTGCAAATGTTTGTGCTGTTATTATTTGATCCAAATAATCGTTAATTTCATTAATAGATTCGATAAGCGGTAATTGTGTATTTGTTGATATTTTCGTCTAGGCACACTTTGATATTTTTTGTATTGATGCTTTTAATATTTTTATGTCTTCGACAATTATGTTATGGTTTTTTTATTAATGTGGAAATCGTTGTATTTGTTATTAATTCCTTGGTAATTGATATTTGATTTTTTATATCGCCTTTTAGCATTTCTTCGTTTTTAAATAAATTGTTAAAATTAGTTTTATATCTTTTTCCGTCTTCGGCATCTAAAGTTCCGGTGATTGTTTTTTCGATAGTTCCGATAAAGTCAAAAATTCCTCTTTTATTTCTGTGTGATGGTAGTATTTCTTTAATTAAATTGTTTGTGCGTTTTGTCTCCTGTTTTAGCATGGTTAGTAGTTGTTTATTGAGGTCTGTATTTTCAATGCACGCACTCTCATAGTGGCTAATTTGGTCTTCAAATTCTTTTCTATGTTCTTTGGTTTTACTTAATGTTTCGATGATTATTGTAATATCAATTGAGTGGACCAATTCCCATTCAGATATTATGTTGCTCGCTATTCCCATTCGAAATGCTATTAGTCCTGGGTGATTGGGTATTTGCTGAATTGTTTCTGAATTCGTCCTCCATCTGAAATGATAATTTTAAATTACTTAGATGGACCTTTTTATGTTGATTTGTATTTATTTGAATCTCTGCGACATTGTTCGGGTGGATGGAAATTAATTTATAGGGGCCATGATATTTAGCGGTGGTTTTGTGTCCTCTTTTTATTTGTTCTTTGATATAAACGTTTTGGTTCGGCCTAAAGTATGATATATTACGCAGTTTTTCATTATGATAGTTTATGTATTTCTCCTTTTGTTTTTCGTTGGTCATTTGTATTGTATCGTGTAGTGCTTGCATTTCTTTTATATGTTTATCGACGATGTTCTCGTTGGTAGCGATTCCGTTTATGTTTTCGATTTCTTCGCCATATAGAATTTCTTGAGGGGTTTTTCCTGTGTTGGTATGTATTGTGTTATTGTAGGTCAATAATGCGAGTTTGTTAATTCTTCGATACCGTTTGATTTTGTTTCTTCTTTTAATCTAAATATTCGTATGTGTTCTAGTAGAGTTGAATGTAGTCTTTCAATTGGTCCATTTGAATCAGGGTGATCTGGAGTAACGAAGTGAATTTCGACATTGTGTACAGAATATCTTATATTAATTCGGTTCCGTTGTCTGTGGTTATTTTCTTCGGTGTTTTATATATCGAAAAGTATTCTATTAATTCGTTTGCTATTATTGATGTTTCCTTGCATAATATTCTCTTTGCGTATCCTAATTTTGAAAATGAATCGATGATTGTCAGGAATATTTTTTGTTCAATTTGAATTGTGTCCATAAATAAATGTTCAAAGGGTTTCGTTGATATTGGGGTTAAATTCAAAGGTATTTCTGGTGGATGTCTGTCGTATTTTGCTTTTTGACAAATTTCACAGCTGTTAATGTAGTATTGGATGATTTTTAGCATGTTATCAAAATAGTAATTTCGCTTTAATTTATTGTATGTTTCAGTAACTCCTTGGTGATTCGTTTTTCCTTCGTGGTACATTGTGATTACTGCTTTTATTTTATGTTCCGTTTTTAAATTTTTATTTTGTTTAGTATGCCAAATTATTTTAGGTCCCAATTTTTGGATCTTTGTTCTCTTTGGATTTTCAGCAATTTTTATTATAATTTGGTGTCTCTCTTTATTAATGGGATCTTCACTGATTTTAATCGCACCTTTTAGTTCGTTAGTTCTCGTTGAATGAATTGTATCTGTGGTTTGTTCGTCTATAATTTATTGGGTTTCCATGAGTTCTTCGATGTTTAATGGAGATTGTGGATTTTGATAGTTTTGTATTATTGGAATTTCAGGTGTGTTTAATGTTTCTCTCTCTGTGATAATTTCGTCTAATAATTTGTCTAAATTTTCATTTGGATTTCCGGCCATTGATAAGTTGTCAATCGGGTGAATTTCGATAGGTGTACGAGATAAAGCGTCGGCATTTGTGTTCAATTTTCCTTTGTTGTAAATTACGTTGTAGTCGAATTCTTCTAATTTAATTCTCCATCGCATTAATTTACTATTTGGTTCTTTTAAGTTGTATAGCCATTGGAGGGGACGATGATCGGTATAAATCGTAAATTTGCGTCCATAAAGGTAAGGTCTAAAATATTTTGTTGCCCATACAATTCCTAGTAGTTCCTTTTCTATTGTCGAATAATTTTTTTCTGTGTCATTAAGTGTTCTAGATGCGTAAGCGATTGGTTTGTCTTGTCCTACTGTTCCTTGGGATAATACGGCTCCTAGTGCTTCATTGGATGCGTGAAATCGGGAAATTGTAATATTGGACTATTTGTTAAAAGATGTTTACAAGTTTCGAATGCTTTTATAAATTCTGTTGTGTGTTCGATTTGAGCTCCTTTTTTTTAGGCATGACGTCATTGGTTTAGTTAATTTAGCGTAATTTTTAATGAATTTACAGTAATATCCAGTTAGTCCTAAAAATGCTTTAATTTGTTTCACTGTTTTCGGTAAAGGGTATTCCAAAACTGCTTTTATCTTATCTGGATTTGGTAATATTCCTTTTTCTGTAATAATGTGTCCAAGGTATTTAACTTCATTTTGTAGGAATTCAGATTTGTCCAGCTGAATTTTAAAATTTGTTGCTCGTAATTTGTCAAATACTTTTCTTAAACTCTGAATGTGCTCTTGTAGGGATGTTGAAAATATAATAACGTCATCTAAGTAAACGAGACATATGTCTTGAAGTCCGGTAAGTACATTATCCATAGCTCATTGGAATGTTGCTGGTGCATTATTTAATCCAAAGGGCATTCTAAGGTATTCATAATGTCCTTTATCTGTTGAGAAAGCTGTCTTTTCAATGTCGTCGTTATGCATTTCAATTTGGTGGAAACCGCTGGCAAGGTCCACTGTGGTGAAATAGTTGCATTTTCCTAATTTATCAAATATGTCGGCAATGTTTGGATGTGGGTATTTGTCATCAATAGTTTTTTCGTTGAGTTTTCTATAGTCTATTACTATCCTCCATTTTTTACGTCCACTTGCGTCGATCTTTTTGCGTACAATCCATAAGGGCGAAGACCATGGTGAGCTGGTCGGTCTTATTATACCTTGTTGCATCATTGAGTTAATTTGATTTTCTATTTCTTCTTTGCGGATAGGTGGATACCTATATGTTTTAGTATATATCGGTACGTTATCAGTTATTCTAATCGAATATTTGACTTGGTTTGTAAAAGACAAAGGTATTCCAGGGCAGTACCTTATATCTCGATATTCATAACATAACTTTCGCACTGCTGTATATTCTTCTTTATTGAGATGTTGTAAACGTAGATTTTTTAAATTTTGTTTTTGTAATGCGTCTAATTTTTTTGGGTCAAAATCTGTCTCATTTTCTGTTGTATCAATGTTGTTTAATTCGAATTGTCCGGGATGAATTCGTAATTCAGGTATATCAAATATTATTTGTTCATCTGTTGGATTTATAATAAGGAGATTTGTGCAATTATTTTCAATTTTACAAATTGCGGCAGGTATTTCCAATTTATTTTCGAATGTATAATTATTTAAAATTCCTTCTATAGTTTCTCAATCATTTGTTATTAACTTTATTGGCATTTCCGTTCTAGGTTGAATTCTTATTCTTTTTTGACATGTTAATATAATATCCTTAGTGGGTTTTGGCAAATGTAATGGAGTTTGAGCATCTGGTGTTATAATTAGTTTGTTGCTGAAACTAATGACTGCATATAATTTTTGTAATAAGTCAGTTCCAATTAATCCTTGATAATTTTGGTGAAAATTAAATATGTAATGTTTATGTAAAATATCTGGTCGATTAAAAATATGTGAGAGTCTTATGTTTATTGAACAATTATGATTTGATGTTTGATGAGGGGTTTTAATTTTGAATGGATCATATTCAATTATATTTGGGAAATATTGTTGAGCGATTTCTTCATTAATTAAAGTTCTTGTTGATCCAGTATGAATCATAAATTTTGCATTTATTTCCGGTATTTCTATATATGGTAGTTTATGAAAATTTGCGACGTTTATTTCTATATATTCGGATTGGTATTCGAGGCTTCTGTTGGAAAATTTTCGTTTGTTAATTCATAGTTTTTTTCGTAAATTTCTTCCTCATTATTTTGTTGGTATTCCTCTTGTTGATATTATTCGTATTCTGGGTGTTCTTGATATTGTTGATAGAATTCGGGGTTATATGCGTCTTCTTGATGGTAAAGTTCTTCTACTGTATATTTCGGTTGTTGTGAATGTTTAAGAGCTGTTGTACCTGATGATACTTCCATTGGTGTTGGTTTGGGTAATTGTCTTGTTTGTGGTCTCTGGAATTGTGTCATTCTAGATGGAGTTCTATTCCATGATTGTTGTTGTTGTCTATTTGGATATTGATTGAATTGCATTGGTCTTGGTGTAAACTGTTGTCTCGGAAATTGCATTGGTCTTGGTTGAAATGAGTTTTGTTGAAATTGATGTTGTGTTTGGGCTGGTCTTGGAGCAGGTGTAAAATTTTGTGGTTGATATATGTGTGTGTTTCTCATTGGTAAGGGATTGGCTCTTAAATTATGATTTGATTTGTTTATCTTTTGGTTATTTTGCTGTTGACTCGGATGTAGTTGAGCTCGATGATAGTTCATATTTTCTTCTTCTACTGTCATTCTCATTGCATCTTCTATTGTCGCTGGTGTTTTACATCTTAGTAGATGGCTCATGTGGCTATTTAATCCGGCTAAGTAAGCTTTTAGTGTAGTGGAATTATATAAATTTCTTTTTGCTGTTTTAATATCGATGTGTAAGTTTTGGCAATCTAATTTATTCAATAATAAGCATCTGATATCAATGCATTTGTCGGCAAATTGTAATGGAGTTTCATTTAATTTTTGTTTGAGCATGATTAAATCTCTTAGTAATGATTCTTCGTCTCTTTGGTCTCCGAAAAGTGATATTAAAATTTCTTTTAATTCTTGGAATATATTAAATGGTCTTGCAGCAAGCATCATCGCTGCTTTTCCGATTAATTTTGATCGAATATGTAAAAGTGTAAATGTTATTCTTGCTGGGTCGTTATTTGGTGACATCATTTGAAGGACTGATTCGCACGAATTTAAGAATGTTGATAATTTTGGAATAATGTCCAAAATGTCTTTAACTGAAATTATTGGTACGGCCATATTGATTAGTTTGAGGATTTCTACAATTTTGGGGACGAACGTTGCAAGATTGATTAAAATTATTTATAAGGTCTTCTAATTCGTCGTTCATTTACTTACACTGTCAGGATTAAGATGATTTTCATTGTTGTTGGATTTGAATAATTATAATAAAAGATTATTAAATGTTTAAGATAAATGATTATTGAATATTTGTTTATGCTATTGTTTTAGATATATATATATATTATATATATATATATATATATATTATATATATATATATATATATATATATATATTGTCGTCGATATCGTTTAATTCGATTCAAGTGAACTTAAATCAAACAATGATATCGGCATTTTAAAGATTTTGGAGAAGGTAATTCTCGATGGCTTCTTTAGAGATGGCTTCTTTCTTCCGTGTCAATTTCCTGCATAGGAATTAAGGTTACCTATCGTTTTGGGAAAATTTGACTACTTCTTGTTTGCTTCAAAGGCTTATAACATAAAAGCACTTCGACACTATATATGTTATGTGCAAAGCCTCACGATGTTTTCTTTGTATCTTTACCGCTAGGGACCGGTGGAGAGCCTGGTGGATTCCAGAACTCGAACGCGATGTTCCTCTCCGGTGGGTGACTCCAATAGTCAGGGGTTGTTTGTTTGTCCGTTGAAGAGACTGGGCGATACCAGATATCCTGAACTTTGATTGTTCCTCTTCAGTGGGTGACTCCAATAGTCAGGGATTCGGCTGTTTGCTGCTGGCACTCTTGATTCTTGATTTTACACGTAGATTCTTTTTGTTAATTACTTTGTTAAAACAAAAAGAATTGCACTTTTTGGGAATTCTTTAACATCCGCACGACTGCGCCAATTATATTTTAGGAACTTAGAAATTACTTTTTAAAAAGATTATTAATTTATTTTTTATACGTGTGCAACAGCGAACTAACAGAGAATGAATACATGAGTGCGGTAAGGTGTATTTATAAGATTATATTATCATTTCTTCGTCAGCGGAATGTCGGCGTGGGTGGTGCGATAACTCGCGTGAAGGTGAGTTTTTTATGTGGGCAGCACCCTCACAGAAACGACTTGCAGACCTTTCCCTTTCCCCATTTCGTCCTATTTCCATTAGCTAATCCAGCATTGTACGATCATGTACCATCATTTAACATGCAAATTCTCCTGAGATTTTTTTATTGTAAATTGCTTTTTAATACCCTGACGCCCGTAAGAGCCTCACACTCATTCTCGTTAAGCGACAGCGATGGACGACAGTTTTTCGATCGCTCGCTTTCTCTTCTAAATTCTTTACACTCACAGAGCGCAAATACAGCACGTTGGGCCGTAAATTGCTAGGCGTTCTTTTGAAAATTAAAAAGTTTAAATACTCCCTTGAAGGTGCCGAATTTATAACATTTACAGATCGCTATAAATTCGAACTTTGATCGTTTCTGAGTACCAGATGAACAGGACTTACCATCATTACGCAATTCATGATATTCGGTTCGTTTCTAGAAAGCATAATAGTGTAGCAGACCTTTTATCGCGAATCAAAATTAATTCTTTTGATATACATAACCTTATCTTGCAAATTTACAATCCGAATTAAAATCCGTTTAAACAATGGTTAATCTTCTCCATCTACCTCTAACACAATAAACAAAGACGGCCGTACATTCATCTACCCCTGCGACTTAACATTTTACAATCTCTTTACCAAGCAATTGTAAATTCTTGGTACGTGTGGCCATGCATGAACAACGATATTATTCAATTTGTCAAATATTCTCTATACCCGAATGATCTCTTCATCGACATATATTTCTACATAATCGACCGAATTGCACGTTGACCAGAAGCCCAAAAACTCGTGGATTACAGCAGATTCTGTTTTATTATTGGGTTGCGTGATTTAGAACCCTATCAATGATCATCGCAGGCTGTTCCAGTCCAATGTTTGGAAGAAATTTTGTAATATTTTCGACATCATTTACAAATTGAGTTAATAATAAGCAACAATTCGAAGAACTGGGTTTCTTAAATTCCTTTAGTTTTTATTAGAAATTAGAACTCCTTTCGTAACTTTCCTTTTGGCTACGACTGCAGAGTATGCATATCGAAAGGCATTACGTTTACCAGACGATTTCCCGAATTTCTGGTCCAAGGTCAAATTGCTCGTGCAAACTTCGTTTTTCTGTTTTTGTTTCTTCCTCTATCCTGGTGGCGATAAATATCGCAGTAGAATCGGAATGGCTGAGAACAATTAACGGTAATTAATGAAATTGTAGCTTAAAAAATATCTTAAGGAGAAAATCCTCATTCATTTACTACTGGGAATAAGAGTAAGAAAAATATCATCCATGCAAAATTGACCATGTTCAAGAGCTCTCCGAAGATGATTTCGACAAAAGTATTTTGTGAAACGATTATGGACATTTGCAACAATGTTTTCAGGCGAAGCTACATTGGACACAAGTACAGCTACTTGTCACAACGTAATCCTCATTTCACATTCCCAAAAATTTGGACCGGTATTTATATACAGAATCGCGGGACTTTACTTTTACTTTCAAGAAAATTTAATTGGAGAGAGGTATTTATAGGTTTTATGGGTACAGGTGGTCCCAACGCTGGAGGTAAATTGCAAATTGCCAAATAATATTTGGTTTTAGCAGGAAGAGGCAATTCTTCAATGGCCTGCGCAAAGTCTCGAATATCTTCTATGGGGTTATTATTATATATGTAATATTATTTATTTATAAAATTGAACAGGCAATAAGTCAGCTGCAATGTTATTAAAATAATACTTTAAAAAATGGTGATGTGGCCATCATAGTACTTTCTTAATAATTTGTTCAGTTTTGAATTCTTTACAATTATCTGTAATACAAGTTTCAAGTAACTCTAATAGTTTATTAGCAATTGACAAAAAATGTCAAAATTTTCAATTTTTTTTTCTCGAAATTTAAGAATTTTATGAAAAAAATGTTTAAAAAAAATCGTTTATTTTCTCATTCTCTCTAACTATTGTTTGAAAAGTTTTGTAATATTTTTCATATTTAGAAAAATATCGACAAAAAAACACATTTTTATGCATTTTCATGCACGAAAACAATACTATTCTAATGTTGATGTGGCCATTATAGTACTTCCCCTATATGTTTCTCTAAAACTATGAGTTTTACCCAAAAAGGTTAATGATAACAATTTGCTCAATTTTGGATTCTTTACAATTACTTATTATATAAAATTTATGTAACTCCTGCAGTTTATTTTGTTTTACTTTTGTTTGAATAGCTTTGTTGTAATGTTTTTCAAATTAAGATAAATATTGACAAAAAACCAAAAATCGCTTCTAGTAAACACCCACTTCCGGTTTCACCAAAAGCTTCTCAGTTCCAGTTTTTAACGATAAAATTTCATCTTAATAGGATCATTCGTTTTTGAGATACATACATTTTTCTATTTCAGAAATTTCTCTTGAAATTTACAAATGATTTCTTCTAGGAGTTTTAATAATATGCAATTTTTTTTTCTGACTAAAAGTATTTCTCTTCAGTGCAAAGTTTTCTTCAAGGGTTGTAAAATTTTTAAAAAAATTGCTTTCAGATTTATAAAATCCATTAATTCAAGAATTTAGCATTTTCCAGCAAATATTTAAAAATTTTCCAATTTTTCTTGCTTTGTATTAGAGAAAATTTTCAGATACTTTCTTCTTTATGAACCGCTCTTACAATTTAAGAAAATTTCTGTTGAGTTGACTAGTAATTCGCTTTTACATCTCTTTTTATTAAATACTGTAGTATATTTTAGAGATTCTCTAATTAATTTCTCTTCCAAGTTGAGAGTTTTTTAAATTTCTAAATTTTTCTGCAATTTTTTTTTACCATTTTAAAAGTTTTTGCAATTTTCCAGAATTTCCGTGAAAAATTTCTACCATTACAACAAACTGAATTTTTTAGCATTTTTTCGTCTAAAAATTTGTTCGGTAGTTCAAATATGTTTGAGTTATTATTATTTTAATTTATTTATTTGGAATTCTTAAATTTCAGGTTGCGATTTTTCTTCACAATTTTTAAAATTTTGCTTTCACAATTTTCTACTAAATCAAGAGTTTTGATTTTTCCAAAAAAATCTCAAAAATACAGACAATTTATTGCATTTAATAAGTTTTTTATTCTTATAGAATGTTTTCTTCTAATTTCCAAAAAAAAAATATGTTAATTTTCTGTAATTCCTTACGAAATTTTTCAATAAATTTCTCTTTCAGGTTGCGAAATTTTAGCAGTTCAGATTTTTGAAATTTTCTATATATTCAAAAGCTTTATAATTTTTTGTCAATCATTAAACTATAATAAACACAATAATATCTTAACCTTATAAACTCGATTTCTATCGTACTCTTGACCTACCTCAACAAACAATGCAACAATGACCTCTCGTACTCCTGACCCGCCCGAACAATTTATACGTTGAGGTAGGTCAAGAGTACGCTGAAGTTTAAGCGGGAAAATAAGCGCTATAGGTTAACGCATAGTTTATTGTCGTAGGGCAAGAGTACGTTCGGTTAAATAAAAAAAATAATTGAAAATTATGTGAAAATTTCTGAAAACATATTTTAATATTCAAAAGTTAGAATTTTAGATTTTTACTTGATTTAAATAAATTTAATTGTAGGAATGCATTGGTGAAAGATTTTTTAATTTAAATATTATTGCGATAATTATAATTGAAAAACTGAAAATTAATTGAAATTTAATTGTATGAATGTATTGGTTCAAGAGTTTTGTCAAAATTTGCCCAAAAAAAGATTTCAACTGTTATTCCTTAGCAAATTATATTTATGTTATATTTTTTTCTTAAATTACTTTTGTTGTTTTAAACATTCGATTTAGATTGGTTTTATTTTATTTCAACTGTTTTTAACTGTCATTTTCTTAGTAATTGTAATTTATTAGCTTATTTTCAGTTGTTTTTTTTTGTTCGTGGTAAAATTAAAAAGTTTTATTAATGAGAGAATGATTTTAACATTATATTATTAGCATTTTTTCTACTCTAATATTAGCTATGCTTTTTGTATCAATTTTTTCTCATTTGAGAAATATTCTTTGTAATTAGGCGTATTTGACTGATTTTATAATGTAATTTTAAAAATGTTTCAGCTGTATTCCAATTGTTTTCTTAATCTGGAAATTTTCAACTGTTTATTCAATTGTTTTCTTTTCTAAAATTCAACTGATTTTAACTGCAGCTTTTAGAAAAAAAATTGTTTAACTTATTTAAAAAATATTTTTGTTCTTCAACCATTTTTAATTTTTTAATTTAAATAATAGGTTGTTGAAAAAATTCACTTGGTTTGTTTCACTAAATTGTTTATTTTCGACTAGTTTCGGCACTGGGCCAAGAATTCTTGATAATGGCCCAGTGCCGAAACTAGTCGAAAATAAACAATTTAGTGAAACAAACCAAGTGAATTTTTTCAACAACCTATTATTAACATAATGTTTCACCAAGTGAGAAATGAGAATAAAATACAAGATATTTTAATTTAAACTTTGGTAAATTTCATTTCTCACCCACTTTATTTTTTTTCTTTTTAAATTATAATCACTGTTGCCATTTTAGTTTTCCTAAAAACTAAAGCGGAGTTGCTATTGTATTTTTTTTTAAATTGTGTATCAGTGTTTTAGATTAAAGTTTAATGTATATGTAGGGTAAGTGGGTGGCCACTATCACACCCTTCAATTTCAAAAACATAAGCAATAATTTTTCAGAAGGAAACAATTTTATACAAAACTAATTTAAATAATAAGTCGTTTTAGAAATAAAAGTACACTCATTGGAATTTTGGGAGTGTTTTAAAGATTGGAGGGTGGGATAGAGGCCACCCACCCGTCCTACATATACAATTAAACAATCATCACACTCAGACTTTTAGTTTCCTAAAAACTATTGCAGTATTAAATGAAATTATAAAACAAAATTAAAAACAAAGGTTCTTTCAAAGTGTTCATATATTAGTAGGATAGGTAGGTTTCTAGCAAATATTAATTATTATAACATTTTAAGATTTCTTAAAAATAAAATAATCTAAGGATTAATATAATCATAAATAGTTTACTATTATTATTATATTAAGTGATAATGGATTTTCAAAAAATAAGTGCCTTGACAATCAACGAGATGGAGGTATTAAATTTTCTTGGAAAATTGAATAAAATAACGTTTGTGTGATTAAATGTGAATTCTGTTTATAACTGAAGGGTGCGAAAGGGAACACCCACCAACTTTATAGATTTTTTTGAAATTATAATCACTGTTGTTATCATTTTGTTTTCCCCAAAAGCTATAGCGATTTTGCTGTTGTCATTTTTAAATTATAAATCAGTATTTTAGTTTAAAGTAAGATTAATATGTAGGGTGGGTGGGTGTCAACTATCCCACCGTCCAATTTTAAACAAATAACCAATATTTATTCAAGAGAAAAATTAATTAACCCAATAAATTGATTTAGAGAAGAAAATGCATTTATTAGAAATCTTGAGAGAGTTTTAAAAATTGGAGGGTGGGGTAGAATTTTTTTTTAAAATTATAAATCAGTATTTTAGTTTATTATTTTAGGGGGAATGCCAGTATCTCACCCTTTTAAACACACAAACAATACATTTTTGGAAGAATAAATTTCAAACAAAGCTTATTTAAACAATAAATTTGTTTTAAAATGAAGGTAGTTTCATTATAATTCTTGGGATTTCTTAATGATTTGTTAAGTTTTTATATTTTTTTTCTCAAAAGTTAAGAATTTTATGAAAAATATGTTCTAATAAAACTTGTTCAGTTTCTCATTCCTTTTAACCTTTGTATAAAAAGTTTTGTAATATTTTTCATATTTAAAAAAACAAAAAAGGCCCCGAGTAAACATTCACTTCCGGTTTTTGAGTGTTCACCAAAAGCTTTTCAGTTCCAGTTTTTAACGATAAAACCTTAAGTTTAAAGTTTTATTTCAATTGGATCATTCGTTTTTGAGATACAGCGCCCACAGACATTTTCACACACGAAAACAATACTTCCCCTATATATACTATATAGGGAAAGTAATTACTCTAGTTATCATTATTCCAAGTAAATCAAGTTAAATTTAAGAAAGTCATCATATCCTTCTAGGAATAACTGAATTTTAAGCAATAATTTCTATTGAATGTAAAATATATTACATCAGAATAAATTTACCTATAATTCTTTAAATTATTTATTTATTCTTTATGGTGTGAGACTTCAATATAACATAGTTATTTGTACAAATGTAAATAGTGTGTAATGAACAAGCGAATTCCTCCTTCCTTATCAAAGGCAATAAAACGGACCGAACAGAAAAAGTATTTGGGTTCCCATACAGTCTTCAGTTGCGAGTGCGCGCGCATTGAGAACGCGACGTCTGTCCACGTTATCAGCGCATTGTAGTGAATGCGTACGGTGCCTTCCTCTTAATGAACGACAATCAATTCCCTGCACGGAGGAACGAAAATTAAAAAGAATTATAACAGCGCCCGCATCCGATACGTCGGCGGTGTAATAATAGCGGTTCGTAATTACAGTCGATTACCGAACGGTTTCAAGGACGTTGCGTCTCTCGTCGCGTAAACAAATCGACGGCGGTGACGGTGACGAGGCGACCGAAACTGGTGTGCTGCTGTGCGGAATCCCTTCTGGGTGGACTTTGTACCGGCTATGGATGATGATCAACGACCGCAACAGGTGGTTATGATACTGGAACCGGGTGACGCGTCACCGGTTGGTGCTACTGTTTTGGCCACCGGGGATTCCAGTACGTATATTGAAAAATTTACCATTCTAGCGATAGGATAATTTGTTTATACACTAATATCTCAAAATTTCGTGTTTGTGCGAGTGTATGTTATGAAAGTACCGATTTGTTTATAACCTTACAAACACATTTTTATAATGAAGACTGAATTATATGAATGATAAACACGAAATTTAATTTATTTATACACTATCAGCATGTACTTTTAAATATTTTGGATTACACACTTTACTATTACATAAAACATAAAACCATTAAGCATAATTTAAATAATAATTTAAGAGATTTGCATTTATTTAAAAAAGTATTGTAATTTATTTATTGATATCGTTCATTGTTTTTAGATAGATTATTTTTTGTTGTTCTTTATGTTTACGTTTTCGAAGAAAAATTCTCTATAAGAAATGGTAAATTATTATTCATTTTAATGGTCAAATTAATAAAAATCATTGAATTGTACCAATGACTGACACTGTTTTGACAATTTGTCAGTCTGTAAAATGTTCAGTTGATTTAGTCGCTTCTGACAATTAGGGTCTCTTGCTGATTTTTTATCTTTTTCCACAAATTCCTCAATATTTCAACTTTTGTTTAATGTAAGGGTAAAATTGTTTACATTAAAAAACAAATCCTTGTAGGCGAATAAAAAATAAATTTAGAGAGCAATTTGAAGAAAAAGGTAATTGTCTTTTGTCAAAAACTGGACCCAAGATAAAAATACCAGTACAGTTCCTGCTGAAGTCTTTTATAAATGGCATCGTATTTTTATCTCAGTAAAGCATTTGATTGCGTGTCCCACGAGATTTTTCTACGTAGACTATACTTTCTAAATTTTGATCCTACCAGTATACGTCTTATAGGGTCGTATCTAGCCAATAGACGTCAGCGGGTAAAAGTTAATGGCTGTCTATCCGAGGAGGTTAGTACATGTCACGGTGTACCGCAAGGATCAATCTTAGGTCCCTTGCTGTTTCTCATTTATAATAATAATAATAATAATAATAATAATCAATTTATTCAGCATAAATACATACTAACTAACATTAAACTTTAAGATTAAAGCTAGTTGATACGGTACTGAAAATCGTCAAAACAAAAAAACAAATACATGTAAACTTATTTGCTATACCTAAATACATATTTACAATTATTGAATCAAAGTTAACACTCAGTTTTGTTGGTCTTTGATCTTTAAAACAAATTCATTAACCGAGTAAGGTTCAATATTTCTTATTAATTCAAAAGCCATCTTTTTAAATTTTGTGAGGTTATTAGAGGCCCTAATAACCTGCGGCAGCAAGTTATAAAATCTAATACAGGCATAGAATGCGCATTTCTCTGTTTGCGATAGCCTATGTTTAGGATATAATAAATCTTCTTTATGTCGTGAGTCCTCCCTATTACTATTTTTAGTGAATAATAACTTATTTTTAAAGCAGAAAAGAACGCATTCAAACACATAAACTCCGGGCACGGTAAGAAAATTGTTAGTTTTAAACTTTGTTCTACACGAGTCTGTATATCCCATCCCAAATATTATTCTAATTGCACGTTTCTGGATTTTGAATATTTCATCTATGGAACCACCCCCCCAATGAATAATTCCATATCGTATTACAGAAATAAAATTTGCATGATACACATTCACTAATATATCTTGAGATACATTTCCTTTTAATGTTCTTAAATTATAGCATTGCTTAGAAAGTTTTTTGCAAACATTTTGAATTTGTTCAGCCCATGTTAGTGTATTATTTATATATAGGCCTAAAAATTTGACACTTGTTTTTAGATTTAGACTGTTACCATTTTCTAGTGATAGGTTTGTGAGGGAATTTTTTTTATTTAAAGTCTGCATTCAGTATGAGTTTATTTTGTATAAACCAATTTTTAATTTCCTGAAGGGTATTACTTAATTCGTTCATTAACCCAGGCATATTCTGTGCAGTTACTAAAATATTAAAATCATCTGCAAAACCACTTGTATGATGTTTATTACATACATTCAACATGAAAATATCATTTGTGTAAATTATAAAAAGCAAAGGGCCTAGAACACTCCCTTGCATTACACCTGTATTTACTGTAATAGTATCTGACCTAGTTTTTTTACCATTTCTTATTAACTCAACAATTTGTTTTCTGTCACACAGATATGATTTAAACCATTCATATGGTACTCCTCTAACTCCATATTGATACAATTTTGTAAGTAATATTTTATGGTCAACGCAGTCAAAAGCACATGAAAGGTCAAGAAAAATTCCACATGTCAAATCCTCGTCTTCCAGGCTCATAGCAACTTTATGAAAATAATTATACAACGATACGTCAATACACCTATTTGGAAGATATGCGTATTGACTTTTATGCAATAGCTTGTTCTTAATTAAGAATGTTGTAAGTCTATCCGCGATTATAGTCTCGATTAATTTAGAGAACGCTGGTAGTATAGTAATTGGTCGATAATTATTAAGTTGTTGTTTATCCCCGTTTTTAAATAGTGGCTTTATTAGACCATATTTAAAAACGTGTGGAAAAGTACCATATTTAAATGATTTGTTAATTAACTTACATAAAGGATCGACTATTGTATGGATTGTCCTCTTTAATAGATGATTAGAAATATTGTCAATTCCGGACGTTTTTTTGTTATTCATATTTGAAGCGTATCTTATAACCTCTTGAGGTGTTACCGGATGAAGATAAAAACTATTTTGATGAATAGGTATATTATGTTCAAAAGCTACTTTTGGAAGGTTTGCTGTGGCTATTTTGCTTTTTTCCGCAAAATGAATATTAAAATTATTTGCCAGTTTCTTAATGTCATCCATGTCAATGTCTATTGTTTGTTCTACTATTTTACCTGTTAATGTTTTTACTACATTCCATGAAGCTTTTATTCTATTGTTTGAATATAATATTTGATTTTCATAATATTTTCTCTTCTCATTTCTTAATTGTGTGTCGTATTGCTTTTTGTAGTCTTTTAATATATTTACTGCCTCAGGTATATAAACAGATATTATGCTAAATATTGCTATTTTATTTTTTAGTTCCATAATTTCTTTTGTGTTAAATGTAAGAGTTTGTTTATGTTTTCTTTTCGTTACAAGAGGAAAAGCTTCATAAAAGTAGTTTAAATATGTAGATATAAAATCTGCAAATTGTTGATTGATATCATTGTGCAAGTTAAGAATATCCCATGTTTCTTCTTTTATTCTATTACAGAAATGCGTTATTTGTTCATCATTAATTAAGTAAAATTTTTCTGACCCTATTTTTGTACGTACATAATTTTCAATATTTACAACTTGCGCCGCATGATCAGATAATCCCGCATGTATAACTCGTGCATTACAACCGCTGTAATTAGTGATTACATTATCTAAGCAATTTTTGGCTCTTGTAGGTTCGTATATTAATGTTTTAAAACCATATGAATTAAGCATATTATTAAAGGTACATGTTTCATTACTATATACTAACGTGTTGATGTTGAAGTCACCAACAATTATGAATGGTGTATTTTTATTATAAAGAAAGTCAAATAATATAGAGAGTTTCATAAAAAAACTGTTTTTGTTTAGTCCGTTTGTATATAATACTATCACTAAAATCTCCTTCCTCTTCTGAAATATTTTCTAGTTCTTCAACCGTCTTTGTATTTACGTGTTTTGCTGTATACATGGCCACACCCCCATGTTTTCTTGTGGTCCTGCAGTAATAAGCTGTAAGATTATATCCAGTGATATTGGTAGATTTAATAATTGTGTCTTGCAACCAATGTTCAGATATACATATTACATCCACGTCTTGTTCATCAAGTGCAAATTTATATATTTGATTTATTTTGTTAGTTAATGATTGGACATTTTGATGTATAACTTTTATATATTTTGGTTTTGAATTATCCCCTGCCTTTTGTTTTAAATTTACATGGTTTAAGTTTGTTCTTATGTTGGCTTTTATATTTGTATCATTTTTATTGACGAAAAAAAGGTATTACTGTTTCTGTAGACCCGGTTGACTCATTAATGCTATTAGAATTATTTCTTCTCTTGCGATAAAAATTATTTATAAACGTCCCTTTTGGCCAGAAACGTGGATTAACGATTTCACTCGTGGCATTTTTGGGAATTCCTACTTTAAAAGATGCATAGTCGGCTCCCTCATATTTTGGCTTGAGTTTTTCAATAATTGATGTTACAGCTCCATGTTTCAAAATATAATTTTTTAATTGATCACATGTAACGTCATGGTGTAGGCGGGAAACAAAGATCCATTTCTTATCATTACATATAGGTAAATCCATATCTTCAGATGTACCGCTAAAGTGCACTATCGATTTTCTAGATGGTTTCCTTTTTATTACATTCCATTCCTGAGTCGCTTGTTTATTTTGACTAGTTGAAATATTTGATTTTTCTTGCTCTTTTTCCGATACTACTGTCGCTGCTTTGTCTGTTAATTCAAATCTTTTTGCGACAATATTATCAGTAATATTTTCCATTCTTTCAAACTGAGCATCCTTTTCTACTTCATTGTTTTTGACCTTGTTACTATTAAAGGATTCTGTATTAATAGTATTTGATTTTATGCCATCTGTTTTTGGATAACTGTACTCTCTTGGGCTGGATTTTACAGTTTTCTTTTCAATCGATTCAGAGTTCTTCTTAAATGATCGATTTGGAAATTTTTCATTGTTTACCAATTTTCTGAGGTTAATAATTTCACTTTCCAGATTTTCAATTACCTTGTCTTTATGTTGAATGTTTCTTTCCTGTTTTTCTAGAAGATTCTTGATCGCTGTAATATCTTGTTTCATTTGCCAACATAATTGCAGACTACTCTTCTGAATTCCATTTTTTTCACACGCTGAACACGCTGGTACACCAAACTTATTTTCCGACTTGAAACACTCTAGATGATAGCACATTTCACATATAAAACATTTTTCACCTTGAGTACTAACTTGATCTTTGCAACTAAAGCAAATTTTTCCATTATTATCGAATTCCGAAATATTAATTTCACTCTCCGAGAGCGAACGGCATATATTCATCGTGTCGAACTATAAATGATCTCCCACATCATGCGGTTAATGCAAAGTTAATCCTTTACGCGGACGACACTACTTGCTTAAACCAAACAGCTGATATTCATGACCTATTATTAAAAAACAATAATACAAATCTTGAAGTATTGGAGTGGTTTAACACCAATAGATTATCACTAAACACTGAAAAAACCGAGAAACAGATATTTTCCATAAGCACAAACATTAAAACTACTTCTTCTACTAAGTTTCTAGGTATACATTTAGATTCCAAATTAAACTGGCATTCCCATGGAAATCATGCCTCCAAAAAACTATGCTCTGCAATTTTTCTCTTAAGAAATCTTATGAATTCTTTACCTCAGCAGAGTGTAAGATCAGCATACTTTGCGTTATTCCATAGCCATATAACGTACGGTATATTAATGTGGTATCATGCATCAATAATGAATCGGCTATTTTCTCTTCAACGTCGTGCAATCAGGGTGTTGACCAAAGCGTCATATAGGGAAGACTGCCGGCAATTATTTATTAAAATTTGGATACTCACTATTCCATCCGTCTTTATTATGGAATGTTTAACTTATACTCACAAGCATATTAATTCATATACCACCCATGCACAAATACACTGTTATTTAACACGAAACAGTAATAAGCTTTATCCTGCTCATCATCGCATACTAAAATCTAGAAGCGCCAGCAACTATTACGGTCCAAAGCTTTATAATCTATTGCCTCAGGCCATCAAGAAACTCTCACTAAAAAACTTCAAAATCAAAATTAAAACATATCTTTTGAATAAGGCTTTTTATAGCATTGATGAATGTCTGTCCACGAAGTTAATTGATTTTACTATGTGAATGTCCAATAATATTTTATTAAATTATTCTCCAAATTTTAATCTGTTTGAATTTGGTTGTATTTTTATATTTTAATAAGTAGCATGTATCAATTTTATATTTTTTATTATTTATTATTTAACATTAATGTTGTGATTCCACTTTTAAATTTTATTAATTGTATTTATTGGTTTTATTTACTGTGATCTTATTTTCGTATTAAAGTATTGTTTGTATTTTTTATATTATTTCTAAGATATATTTAATTTAGTTCTAGCTTATTAATAAGTCATTTCTATTATTTTATTTATTTAAATAATTTGCTCTTGATTGGTTTTATTATGAATTGTCTTTGTGTTCATTCAATTAATATTATATTTTATTAATCAATTTTGCAAATGCTTATTGTAATTTTCTCTGACGTATGTAAAACTATTTAGTTCTGGCATTAATAAAGATTATTATTATTATTATTATTAAATGATTTCATTTGATATTTTATTTATTCAAATCGGAATAAAATAAGCGAGATACAGAGCCATAGGTTTTTCAAACACAAACTAACCATTATCACTGGTTTAATAGGTACAAAATTAAAATTATTCGGCTTATATAGAAATGAAATATACAAATTGATTTGGTAATCACGAAAAAATACAATTACAGACGGTACGTAAAAATGGGATTTTAGACCTTAATTAATACGCAAGCATTTTGAAACATTTTTGGAAATATGGGATCTCATGACCTTAAATTTTATCTTTTTATCATAAATAAATAAATTATACAATATTTCTTTTAATACTTGGACTATACTAAAAAATATGAGTAAGAACATTAAATAATAATAAGAGTATTTTCTCCAAGAAAAAAAAATACAAAATACTGAATTTTACATAATATTTAATTCCTATATCATCGTTTAAAGAAATCATTATAAAGGCTGTTAACTTTTTTTCCAAATTTTATTCCTCACTGCTTTCACTGAAATAAAAAATATATAAAATTCTAAACTAGTATGTCAGAACCGACGGATACAATTCTAGCATACCTTAATTAGTGGTCTTTACAATATATGCACACGATTTTGTTAACAAAGTGCTATTTACATACGGACGTTTGAAACATATTGTTGAGTGTTTTTGGTCTTTACTTCGAAGGCAGCACACACACATCCCTACAGGGTATAATCACTATTTCTAAAATTTCTGCAATATTCTTCTTAGAAATTTGTTATTGTGCAGTCTATCGATTACCGTGTTTTCTTCGTTTCATTTTTGAATCGGGATTATCTGCTCTAAACATTGATTGTTAATTCTCGCATTATTGAGCATTGCATAAGAAATGGTAAGTGTATATCCCTGTGTTTTGCACTTTAACGAATAACTGTGTAGTTTAGATTAAAAATGCTGTTATTCGTATAGTTATGAATTATTTCAGGTGTGTTAAAATTTAGATCGATCCAATCAATATAGTGCATTGAAGATTAAAATTACAGCCTTGTCAAACTTAACTGTGCTCTAAAAATTGGTTTTCCAGTGAAAAAAAGAAGTTTCTCGTTCAAAAAAAGCGACTCCTAAATATATGGCCCCAATAAAAACTTTTACTTCATTTATACTCAAATGGTCACTATAGAAGACGCCTTTGCTTTCATATCTGAAGGACTGTTTTGTCATAATAAAAAGCAGTAGTACTTTATTTTGATTTATCTTTATTTAATGAAGAACTGGATTTCTAATTACTTTCTTCGACACTCTCAGAAGTATCTACGGCAGTCACTGTGTCACGGTCACTAAGCTTGCTTGTACAGTCACAACTATCCTCATCTCAATCACTAAATTCTCATTACTTAAATTCGCAATTATGATTTTAAGCTCTTTATCTTTTAGAAATGTATGCGCTATGGCAAAGCAAAAAATAAGGCAAGTAATATGCTGGGGGTTATCGTCATAAACAGACAATTCGGTTAGGGCCTTTTCCAACCTCGATTAATTTATTACTTTCGCTGCGGCGACTGTGATCGGTTTAGATTATTTATGGAAAGTTGTTATTTTATGTCCACAAGATATACAAGTAGAATTCAATGAAACAACGGTTTAGAGCACACCTAAATAACGTCATAGCTCTGCGGAATTCCGAGATTGCCAAAGAATTTGACACAGGGCAGTGTTGCCAATCACCAAAAAATTCTAGAAGCTTTTCGATGTTTGGGGTCTTGAATGACCCAAGTAAATCAGTTAATGGCCAATGAAAGAAAACTGGTGAAAGGATAAATTCTAATATATTTTGTAGTGGACTTACATCAAAATGCATTAATTTATTTTGACATTTTTTTCATATGGATACCTCCTAACATGTTCGATCAATGACTAGTATATTGTTTAAGTAATTTAATATTTGTCATTGTTATACAAATAGTATAAGGAATAAATTACAAGACTTTCGTAATGACATCGCATGCAACTGCTACGACATAATATTTTTAAAGGAGACATGTTGAGATAGTTCTTTTAGTGACAATGAAATTATGCCATAAAATTACAATATATTTCGATACGATAGGTCGCAACGAATCGGGAGTGGTCAGTGTTGTACAAAGTTAAAAAACATTTATTTGTGAAGTTTGAAATTGGTGAAATATGTTATTTGCGCCAACGATTTTCATGAAGATTGTATCAAGTCGAAAGACAAATTTGGGGCTACGGCATGTCATCTGTGCGAAAAGCAAGGTGTCCAGCGTATCATATTTCAGATTGTCTTAAAACTATGTGAGGAAATAATAGAAATAAAAAATCAGATACGGAATCAACAACAACAAATTAATACATCACCTGTCAAATAACCTGCAAAACGCAAAAAATTAATTAAAATAAACCCACCAAACAAGACACAGAACAGATTTCTGTAATAAAAAGACAATCAAACCAACATCCAACAATAACCATCGAGTTACCACAACAGGCACGAAAGTCTCAATACCGAAGGAATTGCACCCAAGAGAGGAAGAAAACTGAACTCCAGTCATACATTGCAGACCTACATCTAACTTCTGAGGAGAAGTACCAAGCCAAAAATTAAAAGATTCAAAAAGAGGAGTAACACCCCAAAAAGTGAGGGAAGAAGAAAAAACTATGAATCATAAATATAATACTTTGATAATAAATTTAAAAATACGAAAACATTTCGTGAATCTACAACAGTGAGTCTTACTAAGACTATAAAACAAATTAATTTGAATCAACTACTTCTCTGGCTAATACCTCGACAGACATTGAATAAAATAAAATTAATTTGCGTGTTACCAATAGTGCAACTATCCAAACAACACTAATTTGAATGATATTATTTCTGTTGAATAAACTAATAAATGATAAAATGTATTTAGACAATCTAAAATAGGAGTTTGACATGAAGACATCCGTCCAATGGTATTTTGATATATACAAAAGAATTTAAGAAAACTGATAATAATATTATAGCAAAATTCATAAATGATGGACTGACAAGCTTATTTTTGCTGTAGACAATACCAAGTTAAAAAAATTACTAATAATGCATTTTGTGCATTGTACAAGTTTAGCACATGGATAGAACGAATTTCTGAAACTATAAGAATGAAATTTTCATCTGTAGATTTAATTAAATATGGAAAAATAGTTCTTATATTCTTCTGTGAGTGCAATTATTCAAGGAGTCATTACCTATCTCACTGCCCCATAAACCAGTGCTAACGAAATGGGGAACTTGGCTATATGCTACGATGTACTATGCGAACAATTTTGAAGAATTTAATAAGGTTATATACAACTTTCCCGAAACGACAAGCAAATCAGTTAATGACTGTCAAACGGTTCTTAAGAAACAAGAGCTTCCTTCAAAACAATTTAGTTACATAAAATTGCGTTTAAATTTCGTGAGCAACACAATCAAATCTTTATAAAAGCAGATTCAATTTAGAAAATATCTGGACGCACTGGCCAAGAAATCAAAATAATATCGAAAGAAGTATTCGGTGAAAATGAAGGATTTTTAATATTAAATAAATAAAACTTGATTTTTCAATTTGCAATTTTCATTTTCAAATAGATCCAGCTATAATTTAAAATAAAGCTTTTTTATTGAAACAACTACTTTTTCACTTTTTGGGTATTTTTTCTTAATACCAAACGTAATTATTTCTGTAGAATTCACTAATTCGTATTTATATTTATCAATACAATTATCAGAATAAAATTCACTACATTAATGAATTAACTATTACCAGAAAAAAGAAATTAATTTCTTTTTAATATTAAAAGTGGTAATGTGCATTTTATCAACTGCTTATGGCAAGGAGAATTGCGATAAAGCTTTTTTCATTACAACATTCAAAACTTTAAACCTGTTGGATGCTTGATGATACATCTTGAATCAGAAATCAAATGATAAATAAAGTACAGTTTTATTTATCATTCGATAAAGTTCCTAACTTTAAATCTGTTATTTATTTATTGAAAGATACTTAGTGATGTTTTACGAATATTTAATGTTTTTAGGCTGAAATTAGGAAAGTTGGGACAAATAATTTTTAAGAATTTGACTAACAGGGTTTAATTTTTTATTTTTATCAATTCTGGAGCTTAAACTAAATTGGTAAGTTTTGGCCGTTGATAAAAACTTGTCTTAAAAATATGATAAATGTGTAAATTTTCTAGATGATATTTCTGATGCTGTATATCAATTTTTTATTTGGCGTCTTTTGTTTAAAAATTATAATAGATTACTAGGTTATAAATTTAATTTGAAAAGAAGGAGAACGTAGTCTCGGAATTTTTATTTGTTTTTTTTGTTCACACTGAATTCACGAGGGATATAACCGTCCATATATTATACAGGGTGTTTCTGTGACTCGGGGAATAAAATTAACTACATATACTAGACTGAAAATGATGATGATTCGTAAAAAAAAATATTATAAAAGTCTTCATAGGCAAGTTGACAGCTCAATTCGTTTTTCAATTGGCATCGCCGACTTAGATTTTTCTGAGGATTTTTGGATTTTTGTTTGTTGCAATTGATATAAAAGACTAACACTTTTGCTTTTAACTCAAAAACGGCCTTCAAAGAGTAATAAAAGTTTATAAAATAAATTTTCTATTAAAATGTGGAAAAATAAATGTAGATTTACGAGCAAACAAAAAAGTTCTGAGCAAAGAAATTTTGGGAACATCCTGAATAGCATGGTTCCCGCGGTCCGATCGAAGTGACAAATTGTCTAAAGAATTTACTTGATGTTAGTTTAGGCTGTACCAAATTGTAGCACCATGAACGATTTTGAGAATATTTAGAAAAATGTGTTAAAATTCCTTAACTTTGATGGCCTGTATCTTGGTTATTTGAAGACTTTTATAATATTTATTTTACGAATCATCATCATTTTTACTCTAGCATATGTGGTTAATTTTAATCCCCGAGTTACAGAAACACCTTGTATATAATATAAATTATGTATTATTATGTATTATATTTATGACTTTCTTTTGAATAAACTGTTTATGTACTAAATAACAATTATATGTTTATATATTACCAGTTAATGTAAATATATGTTTTGCGATTTTTTTTAAACTGGTACTGTTGACGATCATACATTTTTAAATCTACGCTCTTCTTAAAAGATATTAAACCATATACACTAAATTTATAGGTTATTAGAAACTTTCTCACTTAAAGATCTCTTGCTTCTTCTTTAACCTTCATTTTGCCCTTTCTTACAGAACAATGGCACAATAATGGAACAAAAGTATGTATTATAATACATTTGTACCTTAAATACTATATTTTTTTTAATTTTCTGGTCTCTAGTATTGATTGGATATGTGAAATTTTTTTTGACTGAATCCAAAAACCATACTTTTAATCTTTCATTCTTTGATTAAGCAGTCTTAAATATTACTGTAGTCAGTAGTCTATTAATTCGACCTTCTTTTCTCTCCTACCTCTGCTAATGACTATGGTATAAGAACATTCAAATAAAGCAAATCTAATTGATAAAAACGGTTTGTCAGAAATATTAAAATCGTATTGAATTGACCGATATGATGGCAACTACTCTTATTGCTACTTCTATTGTTACTTACTCTGCAATTACTATCTGTTTCTCTCTTATTACTGAGAATGCTGAATCTGGATCTGGATCGAGTTTGCCAAGGGTGATCAAATCATTGACCAAAGCACCTAGGCTTCACTAGGCCCGTTGTGTCTCCTGACTGGGACAGCTCTCCGTTGTTCTATTGTTCTATCACTCATTTAGCCATCCAAGGTGACGAGCTAAGCTCAGCACAACGCTTGGGAGGGTTTCCCTAATGTTGGCCATGTTCGGCCAGAGCTCCCCTAGCATGGATTCTCTATGGTAGGCGAGAGCCGGGCAGGTGGTTAACATATGCTTCACTGTCTCGTCCTCTTCTTCACATGCTCTACATATGGGGATTTCCACCAGACCCACAGTAAACAAGTGTTTCCTCAGCTGACAGTGACCCGTAAGGATACCTGTGATAAGACGCAGATTTCTTTGGGACAGTCGCAGATAGTATTCAACTGTTTCCAGATTGTTTTGTTTGAGGATGTCAGTTACGCATTTTAGTCTTGGCGCGATCGGGGGCCCGTCCGTGGTATCACTGAGAGCCGAACTAGCCCGCGCCAGCTCGTCTGCCTTGCTATTGCCTTTTTCATTATTGTGTCTCATGACCCAATATTGTTTGATTGTGCTGCTTGTTTCAGGGTGTTGTGACATTCTTTAACTAGTCTTGATGTGATCTTTTGATCACTCACTGCTAGTATTGCTGTCCTACTGTCTATAATGCTGAATTTCTATTAACATTTACTACTTAATTTTTTTATATAGAAATATAGCTTATTTTGCTCAATGTCATAGAAATCTGACTTGTCTTTAAATTTTTCTTTATTTTTGCTAGTTGTTTTTAACAGTTACCTCTTTGGATTAAATAACATTCACTTCAATCCAGTTGGGTTACAAATAATTGTCCAACTTAATGTAATTGTTGTAAATAAATATGTAGCTTTACGGTTAGATCCTTTTACATAATTAACTTATCTATAGTCTCCTCAATTTTAATACTTCTTTTAATTATTTTTCAGGACACATTTGGTAGTAACCACTTTCCAGTTATTATGGAAGTATCACTTTAATCAAACGTCCATACTTGACCCCAACGTTCATTAATAATTTTTATGGAATATTTTTAAGACTTCGATAAATCCCTTACAGATGTTGACTCATATTTATTCTTTTTTTATAAAATAAAACTCGCTACTAAAAGATAGGACATCAGTTATCAGTCTTTCCCGTTTGCCTTGGTGGGATTTCTTTTGTATTCCCTTAAAAAGGTAATTAAACAATATTGTAAAAGAAGATATTTTACCAAGAAAAACTCCTTTTTAGATCTTCAAATACAGTTTTAAAACTTCAGTACGGAAAGCATTAATTAATGTATATAAAGTATTTTTTAACTTTATCTTTTGGAAATAAAGTGCTGATGATCTTGATAGCTTCTTTTACAAACTCACACTCTTTCTTAGAAGTTACAGAAACTCCTCTCTCTTGCATCTCTCTTAACTTTTCCTCAGCAGAACCCGAATAATCTTTATTTCAAATAAAATATTTCAGATCCTTTTAAAGATAGAATTCCATAGTTAATGTTCTGTAAATTTTGTTATCTAATAAATTCTAATACAGAAAGTAATTTTAATGGGTGTTTCATCTTTCTTTTGTGACATATGCTTATACCATTCAGTCACGATATGGTTTGCATTATTAATGAAAGCTACACTAAGAGGGTCCCAATATTATAATTTATTTATTTATTTATTTATGTTTAGTTCGATTCTTTTTTAGAATATTACATCGTTAATATTAACATAAAACATATAATAGATTAAAAAAATATTAAAATTAAAATTAAGATTAAGTACATACAATTTTTGCCATTATAGTCAACAATTAATATTATAAAAATTCATTTAAGGAGTAATATGGATTTGACAGGAAGAACTTTTTTACATTTATATTAAATTGTTTTTTTGTTGTACTTGCATTTAACCTTATGCCTAGTGTTGCTAACTTATTAATCACCTTTATACCTATATACTTAGCGCTCTTTTCATATGCGGCCGTGCGATGTTTCGGTATACTCAATGCTGACCCATTGCGAGTAGATTTTGCACCAATTGAGTCATTTGTTTCATATTCTTGAATATTTTCGAACATATGCATTGCTACCTTATATAAATATAAAGAAGTGATTGTCATAATACTCAATTTTGTGAAATATGGTTTACAGTGTTCTTACCATGATAGGCTGGCTATTAATCTAATTATTTTTTTCTGAATTTTCAGAAGTCTGTGTGTATGCACAGTGCTTCCCCATATTACAATTCCGTATTCCAGGTGGGATTTAATATGTGCATTATAAAATGTAACAAGTGCCCTATCATTAACACATTTTTTTAGGTTTAGTAGCGCAAAATGTCCTTTATTGATTTTGTTTATAATCTGATCAACATGACTTCCCCAAGTAAGTTTATTGTCTATAAGTAATCCTAAGTATTATGTTACATTAGTTACCGGGATTGAACTCTCTGATGCCTTTACTAGTATGCTAGCTGGGTTTGCAGTATTATTAGATGAAGTGAATGTCATTACTACCGATTTAAGAGAATTTAGATAGAGATTATTTTGTTGACACCACTGCTCAATTTTGTTTGTGGCCATGTTACAATGATTAACTGTTTGCTGGTTATTTTCACCTTGTATAATTATAACGGTATCATCTGCATACTGTTCTAATTTCATATGTGTATTCATAATCACTGTTTGTGATAAATCGTTACTGTATATTAAAAAGAGCAGTGGTGACAATATTCCTCCTTGAGGTAAACCGATGTTTGTTATTCGATCATGCGAAGTGTAAGGCACAAATACTTCATTCGGGGTACTTCCCATAATTTGAACATATTGTACTCTATTATGCAAATAACTTTCAAACCATGATATAGTTGTTTCACACAGACCATACATTTTTAGTTTGCTAAGTAGTAGTTTATGTTCTACTGTATCGAACGCCCTTGTGAAATCATAAAAAATACCTGAGACCTTCCTACTGTTATCTAAATTATCAGCTATATATTGGATTACTTCGTACAATGCTGTTTGTGTGCTTTTTCCTTGCACAAATCTATGATGCGTAGTCGATAGTAGTTGATTAATTTGGAAGTATTCTGTTAATTTGTTACCCATAGCTTTGTCAAATATTTTGGCGAAGATGCATAGATTTGCTATGGCTCTGTAATTTTTGTAATCCTTCCTATCTCCCTTTTTGTGTATAGGGGTTATCTTAGCTATTTTCAGTTTATCTGGATATTTTCCCGTCCTAAATGAATAATTAATAATATTCGTTAAAGGATACGCTATAAGGTCTGCCACATCATGCAATATATTACAAGGAATATCATCTGGTCCTATTGATTTTTTATTAGAAACTGTTTTTATAATTTTTATTATTTCATTTTCATTCATTATTGGAAAATTAAATTTTTTATCTGTCAATTTTTCATAATAGTTGTCTCTATTTGTTTGTTGTTTTTGTATTTTAACAGAATCTACGAAGTAATCATTAAATATATCTGCAATAGAATTTGGATCATTTACCTTATTATTACCAATAGTGAGACTAATTTTATTGTCAGTATGTGATGTATTTTTTGATATATTAATATTGCTTTTAATTAAATCCCAGGCTGCTTTTGTAATATTGTGAGATTTTGTAATATGTTCTGCATAGAATTGTTTTTTAGTGGTTTGTATTAGTGTGTTATATGTTTTCTTTAGTTGATCATAATTTCTTTTAAGATTTTGATCTTTTGTGAGTTTCCATATCCAGTGCATATTTTTTATTTCCTTTATTCCTATTTATTCCTTATTTATTACATGAGAAGGATATTTATATTTTGGAGTTGATTGGCAGAAGACTATGGACACAAATTGGTTCACCAACATTGAAACTTACACGTAACTTGATAGCATACACAGATTTTGAAATAAAAACCCTTGGTATAACTGAAGTTAACATTGAAGCATAACAAAAATCAAGTTCTAAAAGTGTATGTAGTTGATGGGAACGATTTTCCATTATTTGGTTTAGATTGCCAATGCCAACAGGAGCAAAAATATGTCATACTAAGGAAAGTACGGTAAAAACGGAACAAGTAGACGATGCAGAGCTCCAACAAATTCTCAAAAATCATCAAGAACTTTTTAATGGAAAGCTAGGTTCAATTAACAGATTGATAAAGATTCATATTGACCCGGAGGTAACACCTAAGGCTTTTCGACCCCAGCCGGTACCTATCGCATTACAGGAACAAGAGGCAGAACTCAAACGTTTAAAAACAGAGGGTATTAGAATGGGCAACACCCATTGTAATAGCGGTTAAGTCAAATGGCAATGCACGAATTTGTGGCGATTTTCGTGTAACTATCAATCCACATGTACAACGAGACGATTACCCGATTCCTCGTTTTGATGACATAATGTCTAAGCTAGCAGGTGGTCAACAATTTACAAAAACATTAGACATTATGTCATCAAAACGAGGAATCGGGTAATCGTCTCGTTGTACATGTGGATTGATAGTTACACGAAAATCGCCACAAATTCGTGCATTGCCATTTGACTTAACCGCTATTACAATGGGTGTTGCCCATTCTACACCCTGAGTTATCATGTCTACTGGTTCGAGAATACCACCTGCTAGTTTAGACATTATGTCATCAAAACTTACTTACAACTCAACGTGCATCCAGAATCGAGAAAGTACTTGGTCATATCAACACATAAGGGATATTTCAGTTACAAAAGGTTACGTTTTGGAATATCTTTCGCTCCATCATTCTTTCAACGAACAATGGATATTACACTATCAGGAATTGATGGAATAATTTGTTACCTTGATGATATTATTCTCATAACAGCTCCAAATATAACACAACACATACAAAGAAAACAACAAGTATTAAAACGATTAACGAACGCAGGAATTAAAACACATCAATCAAAATGTGCTTGGTAGTTTCCTTAGGACATCGAATCGAATAGGAGCAGTATTATTTCACAAGGATGGCAATAATGTGTTTAGGCCAATATCCCATAAATCCGGAACTCTGATGTTGAATTTAGATATAAAACAATTGATAAGGAAGCACTTGCTATCATATTTGCGCAACAAAATTTCATCAATATCTTTATGGTAGACATTTCACTTTATTAACAGATGTTTGTCTTACATGTTCTTTCTATTAATCCTTTAGAAACTACTTCATATACAAGTATTAATAACCAGTTAAAATTATTATGTAGCCAATACAATGAATCACACATTAAGAAGGAGAAAACATTTGTAAGATAGCTTTCAACTTTATTTGTATACAATTAGTTTAAGAAAATCCAACACATGATGCAATTGTTTTATGAAAAAACAATCGATCAAAACAAATTACGTGACACGGAGGTCGTCGATTTGATAAAACCGCATTACATGTGCCACCGAGTTGTTTCAAATAAATACATGTTCGTTTCAAAATCGACAACATCTAGAAACAAACAGTTTTTCGATTAAGATGTAAACAGTCCCATTTCGATATCGTCTTTTGTGCTCTGCGCATTGGAACGTCGCGATAACGAGGTGAAATTATCGTCCTGTTCATAAACGCTCATTATTTACTTTCCATATCGAGCTCGGGGGTTACGACCTTTTGCGTTTTTATCGAAATTTATGGAAATTTATGTGATTTCACTCGGCGTTATCAATAGCACCAACTTCGCTCTACAAATATATAACCGAACCAACATTCGTGCTTGAATAATTGTCTAACTACACTAACCGGATATTCTCTAGATGCGTAGATGTAACGTTAAATGGAAACAAAAATATTATAGTATTATAAAACTGTAGGTAATTCTTCATATATTTTTAATATGAAACTGATTAAGATTGTATTTAAATTGTATTGAAAACATTAACACTTCACAAATTTGTTTTTATTTTAATTTTTTTTAGTTAATAAAAACAAAGAAAGTGTTAATGTTTTCAATACAATTTACTATAATAATAATCTTCACGTAACTTGAGAAATATATTTCATATAGTTGTTGACAGTTACAAACGTATACGAGGTGTTTCTAAAAAGTTCACGGAATTCCCTCCCCACGGTTTGTTGTGGAGTAGTTGGGGCAAGCCAGTGACTTCGCCCCACTCTTTGTACTCTAACTGAACCTCAGTCCTAGTTTCATCGGCTTCTGCGGTTGTGTGAATTTTTTTCTTTACCCTGTCTAAGTATCGCGTCGCCAACATGGAAATTTCTTCTAATGAGGAACAGCGAATCATCATTAAATTTCTCTCTCAAATTTTGACGGACTTGAATATAGTTTATGGTGATGATTCCTTAAAAAAAACTGCTATTCACAAGTGGGTAATTCGATTCAAGGAAGGACGGGACAGTGTGAAGGACGAAGAATGAGAAGGACGTCCTTCCACTTCAAAAACTGAAGCAAACATGATGGCGTAAGAAGTTGAAGTTTTTAATAGGTTGAAAGCCCGTGTTTTTCGATATTTTGTAATTCAGATTACCGTCCTGTAGGGATTCGACCGAGAGCAGCCAACGAGGGCAGTTGTATTATCTCCAGCTGTTTTTTGTTCACTAGCTATTGTACATATGAGTTATCTTTCTATTCTACCCACTTTGATCTTTATTTTCTCTCATTTTTCTTATTCTTTTTTCTTTTAAGTCGAAACACTTTGCATATGTAGTGACTATTATTATAAAAATGGGCATACGTCCACAAATACTTCTTTATTAACTCATTCTCAAATCCCACACACACCCATTATAGGAATTCCAACTGTAGCACATATTACCTCTCTGTTACTAAACTGCCCAAAAAGAAACATTCCTCCTCCTCTACAGGCATAGAAAATTTAACAAAACAAATATATCATGTTATTATCTGCCCCAAAACGTCCCCCATCCCAAAAAAATTCTGACTAACAGTGCGACTCCTAAGAATTCCACAACCAATAAAAAACTTTATTCCTCTAATCCTTCCTCTTTCACTGAAAAAATAAAGGAATTAATTCCACTCGACACTCAAAAAATTAATCGCCTCTCATCAGCTCATGATAATTACAATCAATCGAATAAAAATTCTTCAATGGATTATTAGGAGTTATAATTGTAATAAAGGAAACCTAATCAACACAGAAAATCCTGAGATAATTTGTCTTTCAGAAAGCTGGCTTAACCAATCAAACTACATCAAATATAAAAGTTTTACTTCCATCTATAAAAACCGCCCAGACGACAAAGGTGAAGTAGTTGTTCTTATCAAACCATCTGTTGCCTTTTCTGAGATCAATATAAATTCCCTCTCAACGAAAGCGCCCTATTTATAGTTATTCAAATCAAATCCACTGTAATAATTTCGGGGAACATTCCTTTCACAATCATCCTCCCCTCAGAGTCTTTAACTTTATTTTCTGAGCTCTCAGTTTATCTTGGTAGGTGACTTTAATTGCCACATGGCCCAACTTAATGATGTGTTTTCAATTGCCGTAGGGAAAATCCTAAAAGAAGGCTTCGAATTTTTTAACCTGATCATTTTGAATGATAACCAACCCAGATTTTTTAACTCTTTTACCTCATACAAAAGTATCATAGACCTTTCCATCTCATTTACCTTAACAGAATCTTTCACTCTTGTGGATACTTATGGAAGTAATCATGTCCCAATCATTACGATTTTGCATCCAACTGGCTGCTATTATCCTAAAACTGGGCACATTAGTCCATCCCGAAAATCTCACCTAGCAAAGTACGTTGATTTTTAAAAGGAATAAAAAATATATTTCACAGTTTATGAACTTTCACAATTAGAAGGAAGGAATATATATGTCATATATCTATCATGCTGATATTAACTGCTAAAAGATTTTTCCAAAAAAATGGGGAAAAATCAACCACTATGCAGAAAAATCAAGGGTTTGAGTCGAAAAACTTACTTACATATAAAATCCACTCGTGCTTCTTTTGTTCAAAATTTCATGTTTGTTTTTTTTTGTATAATTTTTTAAAGAATAAAATAAAGAATAAATAAAGAGTAGAAAAACAATTGGTTTTGTTTGGTCTAACCAACGCGTTAGACTTGTGCCGGGCAAAATAAGACAAGAGTTTTAAAACTTTAGATATCTTAAAAAAATGCTGGAAATTTATAGAACACTTCAATTCCCTTCACTTTAACATCTCAAGCTGTAATGAGACTGATGTTGTTTGTTTTACAGTATCTAATCACAACCTTCAATTCATGTGAGGGAGGTAGGTAGATATGCAGAAATTAGGAAAACCTTCCCTTCTAAACAACCACTGTTAAATCCAGTGTGGAAAATTGAGGCGTAAATATAGCAAACGGTTCTCAACTTCTTCGTTTCATATTGGCGGGTGAAAATATACATGCACGCGTCTTCTGATTTTGTGCACCATGAAAGATGGTGCCTTTCAAATGACCCAATCCATATATCCTGTTTTCCGCTACATAGGGTTCTTGGATTAAGACCAGGGTATTACCATTGCTTTAGAGGTTGTGGTTTAATGTTTTAACCGTTTTCTTGCAAAATTGTATTTTTATTTTAATTATTCTTGGTTCTTTCACTTTTATTATATGAATTTCAAAAAAAATCTTAAAGGTGATATTATTCTATGGTTGTTAATTTAGTAGATTATAAGAGTATAAATCACTCCTCACTTAAGCTTGGGAGCTGCTCTTTGGATGGGGTTATTGTCAAAGTTCATCTCTGTTGACCTCAGCTTCCCTTGAGAATTTGTATCTGAATCAACACTTTCCATTCTTGCCATGATATCCAGAGGCTAACCAGGCAACCATTGGGTAACCTTTATAAGCTTTGGAATCACCGTTAGTTTTGCCCCTGCCAATAGTGAGACTAGTTTATCGACTGACTTCGAAAGCCAGTCTAAGTACGATTAATTCATACAGGTAATTCTGATGATCTCATCGATTGAAGATGGTGCTGACACCGTCCGATATTGCCCTGGCCAATTTGGAGGTGAGAGTACTATCCAAGATCTTAACTTGTTCCTCTGTGAATTTCCTCAGAAGGTTATTGCACTTGGAAATGCCAGTTAGTAGCCTCCTGGTAGCTGGGTCTTGAGGTTGATGAGTGATTACCTACTTCTACTTACCCTTGACAGGCAGAGTCTTCCGATCTGTTCCTATTCTTATTTTTACCTTAACCGTTAGATCTCGTAGAGGTGATCGCTCTCGGCAAGGTCTTAGGTTTCTCAAGGGCTGCCAGCGGGCGTCGATTCTTTGCTTGGCTGATAACCATTCTGGAGTTGTGGAAGAAGTACCTGAAACAGGAGGGTTGACAGAGCCATCAGTCCTCTTTAGGTGAAGGTTGCCCTTCAGCCTTGTCAGTTTTTTGTGGGTGTGTCCGAAGATAAACCCTCTAGAGGTTTTGCTGTGGTGATTTTTCCATATTTTATATAATAAAAATTGTTTTTTTTTTTGAGAATTACAAATTATTTTTACGTCATCTTCTTGTTATTTGAAATTTATTATATTTATTTTTAAATGTTTTGAATTATTTGAAGCATAATAATAACAAAAGTTTAATTTTAGTTGTTTTCTCTAAATTTAGTTTTAGAATTTTCAAATCATTTAGAAATTGTGATTTTATTGTCAAATATTTTTTGATTATTTAATTTTTATAGGTTTTTTGGGAATTGTCATTTTCTTTTAGATATTTTACATTCTTTTTAAATATCCGCAAAAGTGTTAGTTTTAAATTGCTTTTTTTATAATATGCAAATTCAACTTTTATGAATCACCCTACTCATTTCTTTCTTCCAATATTACATTTGCAGAATTGGATTCTGCCTTAAAATACAGAAAAGGTTCATAAAGATAGATAGAATATCCTACTCAATGTTTAAAAACCTCCCACTCAAAGGTAAACTTACTCTAGTAATGTTTTATAATAATATTCTACTTACAGGCATTATATCAAAATATTGGTATGAACAAATTCATACTCATTTTAAAGCCAAATAAAGACCCCAATCTTCCAACCAGTTACCGCCCTATAGCCTCAACCTCCTGTCTACTAAAGTTATTTGAACTTATAATAAAACACCGTCTAGATTGATGGCCAGAAAACAATCAAATATATCCTTCTCTTCTGTTTGGCTTCAGAGAGAGTAAATGTACATTTGACAATATTATGTAACTTATCTCACACATTCAATCTGAATTGCTAATTAATTACAGTTGCCGTTTTTTGGATATATTAGCTGCTTTTAATTCAGTAGTGCCTTCAGTCCGTAACCAAGAACTTTTCTCCTTAAATATCCCTCACTTGATTATTAGAGTAATATGGGCTTTAATAAAATGCAAAATTTTATTTCTTAAAAACGACTATTCATAAAACAATCCTCGGACATCACACATTAGTTTACCTCAAGGTTCTATCCTGAGCCCTTTTTTGTACACACGTTACACGCAAGAACAGTAAAATTTGTTAAAACCCTACAGTTCTACAATGTGCAGTTTATGTCATCTTATATTGTTCTGCTAACAACTTTCAATCACTGTTTAATCGTTTAAATGGAGCCCTTTTAGATCTATCAGACTGGCTTTACTATCAAAGCCTTTCCCGCTCTCCTCAAAAGTCCAAAAATATAATCGAAGATAATCCCATCCTTTAAGTTCAGTCAGTTAAATACCTGGTACTAAAGATTGATTCTTCCGTTTCTTGGAATTTTCATATTCAGAAGTTGAAAGTTTCTACACACAATTTTAAACATTCTCAAAACAATAGCACACACATGGTGGAATCCTGATCCTAAAACCCAACTGTCTTTGTACAAATCGTTGATTAGATCTAAGATCGAATATGCAATGATAGCGATGAACCCCCTCTCTAAAATGCTTTTACAAGAACTTGATAAACTACAAACTTGCCTGCGAGTGATACTTGGATCCATGAAATTAGCGCCCTCTAGAGCTCTGGAGGTAGGAAGCTGCATTCCTTTAATTTCTCTGAAGATGTCATTCACCTCTAGTAAATATTTGTTAGAAGCATCCTTGGGTCTAAAAATAAAACATTTACCCTCTTTATAGGAAATTATTCCTCAATTTCATAGTTAAATATAATACAAAGTCCTTTTCTTCCTTATTAAAACTCTCCATACACCTCAAACGTTTCCCCCATTAAAATCGTATACAATTTACGGATATCCTCCATCTCCAAACTGGATATCAACTCAGTTTTTTTACACTTGTAATTTAAAAGTGCTAAGGTTTTCACCTCTGTTTTACTGATGGATCAAAGTCCTATTATGAGAGATAATACAACTTTTTTGCTCCTTTGCTGTATATATTGAAAACCAACTAACCATAAGCAAAAGAATTCCAAACATTTGTTCAGTCATCACGGCAGAACTTCTTGCCATTAAGGATTATCTAAACCTGGTCCGTCAATTGAGGTTCAAAAGGGTGGTGATTTTCACTGAGTCCAGGTGTGCACTTTAAGTACTGGAACTGTATTGTTAACCAAAAACTATCCACCCTTGCGGCGGAAACACATTACCTCTATGAATGCCTCTCAAAAGAGCTAAATTACGAAATGTATCTATGTTGGCTTCCTAGCCATTCAGATATTACTGGTAATAAAACTGCAAAACCTTTTATATCTTCAATCATCTCCTTATCAGGGTTGTTTTAAAGTTTTTAAATAGCCTAAAAGCTAAGTGGCAGATGCTTTGGTCTGACACGTCGTTCTATTACAAATACTTTTCTTATCGGCCAATAATGAATATTAATCCCTATGTTTCAGTGATAAAATATTAAGCAGAAGATTCATTACCTCACTAATGAGAATGAAGACAGGTCATAATTCTTCGCCAAGCCATTTATATAAAATCAAATAAATACCCTCCTCTTTGTGTTTGTGTTGCAGCTGTGGTGGTTTTGAAGATCTCGACCATATGTTTTTCTATTGTAAAAACTACTATGATAAATGTTCTGATTTTTATTTTGCACTGGTCTACCTTGGACATCAGACTCCTCTAAAAAATTTCCTGTTTTATGTGATGATAACACCCGCCGTCAGTTCAATAGTAGCATAGCAACTGTAATAAGGTATTCTCATGGTTTGGTCTATGAAATTTTGAACGATCGTTTGAATTTCCGGAAAGTTTGCGCAAGGGTACGTAGACAACTGACTGTGGAACCTAAAAGGAATCGAATGGGCTTATCCTTGCAACACATCTCTCAGTATGCCGATGAAGGGAAGACATGCTTAACAGGATTATTACTGGTGATGAATCATGGGTGCATCACTACCAACCCGAAACAAAACGTGATTCAATGCAATGGAAAAATTCTTCTTCACCGTCTTCAACGAAATTCGAGGCTTTTCAAATTGGTTTTAGTGTTTACAATAAAACCAATTTGAAAATCTAAATAGTGAATATGGATTTTTTGGATTAAGTGCCTCAACAATCAATCAATTGAAATTCAAGGCTGTGCCCTCAGCTATAAGAATATGATTACCGTGTTCTGAGATTATAAAGGAGTACTCCTAGCCCATTTCCAGAATAGGGGTGAGAATGTTAATGCTGAATTGTACTGTAGAGTTTTGTTGTTGCTTCGGAATGCAATTCGAAGAAATCGTCCAGGAATAACCCTAAACACGGCACGACCCCCCCGACACAATGAGATCCCTCCCAGGTAGGTACCCCCACCACACGGGATGTACTGGGCGTTCCAAACTGCACTGTTTGTTTTGCCGCACCCTGTACATTCGACTCTACGAAAATGTTATGTTACATCTTACTTTTGGATGTTCCTAACTGTATCTATTAACCGATACTTTTCATGAATTCTGGCATGTTGATTGTGGTTTCAAAAGCAGAACCATCAAGATATTTACCCATAGTACTTTACCAGTTATTTCTGTAAGTAGCACAGACGGGTGGCAAATTGTAGCCTTTCATGGTTTTTGGAATCTTTTAAGATTTAAAGTAAGCCCAGTCTTGTTTTTGAAGAGAGCGTTTTACAACTGAAATGCCTCGTCCTGATATCAATGCGTATTTATCTATTTATCAGAAGACTGTCACCAAATCATTGTTTTACCAACAACGTGAATCTGATTATGTTGGTATAGCAGGAGCATCGTGTAATATATTTGAAGACTTCTGTGACTTTTGTTTTATCCTAAACAATCGCGTTTGTAAATCCAAACTGCCTAATATCTGCAGACTTGTTGAGCTCCTTGAAAACTTTGGAGCGTTACATATCAACAAACGCTCTTGCAAAATTGTGAAATAATTTTGGGTTCCAATCATATTTTAAATGTGCTCATATGTAACGAAGTAGTCCTTTGTAAAGTTAGTCCATTAAATAAGCTCAGCTCAAAAAGGCTCTCCGACGCGAATTGGTCGTCAACTCGCATTACGCAAGAATAATCGGATAGTCAGTACTTGACTATGTCTAATTTCAGAGATCTTGGTGACGATTTCTTCTCCTTGATATTCAAAATTGAGTTTTGGGAAATGACATAGTTTTCATAAATCTTCTGACTTTTTGGCTAAACCTTTGCGTATAAATGATTCGTTGTTATTGGACCCTCATAGAAAGTTTTGGATCAGTTATATTGTTACTTATTTTCATATAACTTTTTATTGGTTTGAAAATATACGAGGGTAGATTGAAAAGTTTCCGGTATGGGCAAGAAAACGCAGTAATTTAACAGGTTTATTTTTTATTTTTCAACATAGTACCCTTGCAGGGCGATACACTTTTCCCAGCGGTGCTCCAACTTTTTTAAGCCTTCAAAAAATACGATTTCGGGAACTCTGCAAAATAAGGTTTAGTGGCGTCGATGACCTCCTAGTAGAGTACGGGGGATGCGGCACCACCTCGTAGCCCAATTCAACCAATTTAGCATTGGCGATTCGGGATGAATGGGTCGGCGCGTTGTCGTGGTGGAAGAGCACTTTTTTCCGCTGCAAATGCCGTTTCTCCTTCAATATGCCGTTGAATTGATCCAATAAATCTCTGTAGTATTGTCCCGTGATAGGTCTTCCCTTCTGCAAAAAGTCGATGTGTATCACACCTTGCGAATCCCAAAAAACGGTGGCCATGACCTTTCCAGCCGATGGGACAGTCTTTGCCTTCTTCGGAGCAGATTCGCCTGGAGAAATCCACTGCTTCGACTGCTGCTTGGTTTCTGGTGTGTAGTGGAGGATCCATGTTTCATCCACGGTCACGAATCGGCGAAAAAATCCGTTGGATTACGCTTTAACAAGGCCAAACACTCTTTCGAAGTGGTCACACGATTTCGCTTGTTGTCCATAGTCAGCAAACGCGGCCCCATCGCGCCGACAGCTTCCTCATGCCCAAATGTTCGTGCACGATATTTTGCACACGTTCATATTAGATGCCCGTGGTCTCTACTATTTCGCGCAACTTCACTCGTCGATCGGCTAACACGAGATCATGGACTTTGTCGACCATTTCTTCATTTGTGGCCGTTTTTGTACGTCCACTGCGTGGTTCAGCCTTGGTGCTCGTACGGCCACGTTTGAACTCGCTCACCCAGAAACTAATAGTCGAAAATGAAGGTGTGGATGTGCCATGAACTTTCTGCAAAATATCTCGTATCTCCGTCGCCTTTTTCCCATCCATCCAGAAATGTTTGATGACTGCACGAAATTCGTTTTTATCTTTTTGCAAAAGTGCCTGACTTGCTTCACAAGACATCCTAATAAACAAAAACGGAACGACGCACGTGTCTGAAAATTTGACAGCTTACCTAAAATAGGTTAGCCTTGACAACCATCATAACAATTTCACGATACGCGCGCCATATCTTGCCCATTCCGGAAACTTTTCAATCTACCCTCGTATTACTGTTCGATAATAGAAATAGAAACATAATTAATTGTATAACGTTTTTAATAATTTGCAATCTGAACGAGATTATTTTAAACGTTTATAATTAGATTTACATTACATGCATCTTAAATAAGATCATTAAATATCTTTAATATCTTATAAAATCCAACAAAGCTGTTACGTACCTAAATAATTTATGTATATTCTGTAACTATTGTATGCTGTTTAATCCAATATTATATTAATTTTATTTAATAATGCAGCATTAAAAATGATGCGCTCTATCACTGCCACCGTTTATCCATAACAAGGTCAGATCACTTTTTTTAAAAGAAAGGTATTACAGATAAGACTCACGTTGTGGAGCAACATCTTCCACACAAATCAAAGCTAAGACACACACATTACCCACACATATCGAAAAAGACTGGAAAGCGGCGGTTCGGGTTATCACAGCCTGAACTGTGTCTAGACCCCGGATACGATCGTATATTTTAGAAACCAATTTACTAAATAATGAGAACGGTTATTACTAATTAATTGTAACAATTTTCAATGTTTATGAGAAAATAATCGGAATCTTTTATTTCATTTACAAATATCAAAAATACCTGTCATTATTTTTATTACCTACCTACTAGAGTACTCATCGGAAGAAAAAGTGTTAGAAATAGAGAAAGTCATACAAATTAATTTGTTGAATAACAAAAATATTTCTTGTAAATATTTACAGACCAATTATGATATGTGTAGCCATGTTTATTATTAGAATATAAAGAAAAAATCTGAAGAATAACATGACGTTCCGTATCTCGGGCTTACATAGATTTTATGAAATTAATGACTTCGCGCAAAATTTTGGATTTTCATTGTTTGATCAATATAGACCACTCCTTGAAAATCTTTTTTTTTCTGATTTTTTGAATTTTTTTAACATTAGCCTAGTATAATAACATTAGGCTTCGAATGACGACCAAAATTTTGTACATAAAAATATTTTCTGACTGTCTAGAATTTTATGAGATAACATTTTATTTTACACAGCCTTCTATGATAGTATTGAATTTTCCACGGTAATTTTTTCCTCATTACTCTGTCTGTCTAGATCCTTCTATGGCAATACATTTTTTTGGTTGTAATATATATTTTATAAAAATGTTTAACGCGGTGACAATTTGTATGAAATGTAATTGCTTCAATTTCCTCTAAAGATGTTTCATGATTATGACAGTTTATTACATTTTTTATATTTTCACGCACTTTTGCACTCCTTGAACACTGACATTTCGGCAACGCAAAAAATTATCTTTTTAGCTTTTAGTCTTTCAGTAAGACCTGATCCAGATTTAATAGACATATAAACATCTTTATTGAAAATAGTGTTACATTTGATATGATACAACAACTACTATTCTGTTTCTGCTTTTCTTTTGGCTATCGACCGATGGTCTTTTTGCCCGTTATTCATCTCAAAAATGAATGATCCTATTGAGATGAAACTTTAAACCTAAGATTTTATCGTTAAGAACTGGAATTAAAAAGCTTTTGGTGAACATTCAAAAACCGGAAGTGGATGTTTACTCGAGGCCGTTTTTAGTTTTTTTCCGATATTTTTTTTTTAAATTGAAAAATATTACTACAAAACTCAAGTAAAATATAGTGAGTACTATGATGGCCACATCACCATTTTGTTATGATCGGATTTTGTAGGTTATGTTCTTCGTTATTGTATTTGTGTTGTTTTATTATTATTGATTTGTTACTTACTTGTATGGTTGTTCTATGTATTATGTTTGGCGTGGTTGTATTGGTTTATTTAATTTTAATTTTAATTATTTATATGTATTTATATTTGTGTGTTTTTTGTGTTATATATTGATGTATTTCGTCTGCGCGTGTGTGTTTGCATATGTGGAGAATGGTTTTAGTTTTTTGAAAATTGGTTCTGTGTCCTAGAAGTATTAGATCATTTAATAATAATAATAATAATATTTCTTTATTGTCGAACAGATAAACCACAAGAGGACATTATTAAGTACATTATACTATAAAAAATAAAACATAAATTATAAATAATTTGTTTCTACTTCTAACTTAAAAACTACTTGACATGATGAAGTTACATGTTTTCGCACTGTGAGGCGTGGAGTATTAAATTGAACCATGGAAAGTAACTGGGGTGAATACTATTATTTGCTTATTAATTTCATTGTGAACGATCCACTGGCTTTGTCTCTTCGCGCAGATAGTGATGTACAGTTATGCGTTTATAATAATTGTGTATAATCAACAGCTTGATCTGGATATATTCCATCAATTTTGAAACTGAGAAATTTCAGTAAACGTTTCTGGACCCGCTCTATTGTCAGGGAACCGCTTACATAATATGGATACCATATAATTGAAGAATATTCTAGCTTGTTACGAACTAATGTAAAATATAAAATTTTCAATAAGTTATTATCATCAAAGTAACAAGATATACGCATTAAGAAACCAAGTAATTTAAAGGACGATATGCTGACTGCAAGAATATGATCTAAAAACGTTAAACGAGAGTCAAATATAACACCAAGATCTTTCATTGTGATATTGCGTCAAATAATATCATTACCAATTCTGTAAGGATATGCAGTTGCATTATGTTTTCGCGTGTATGAGACGATGCTGCATTTACTGATATTTAAGAGGTACTTGTTAACCGCACACCATTCAACAATCTTATTAAGATTTCTTTGCAGTAAGAGATAGTCAGAATGATTGACAACTGTATTATATATTTTTAAATCATCCGCCTAAGCTAATACCGGACATGTTATTGATGCAATTAAATCATCTATATATAAGTTAAATAAAAGAGGACACAGGTTGGAACCTTGCGGTACACCGGAAGAAGAGACATAGTAATAGGATTTAAATCCATTGTAATGAACATAGTTTTTGCGATCCTTAAGGTACGATGCAAGAAATTGTAAAAAATCTAAGGAAAGTCCAAATGAACTAAGTTTATCCAGAAGTATTTGATGATCAATAGTATCAAATGCTTTTGAAAAGTCCGTGTATAAAAGATCGACTCGATTACGGTTATCCAGGGATTCGCAAATATATTGAATTAACAGAAACCATGTTGATGAGGTGACAAGTAAATATAAGTGTGACGATAAATAACATAATATATAATTTGTTCGAATATTTTGGCGAAATTTGAAAGTATTGAAATTAGTCTATAATTTTAAATATCAGCAATATTTCCTCGTTTTAAGATTGGTCTTATTACAGCAGTCTTCCATATCTCAGGAAAGACCATTGTGCGTAATGAAAGGTTGTATATAAGAGTTAATAGCTTTACAAATATATATTTGCAGTCTTTAATTACAAAACACGGAATGCGATCGTCACCATATATCTGCGAGTTTTTAAGCCGATTGATACTCATTATTACATCAGACTCCTGGATAATAGGTGTGATCAGTGTTTCACGATTAGTGAAAGTGTCTTTAGGTTTAATATAGCTCTTCCCAGTATTAGCTTTAGAAAACATATTAGCAAATCCGTTTACAATTTCTTGAGGTGTTGAGTATGTGGTGTTGTCGTTTTTTAGTTCAGCTGGGACTCTGGTTGTACCCTTTTTTGAATGAATAAATTTCCATAGATCAGGTTGGTTTTAAGATTGTTTTCAATTTTACTTGAGTAAACCTTATAAGCATTTGAAATTTGCAATTTAATGAGTTAACGTAATATTTTAAATTCAGTATGGTAGAAATTAGATCCTGAAGTTTTCCATTTAAGATAAAAAAAAAAATTCAATTTAATATTACGTTTAATTTCCATAGTAAACCAAGGGGGAAAATGTGATTTGTCATATTGTTTCGATAAAGGTATAGAAAAGTTAAGTATATCATACAACTTAACATAAAATGCCTCGCATGCTTCATTAACATCATTATATAATTCTAGGAATGACCAGTCAACATTTGCCAAATTCTCATATAAACTTAAAAAAATAGCCTTTTTGAAATTGTACCTGATATTTTCATTAACTGGAAAGGGTTTCTGTTTATTTATATTTGTTGATGTGTCCACGCTAAAGGTAATCGAAAGTGCAGGATGGTGTCCATCTTCTGGCACGAGTGGATATTCATCTCTTTCAGTATTAGAGAATATCACAAAATTTACATAAAACTAAATCTAGCAATCTACTATTTGAATTAATAACATTATTAAACTGCTTAGGCTGTAATATACTCATAAACTGAAACACTGCCATATGTTTTGCATTATTGGATACAGGTGGCGCATTATCAGTATATGAGGAAATATTAAAGTTGCCAATTATGAATACCGGTTGATTGAGAATAATGAGAACAATGGTTTCAAGAAAAGTATTCAATGCCTCGGAAGATATATCAGGAGGTACATATATAACCATAGTATAAAATGAAAACGTATTAAAAACACATTTACATAATATAAAATCAATTAACGGGACGCGTTGTCGTATTTGAGGCGCATCAATAATCTCATACGGAATATTTTTATTAAAGGCTATCAAAACACCCCCTCCGGTAATTCTATTAGTAGCTTGAACATTTCTATCTTGTATTATATTGAGAAATAAATAGTTCAGTTGAATAAACAGAATCACAAAGCCATGTTTCAGTAAAGAATATAACATCAAAGGAGGAATTACATATATTGTTAAAGAATATAAGAGTTTTTGAACGAAGGCCACGGGTGTTTTGATAGTAGAAGTTAAGTAATTGGTTACAGTTGGATAAATTTAGTTTTCCGAATTGAAAATCGTTGGAATTACACGTAATTCGTGCAATAATTCTATGTTCTTGGGGTTGTTGCATTGGTGGTTGTTAATTTTAAGGTGTCGTTCAAAGTTCGATGTTGTGAAGTTTCTTATATGTTCTTTAAGTCATTTGTCTATGTTTCTACCTGTTTCGCCGATGTTCGTTGCGTTACAATTATCGCATGATAGCGTATATACACTTCGCTTTTTTGTAAAATATCGGATTCTTCTTTGAAGGAAGATAATATGGTGTATATTGTGTTGTTAGTTTTGAATGCTGCTTTTATTTTGTTTTTTGTAATATTTTGGCTATTTTAAAGCTTATGTCCCATTTGCGATATGTGATGTTATTTTCTTCTTTATCTGTATATGGGGTAAGTGTGATTAAGGATTGTTTTGTTTTGTTAATTATTTTGTCTATTAAGTGTGTTGGGAATTTGTGTTTTTGTGCTAGTTCTATAATGGTATCGTATTCTTTTTTGTAGTTTTCATGGTGGTGGTGTGACGTGTATGGGATAATGGTGGCACTGTGTGATTATCATAAATCAAGATGATTACATTCACGAAAATCACAACACATAAATAAAAATAAACCCACTAAATAAATACATACAAAAAAGAAAAATATTGCCAAAATACAGCCATTCAAAAATACATCAACAATCACATACCAAACCCCAATGAACCCTACACTTCCCACCCTATATGGCACCATAAAACTACACAAAACCAACCACCACGCCAAAACATCCTTAAAAATACTACATAACTTCCCTAGTTTAAAACCCACGCACATTATAAAAAATACATAACAATAACACCAGATACACATATCATGATATTCGACATAATCAATCTATACACCAACATCTTCAACAGAAGAGACAATAGAATTACTTACTGAAGACTTGACACAACTAATTGATAATACAGAAACAGACCACGTAATTAATATCATAAAACACGTCACACAACAAAACTTCTGTATTTCTAACAATAAAATTTATCAAATGACCGATGGCTTCACCTTGGTATCACCCATATCAGGTTATCTAGATTATTTTATCAATAAGACCATAGATACTAAAATACTCTCGAACAATATCCGTTACCGACAATACATTAAAATATGGAAACGATATGTCGACAATATTTTATGCATATGGGAAGGACCAAAAGATAAAATCGAAGACTTAAAAACCTACACCTACAAACTACACAAAAACATAACATTCGCAACTGAAACAGAGTATAACAATAAAACTAACTATCTAGACATAACCGTCACTAAGAACAACAAAAAAGTAGAATATAATATCTACAGAAAACTCAAAGAACATAAAAGAAACAACATCGAACTTTGGACGACATCTAAAAATTAACAACTACCAATGCAACAACCCCAAGAACATTTTCTTAATGTCTCACAGTTTATTGTTTCACCAACTGCCTAAAAATTAATAAACAACACACTCTTGCTTTCTCAACATACTCAATATATGGTCTTGTCATGTGATTTTCCTGGCTTAAATCATCTGTTTCTTGGTTCCTCGGCAGCATAACACTCAAGAATATTCAAAGCGCTTCCTGAACATTTGGTTTTGTACTCCTCCGTTAACATTTCTGGTACACATCTTGAACACAGTTTCCGATAATTTAAGTCACAATTTCATACAAAACACAAACATTTTTAAGATACCGAAGAGATCGTGAGGCGCCTGTTCTGTTATACCTTTTCATCATCTTTTTTTCAGTATTTTGAAACTTACTATAAAATATGTCTCTTAGTAGTAGTAGTAGTGTTTGGCTATCGACCACGATAGCTATAGGATATGCAAATGACATAATAATTCTGCTTATTAAAGTGTACTCATTGTACTAAAGCAGAGTGCCCTCGATATAATGGAGAAATGGTGTACAGATAACGCTCACTCAGTAAATACAACTAAGACGGAGCTGATGCTGTTCACCAACAAAAAGCTACCCAGGATGTTCTACACCTTACTAACGCAGTGGAGGCGTTAATGTCTCTTCTTTCCCTGGATTTACACATTCAGGCCCTAATACAGCGCTTAGACTAAGAGACAAAGGCCTATGGTCTTAAAAGGCGGACCGAACTAGGCAATCCTTGGAAAAGCAAATAAGAAGAACGCTCTTCTAGGGAAGTGTCAGAATCATTCTACTCTGATCTAACTTTTCGAAAATACGCTACACTGAGGCTCCTGAAGCTACTATATACATATTCATGGATGGAGCAAATACAAGGCTTCAAGAAGCAAATGAATATGTTATGGCACTGGAGATGGCATCTGCAAATAACAGAATTGCCATATTCTGGGCCAAGACCCACTCACACACGAGAGGGAATGCTCCAGCAAAAAAGGGAGCAAGAAAACCAACAAGAGGCCTATGACCAAATCCAAAAACAATCTTTCAAACATATTGCAAGACATGCCTTTAGCCGAACACAAAGCAAGGTGAAAAAACGTCTCCACAAGTGCTTATTGTAGAAATATAATACGAACACCCAACGCTAAAGTTGTCCAATATTGTATCAATCTATCCAGGTCAAACCTAAAATTCCTGACTGGTATCCCAACTGGACACTGTCTGTTAAAGAAACACCATTATGTGTTAACAGTCGCTGAATATCTCAACTGTAGAGGGTGCAACGAGGAAGCGGAGTCGATGGAGCATATTCTGTGCTATTGTTCGTTCCACTCTGAAAACATTAAGGAAGATCCTGCTGGGGATATCATGGACAAAACCGGCCGACCAGTCCTGTTGTTTCCCAACAAAATCCTTAACTTCATCAAATGGGTGGTTGGAGAGCTAGTTATCTCATTACTGGAGGTGTGTAATGGGCCCAATCAGGGGCCTGCATACTGTGACTTCGACATCCTCCCTTTTATCTGTATCCGTATCCGTTCTTCCTTTAAGATTTTTTTTTAAAATCATAACATGGTTATCGTTGATACGCAACTGAATATTCTTTCTTAGTGTATTTGAAAAGTGGGTGGAAAACCTCTATTCCAGATTTAAATAATTAAAAGTATAATATTATGCAAAATATTAAAGATTTTATGATTTTTAATTAGTAGCGTTATATATTTATGACATATTCTACTTAGTATTTTTAAATTTCGAAAGACAATTATTAGTAATTAATGCTGAATACATTTTTAATTTTATTTTAATATTTTGTAATTTTGTTTCCTAATATGCCAAATGTACAAAAAACATGTTTTCTATTGGATACGGAAAAATTAAATTATTAGGAGTTGGTTTTGTTTTAAAATTTTATTAAATACATTTTTGTGTTGACGATACTTATATATCCCACATAGATATTATGAGTTTAGGAAATGTTTTTTGTCTTGTCTGTTAAGTTAACGAATAGAATTAATTCAGTTTTCCTTTCTCGATATTCTGTGGTCTATTGTCAAATTAAATTTTTTATATATGAAATATTTTTATAATAGGAACTAACATAGAACTTTAAATGGTTAACTCTTAAATTAATAATTTTTTGTTATATATCCTATTTTGAATCATTTTATTTTTTGGAAAAAGGTTATGAGGCCAAATGGCAACATAATGTATATTGTTTGAAACAAGTATTATGTTAAATATTGTTCCTAATCAAAAACAGCCACGGACCGGTTTCGATCTTTTTGGATCTCATCAGCGTAGCGCAGTTGGAGACAGGGAATCGAGATTTACTTAGAAGGTAACTCTCCGGGTTAACCATCGATACGATAAAACTAATGACCTACCTACGGTGGTTATTCACCCATTTGGGATCTAGTGCAACGTTTGGACAATAGATGGCACCTTTATGGTTTTATCGTATTGAAGGGATTTGTCAACAGCGACAATTATAACAATGATAATTATTAATGCTATAATTGTCGCTGTTGACAGATCCCTTCAATGTCTGTGGTTATCCACCCATTGAGATCTAGTGCAACGTTTAGACAATAGATGGCACCTTTATGGTTTTATCGCATCAATTATTATGTTTGTTTTGACTTCTATTCTACAACGCCATTCTGACACTTATTATGAGTAAATCCTTTGCAACTAGCTTGCATCGAATTTTCTTATCTCCAATAATTTAATTACAGTTTGGTCAGCTAGTACTAGGGTAACTACGTTAGTAGTAGCTGATCTTATGTTGCAATCCAATAGATCCACACTTTCTATATTTTAAAGTGATTTAAAGAAATTTGATGATCCACATAAGAATGAATACAATCTGAAAGAATAGACTCAGCTATTTTAGAAAAGACTGAAATTATTGCAACAGGATTGTAATTTTTAATATTAGAACGATCACCTGCTTTAAAAATTGGGCAAATACGTGTAATTTTCCAAAATTCTGGAAACACACCTTTAGTAAGTATCGCGTTAATAATATGAGTCAATGGAGATGCGAGTGATTAGGTCCAGTCTTTTTTAATAGAAAACTAGAAATTTGATCAAATCCCATTGTTATCTTAGATTTTACTTTCTCTAGATGGAAAGCCACAAGTTAACCCTCGAGTCCTCCATACACTTTGTAACATTTCCACACGACTGCACAACACGAACACCATCAACTTTTAGAAGAGAAGTTAGAGTAACGTTTGCAATTTTCATTGTTCTTGGAATTCTGATTATGTTTCTTTTCTTTTTTACCAAGAACTAAAATCACTTTGGATCTGACTTCATATTTTCATACGTTCGTGTAATAAAATTGTTGAAGGTGAAATTGAGGATCATTTTTTAATAATCGTTTTACTCTATCGTATTCCATTTTTATTGCTCTTTGATTTTCTGGTTTTGCCGATTTTAATTGCCTATATAATTTATTTTTACTTCGCACTATTTTTTTAAACTTTTTGTCATATCAAATAGGGAATTGTTTATCAGTTGGTCTATTTTGTTTTCTGGGAACATGCTTATCAAAGAGAATATCATAAAATTCCGCACACGCAGTTTCAGCATTGTTTATATTTATTACAGATGTCCAATCGGTTTGTAAAATATCCGCGTATAAGTTAGGAATCCTTGCAGCCTTAAAGTTGAACATCTCAACGACGTCATTATCCGATGAGAAAACCGATTCACTTCGGCAACTAATACTTCATCAGGTTTATTTACTACTACATTATACTGGCTGGGAACAAATATAAAATCCGATATTCTGTTGCTATTATTGTTTATGTAATTGTAAGACAGAGACTGTAATTTTTATTCCGTGAAATAATTCTAGCTAAACGTAAAATCAAATTTGATGTTACTCCAATGTCAGATTTGTCGACCTTGCACATCGTCTATATCGTCTATACCAAGATATTGTTCAGAGAAACAACAAGAGGTCTAATTTTGTGAAGCCTATTATGCTTGAAGCTAACTTTAATAAAGTGTATGAACCTTCGCATTATATTAAATTTGTCTATTTTATTGTGTATAGCTACCGGTGTAAATCTTGACCTAGTACCACTGACGTATATATTAGTATGCCAAAAATACTTCATACAATTTTCCTAAGAGGTATGGTGGTCTCTCAGTTTTAGTCTGAACAGCATATAAATTGGTTTTTTCTACAGTAGCAGCTTACTTGACCAAAAGCAGTTGAAACATTGTAAGGGTTGCTTTTGAGGAAACTTTGATATCTACATGGAAACGTAGCTGATTGTCATTTAAGGTCAAATACTTAGATTACAAAAATATATAATTTTTTACGGTTGCCGAAGATAGAGGCAAGTTATCTTCTGTGTCCTCTGTTTCTTATTGAATAATACATCCACTCGCACTTTTTCTAATGATCAATATCGTCGTCACAATACAATTCTGAGATTTGACAGTGTAAGACAGATTTTTAACGATTTTTGCCAAGTTTGAATTTTGTCGATTATAGCGTCGTCTGTCACGAATACAAAGAAAATTTTCAGATAAAACTTTCTTATTTTTTCCCGGAGTATTCAATTCCGTACAAAAAAAAAGTGGGGATTCCTATTTAACTTTTCTATTTCTTACCCCCTACCCCCTAGGGGGTCGAGTTTCGTATATAAATATATTTTTTTTATTCTATGTGTAATTTTCGAGATATTTCAATGTCTTCACTTAAATTGAACACCCTGTATAGACAGTTTTTGATATGGAATAGGTTAAATGAAAAAAGGAAAACTATTAAGAGAAATGTGTTGCTAAAGTCTGCAGATAGTTTTCGATGTGATTAAGTTAATTAGTAAAAAATATAAAAAAATAATTATGAAATATACAGATATACAAAAATAACTCGAACGAATTTTTGAATTAAAAAAAAAAATAAAAGGAAATCTTTTGATTATAAGTCTGTAGAAAACAATTGAATGAACCATGATTAAATAATTTCGATGAATACTGATTTTCATCAAAATACATGAAAACAAAATTAATCTATCTCGTATATTAAAAATATTCCTTCGAAGAAGGTTTAAATTGAAATATTCATATAAAATACCGAAACGTCGAAACAATTTTTTTTTCTTGATAATTAATTATTATATAATCACACTCGCCACACTCTTCATTAAGATTTTTAAAATTAAATTGATTAAAAATTTAATTTAAATTCTTTATAAGTCTAGTAAGGTCATGAGGTTAGATCGTCTGAAAAAACTTAATTTACAAACTAGTCTGTCGGAGTGGTTATATCAGATATTGTAATTATTTGCAAGACCTTCATGTGTTGTTGTTAGTCGAGCACACATATTTTGAACTATTTATAGTTTTATCTACGGAATTTTACACGATAAGTAATTTAAATCCTGCGATAATTTATGTAGTTGTTACCTCATTTAATTTAATTATGCGTGAAATGTTTAATTGTGTTACGTTTCGTTTTTGTTATAGATATTGTGTGTATGTTGTATATTCGCAATTGTATTTTACATTTTCGATTCTTGATAAAGAGTATTATTAACTTTTGTTATTTACTGAATGCACTTATAACTATTGAAATTAGTCTCTATTTCCATTTTTTTATTCAATTTAATAAGTTATCTTAAAGGATGAATAATTATCAGATAGCTTATTGTCAAACTACAAAGTGGTTTTTAGTTAAAACCCGTTTAAAGAAGTTTGAATTCACAATAATTAATTTTGGGCAAATAAATTTAAATATTGAATATAACCAATATTGATAGACTCTCGAAAAACAAAAAAAAAACACAATAAAATCGCCTTTGATTATTATGGTAAAATGCCTAAATGATCAACTCAATGAAATCAGTACACTCTAGGCAGTTCATATTGGAGTTTCTTCCAACTATTGATGTATTTCATAATGATGGTGACAACTTTGACGTTGGTAACCAATAAAAAAATATTATAGTATTCATATTTAATTAATAAGATGGGTTTGATTTTCAACCCTTATTTAACTCATTGCAATTATTTCGCCACACAGTGGCTTCTTAAGGTGAAGAATAGACATTTAAAATTACATTGTATTTTTTAATAATGCCTTTGTTGGTCTGGTGGGGGGCAGTGGTTACAGATACGAACATTTTTATTAATTTCAAATAAAATTTAATAAAAAAAAATAAAACTATGTTTGTGATTCAGTCGATTTATTTACTCATGTATATCTTAGGTTCCTGCCCTGTAGCGATTATGGTGGCAATAAAAAAACCTAGTATAATAACTACTAGAAACCTTAAACATATAGATTTGAAACTTCTGGAAGATCTTTTAAATATTACACAATTTCGATACATTCTTCAATCTTTAAATTCGTGTCATTGGAAATACTACAAAACCCTTGGAAATGTAACAACCATAGCAATTTGCAATGAAAAAAGCATTTTTTAGATTTCAGTATTAATCATAAGGGCGAAAAAGATTTATGGAATGCGTTAAAAACTATGAATATATATAGCAAATCCTCAAGCTGATTGATTTTTATAATGAAAATAAATGTACAGAATTTGATCAACTCTTAACTTTTAATCCAGTAACTAAAAGCTCGGTATATAGATATTAAATCAAATGCTACGGGTGAATATAACATAAATGTGAAGATGGTTTTGATGTGCAGACCATATATTTTACCTTATATTACACATATAATCAATAACTGTATGCTTGACAGTCATGTCCCTAATATTTGGAAAGCATCTTGTATTTTACCTTTACCAAAAATAAAAATCCCCCTAGATTTAGGATATTTAAGGCCGATTCGTGCCCTATCCTTACTATCAAAAGTCGCAGACAAAGCCGGTAAAAATAATATTTATGAGTCTATAACAAAGTATAATGTACTTGCAAGTTATTAATCTGGCTTTCGATCTTTTCATAGCTGCAATACAGCATTCATATCTATAACAGATGATATAATTATGGTGGAAAACCAACTGCCTTAGTTCTTCTTGATTATTCCAAAGCGTTTGGTACTTTCTGCCATGTACTTCTTTTCGCTATTTTATATTATGTAGGGTTTTCAAATAACGCAATCATTCTAATTAGGAGTTATTTATCTAATAGGAGACAATATGTTGAAACGGATATAGGAAGACCTATTGAGATTGATATTATCTTCGGTGAGCGACATGGCTGAATCGTTGGTCCAATTTTGTAAAAATGATCTAACAAAATATGTACAATATTTTAAGACTAATCTCTATGCCGATGACATATTTTTTATTTGATGCAATTGATGAAGAAAATGCAAATAAAATTAATAATACAGATCTAGAAAATTTGATAAAAATGTCAGACATAACTTAAAAATAAATCCTTCAAAAACATCTGTTATAATTTTTGAAAAAAGGAAAAATGAAGTCAAGAATCAAATCAAAATTTTAATTGAAGGTTTGAGAATCAAATGTGTTTATACAACAAGGAATATGGGCCTAGATATTGATTCTGATCTTCGCTTTAAGAAGCATCTAAATAAATGTATTCAAGTATCCAAGTCAACAAATTTTCTCTGAAGGTAGTAAACTTTAAATGGTCACACTATATATGGTCCATGTCTTGATAAAGATACAAAAACCCGCATTAAAAAAGTACAAAACTCATGTTTAAGATTTATGTATGATATACGTAAATATGAAAATATATCGCATAATCTAAAAGATGCCAATTGGTTAAATATGAAAAGGATGTGTTTATTGTATTGCACAACTTTGTATCATAAAATTATAATAACCAGTAAACCATCGTATCTTTATTGCAGGATAACATTTCGAACTGATGTCCATACGTTAAATTTAAGGTTTAATAATTTACTGTCACTTTCGTTTCACAAATCTATAGTCTTTAAATCAGAAGAAGCTTTACATTTAATATGTATAAATTATATAACAGAGTATCAATAAATTATAATCTCTAAGATAATATACACATTTCTGTTCCCGATACTTTAAAATTATAATTATAAACATCATTCTCTAATATGGATTATAAAAGAGTTCCTGAAGATGCATAATAAATGGTATGGATTATGTAGAATGTATATAATGTAGTTTATTTTACTATAAGGGCTAAAACTTAAATTAACGTTAGTTGTTTTTAGTACTTTTTGCACAATAAAAATGTACATTTTTTGCTTGTTTTTCTAATTGAATTGTATAGATTATTTTATGCAAATAAATTATTATTATTGTTTTACATTTCCACATGTTGCTATTTTCGTCTGATCATATTTTAAAGTTTTCTTACTTTTGTATTTTAAGGTTTATATGTTTTAATTTCATGTTATCACATTTTTTATGTTTTTGTATTGTTTATTTACGTTTACATTTTTCGCATTATTAACGTTTTAAGCTTATCGGGTTTTAACATTAAAACGGTTTAATATTTTCACATATTAATGGTTATGTGTTTTCACATATTCATGTTAAAATGTTTTAATGTTTTTACATTTTAACCAACTCATGTTTTAATATTTTACGTTTTAATATTTTCACATTTAAATTTGTAATATTTACACGTTTTAATATTTTACTTCTACTTCTACATTTTTGGATTTTAAAGTTAATACTTTTTCCATTCTAATGTTTCGTGTTTAATAACTTTGGAACAATTACTTAGTTTAACACTAAAATGATTTCACATTTCCATATTTTCTTGTTTTCATCTGATGATATTTATAAATTTTCATAAATTTAAATTTAAAATTGACACGTTTTTCCTTGTTAGTTTTTATATTGTTTACAAACGTTTTTATATTTCACATAATCAGGTTTTAAAGTTTAAACATATTTAGCTAAAGTTAATTTTAACGTTCTTGTATTATAACGTTTAATGTTTTCACGATTAAATGTTTTACCCTTTTTAATGGTTTCACTTTTTCACTTTTGGATTTTCGGGTTTTTAAAGTTCTCTCTTTTGACATTTTTAAGTTTTACCTGTTGAACGTTATCAATGTTTTAACCTTTAAATGATTTTACATTTTCACTTTTTGTTGTTTTCATCTAAATATATGTTTAAGTTTTTATATTTTTACGTTCTTATATTGTGTAATTACAAAGTTTAAACGTTTTCAGTAATAATAGTTCTATTTTAACTTATTAACTTATAACTTTAATTTTAATTTTAAGATATTAATTTTCTTTCCTATTTAAAGGAAATAATAGAACAATTAATTGAAGAAAAAGAAAATATTAACTAATTAACATTATATATACAGGGTGCCCTTTAATTTGAACTATAACAACTATAAGTTGAGATCAAAATATGTTGATATCTTGACTGACGGTTTTCTCGGAGAGTTAAAAATTACAAAGTAAAACTCCGTTTCCTTGTCGACAACGGCGCTACTCCGATGAGATCTAAAATAGATTAAAACCGGTCCGTGGCTGTTGTTGACAGGGAAAAATAATTAAAATATACAGCACAACATGATACACAACTAGATACGATGTTCTGGTGTTGAATTTTGTTTATAACTATTTCTTAATTGAATACTGGAGTTAAGAAACTTGGTAATCCATATAAAAAACTTATTTGCTTCATTAAGTATCGTCGGCAGTTTTTTTGCCTTATTCTCAGTTTTTACTTCTTACCTTCTGACCGTAGACCTAATTAACAAATTCTCGTTCTCGCATATTTTTACCTTATATTTTATATTTACATTTTAAAATTCAAAAAGACTAAAATGTTTTTACTGAATTTTTACTTTTTACAAGTAATGTGAGATTTGGTTTCGAGTAGCCACCTACCCACTAAACCTTTTCCCTACTTTTTATAACAAGCAGGGTCTTACGATATCTTCATTACATGTCCTTGTTATCGCATCTACTACCTTTAGCACAACGAAAAGATACACTTCTGGTTAAAATATACAGGTGTTGTATTTATATTTAAATAAAAACTTAACACATGCTTTATAGAAGCAGTAAGATTTTGGCCATAATGCCTCATAACCAACAGAATTATTTCCTGCCGTTAAGCATCACCAACACAATTTTACAATAATCACGTACACGTCCTCGTATTATGACTGTAATTTGAATTATTCGGTTCATTCGTTGACGATGGAGGCTTCTACTTCATTATATATACTTAATCAGAAATTAAACATACTTTTTACTTTGTTTTGTAGAACAGATTTTATTTATTTGGTTTCGATACATTAACGTACCATTTTCAAACCCCATGTGGATCATATTTATAAGTGTTGTCTTTTGCATATTATTTGATCCTTATCTTTTTCGTAAAGAGTTCATTTTCGTAAAAGGTAAGTGTACCTTTATCAATATATCATAAACAATGTTTATTTTTTAAGACTTTTGCAACATAATAAACAATTTTCTTCTTACCACCTAGTTTAACTAAAACAAGATCATCATCTTGTTTAATTTCTTTACATTAAATTCATTAAATACATTAAGTTCATTTCTTCTTTCGAAACTCCTTGTAGGTTTATTAATTCTTGCATGGATAGCATAATTTTGTTCATCAATTGGAAAGGTCATTTGTTCATCATCCAAACTAGAGGTCTCTAAAATTTTGTCTTTTTTTTCTTTCTTGAGTTATTTTGAGTTACTGGGGAAGGTTAAAATCTGTTTTCTTGTTATTTTTCTTCCGATATTCAATTTCCTTCTTTTCAGTAGAGTAAATATTCGACTGTATCAGTCTGCCTTCCCCTTGTAGTATTCTTTCTAATTATAGCTTTGGGAATAGGTGAATTTATTCGGGTGTTACGATTTTCAGATGATTGACTTGCTGTGATCAGTAGGTCACAGCTAAACAAGGAAGGCTGGAATATAACGGCCTTAACTTAACTTGTAGAAGCTGGTAAATCTAACACAACTTCACTGGTTGGTTCTTGAGTCTCAGCATAGGATGAGAGAAACTTTTTGTTCCCCTTTTTCAATATTTTTATTTAAGAATGCTTTGCTATATGCAATTAAATAATCCAGCGATATCATACATCTTTTCTGAATTAGATAACATCCAACTACTTGTGGCACTGTTGTATTATTGTATTAATATAAAGGTATAAGTTATACCGTATAACATATGGTAATAAATGAAAACATGGCATGTAAAAACGTTTGAGGTTTTTTGGACGGCAAACTAACTAGCATTAAGCATTAATTAGAGCACATTCTATAGTATAATATAACATAATTGAAAAGTCAAAATTACAAAAATACTACAAAGAAAGCATATCTTTACACACTAATTAAAGTTTCTTATTTTCTTCTTTATAGTTTAGTATAGTTTATTTACTTTACTATAAATGATCTATTAAAAAAACACAAAACTACATACATAAATATAATTAATCACTTGGAAATTTGGAGCATAGATCTTGAAGGCTGAGTTCACAGTTTCTCGTGTTCTTTCACTCGACCCATTACATATATTAGATGCTGATGATTCTTATAAGGCGAGTGTAGCCGCTAAGCCAATATTTTGGCCATTATGTACCTAACACAATACCGACTTCAAATTTGGCAGTCACTCTACAGTAACACCACAGTGGTTAACTATAAAAGTATATCAGGTTAGTTTGGTCGGTCTCTTAAACATGGAGGAGTAGTTTGTCTCGAGGTGCAACTGTCCCAAGGTACAATACTTTCCCCTAGAATCTTCCTTTTCATTTAAGAACTTATCAGAATTTGTTTGCTTTCTTTCCAGCAGAATCTTATGATGACACTTTCCCACGATTTTAGGCCTTACTAATACGTCCTTTATCTCGCGCCGCTTGATTTCTACATGTGTGCCCTCTTTTTTTAGGACTTGTATTGCAAATACACTACCATTGCACAATTTTACACCAATTTAGAGCTTGTATGCCATTTATGTATCTTCAATTTGAGGATCTTTTTGGGAGGAAATGGATGAATATGTGGTTCATATCGTCTACCGCCACTATAAAAAAGTTGCTACCTGATTTCTTAATCATATCCTGATAAAATATGTAATTACGAAGGCTTCAACTTAGTGATACATTTTGAAATTTAGAATAAAATAATTATTTTTCGGTATCACTTCCTTTACGTTTATTAACATCAAATCAAATTCAATTTGACTTACACACCTTAAGCCAAATTAATTTTAAGAAATGTTTTTCCACTTTAACCTTTCGTTTTCATATACAGAATTGCAAAATAAATAATAATCCATTAAATAATGTCTTATCTTATATTTTAATCTTTTTGGGATTAACTTATTTATATGTTATTTTATTTTTAATTATGCAAATAAGACTGGAGATAATTATATCCAGTTTCTACTTTAGATCTCAAGGCTGGAATGCTCTTTCTGTTTAGAAGTTCTTATTCTGCTCATTTATTAGACTCTACTTCACGCTTTGTAATGTCTATCATTCTAACAAGTTCTTAACCCATTCAGTTGTTATGGTCTCTGTAATAATTGGTTCTGTCTCTAGGATATAGTTTTGTGTAAAGGCTATTGGCATCGTTCTTTGTTGTAATTCCCAGTAGGGTTACGAGAGACACATCATGCCTGACCTTGTTTTTCTGATCTTTTTTGTCTGCACTATTTCTAAAATTACGAGGGATTTCCGGAAAGTAGTATTCGTTTGCAAGGAGGGCCAGCGAATGAAATAGACGTTTGCTAGCATGTTAAGTTGTATTTTAGCTATTTGTGTGCTAGTATTGACTTTGCTGTTTCTGTTAGTGTTTATAATGTTCAAGAAAATAAAGATCACCGCTAGTTGTAAAGTTATTCCTGTGCGATGAGAAAGCAAGAAACGTCTAATATTCATCGACTATTGAAAAATGTGTATGGATGAGTCGTCTATTCGACGCTAGTTTTATACTTTCAACTTGGGAAGAGAGAACACCCATAATGACGGCCGTCAGTCATTACGGTCTGTTGAGTTCAATTAAGGAATTGGTAAAAATTGATCGGCACGTTACAATTGATGGGACCTGTGAACATTTTCACGTCAACGGCTGTAGCACTAATGTGTTTCGAACATTATTCTCTTAGGCCATTCCCTCTACATTCACCATTCCCTAACCCGAAAATCCCGCCAAAACATCCTTTCTTTAAAAAAAAACGATATTCTCTTGAAGGAGACCATTTTTTTCTTACCTCGCACAGTCAGTCGCATTTCGAACACCTGAAAGTAAAAGACAATCAATTAAGTGCCATAATGCTCATTCACCAAACGAACCAGAAAAGTTAAAAACGGTAATGTCTACCCAAATAGTCATTACAACCACTATCTGAGATTGGCAAGGTATACTCTTTGTCTTTATGACCCGTAGAAATACTATCAATACCAAATTTGACGAATAATGCACAAATGACCTTTCTTCACACTTATATAAGTATCTATCATCTTCGGGTGATTCAAAATAGATGACAAGGTCTGTTGTCAAGTGGCATTATTCTCCTCCACGACAATGTCAGGCCTCATACAATACTACTTTATGGATAGGCCTCGTATATTGAAGAAACGAATTTAAATATTTTTACAATTAAAATTGTTAACAAATATTACCTTAAAGTTTTATTGTTTTCAGCCGTTATTATGCACCATTAATAATATTTCGTTGACGAAATAAGGGAAGAATATCATCTTATCTAACATAATCTATAAAATTGGTACAAAACTTACTTACAAATACGCTATCACCATAAAATTTACATCAATTATTAATTTTAGTTTTTATCATGGATAATTTTGCACTAAATACAAACTTTTTATCTTTCATTCCGAGTGCGGAGTTTGATTAAGACACAGAATGAATAGAACAAACATTAAATCGCACTAGATACGAATATAAATACATTTAGATAAGTACATATTTTTAGCTTGGCAATAGCACGTCCATCAAATGGCGCGTATTACCTATCTTAATAATTTTCGATTGACCGCAGAGATTATCGATAAGGCTGTATCGGAAATTTTTCGCCGCAATCTCGATCAAATCGTCGCGTGTCGTCACCTCTATGAGATACATTAGAAAAATTCTTTGAATACGCAATCGGAATGATACAGTGAATGCCTTTTATATTTCGAGACGACGAAACCGTATCATCGAAGAAACCTTCAGAGGTAAGTAAGGTGATAAATTATTATTTTTCCAACGATCGGTAATTATAATTAAGTGCGTAGGTTTATAATTGCGATAATAACTATGGTGACGGTGCAAACTGTCTGTCTCTGGCAATGATGGAGTTGATTACATTTTTTTTTCATTTATTTATTAAAAGAATTGATGACCCGTTTGAGAAAAAAGACAATTAGTTGGGAAACTTATAATACAGAGATGTGTTAGATATATAGCTTAATTTATGTACAGGTTATGACAAATAACAACAAGAAGGAATTAAATAATTGTATTTTTAACAAATAAGTTTATACAAATATATAATCTCATATTTGCCCTACATAAGATAAGTCAGGTAAGTTAGTTATTCTAAGAATTTCATGGTAAACTTGTGAGTGCAGATATTATTTCTTGATTTAAGAAAGTTAAATTAGGACGAAAAGAATATTCAAATGGAAAGTTCTAATGAGTACAACCTCTGACAATGAAGTTCGGTGAATAGTCCTGTAACATTAACGTACATGAAATATTAATAGAAGTTACCTTAGTACCCTTCGAAATAGTCACATCTCATAACTAACCATCGTTGTGATCTGGTATCCAGGAATATTTTCGATCTTTTGGGATGGAGTTCAAAAGCCTTATCATGTTTCGTTGAATGTTAGGAATATTATCTATTTTTTTTCCATTCAAAACAAGTTTAAATTGTGGGACTAGGAAGAAGTCTATTGGATTAAGATCTAGGGATTATGGTGGATGTTCACTTTGCACCACCCCTTTTTTGCGAGGAATTGTTTGGCAATATTAACAAAAAACATGAACATTGCTGTGCATACTGGGGTCGTACCCTGCGTAGACTTTTCATGAAACGGTTCAAAATTTGTACCTTATAGCATTGAAAGGAAAGAGATTTGACGATATTCCTGATATCTAACGAAACATGACGAGGATTTTGAACTCCATCCCAAAAGAAGCCTTCTTGAAAAGTTTCCAGGATTTGTATAGCAGATCTCATTGGTGCATAGTTATGGGAGGTGACTATTTCGATAGACGGTAAGGTAACTTTCGTTAATATTTCATCTACGTTACAGGACTATTCACCGAACTTTATTGTCAGAGGTTGTCTTATAATTATTAAGCATTTAACTATTTTCATTTAATTCTTCTAAAAAATAAAACCGTTTTCCAAAATCTTTAAGAGAAAATGATACCTATATTTAATTATGAAAAATTTTACCCTCTCTTAGTTTTCTGTAAGTGTAAAAACTGACATTTTAAAAGATTACTGTCGGATTTCTAATCTATCTACAAAAATCATTAGCAAATAACATGAATTTTTAGAAAAGACGATATATGTTTACAGATGTTCTTAATCAGGGCGAGGATATTTGAACTAACACACACTGCGTTCAATATGATGTTTTATGCAGATACTTTTTACTTTGATCGTTCACATCATCAGATCATAGACTATAAACTAAAAATCTTCAACATCTGTGATAATATCATCTATTTATAAGATATAATCTAGTTACTATATTTCGTTTGAAGAATTTTTCAAGGCTCTAATATATGACCTTTACTATTTATATAATAGTCTAAAATATTTGGAAATAATAGGTTTGCAAAGAATTTTGAAACTAGTAAAAACTATGTTAAATTTTACAATATCCTATTGTTTCCTATAAAGTTTCTGGATTCTGGATATCTTTGAGGATTCTGGATGTCTTTGAGGTACTTAGAACCCAAATATTACGTACCTAATGGAAACATTTGTTGAATAGAGAATTAAAAAATACTCAAATAATTGTAAATAATTCCCTACGGTTTGGGGAAACATTGTTGTAGTACAATATTAAAAACATTCAGAAACCCTATACTGTGTCAGAATTTCTTTAAGTATAATTAATTGAACAATTGAATTCTACAATTAGGCAAAACTCTGAAATTTTTGGGATTGGGAAAATTGAAGAGAATATTTAACTTTGTTTATACACTTTTTTAATATTGGTAAATATGTGTTCTAAATTTTAAAGTCAATCGAACTTTGGAAAACTTTTGACAAACCTAAAAGAAACATTTGATATAAAAAAAATTCGCTAAGATTTTTTAAACTCTTGAATCTTAACAATTCTATAATTGGTAATACTAAAACTTAAATACCTTCAATACTTAAGTGTTTTTCTTTAATCCTTAATTTTTATCATAATAAGTGATTTAGTTTGGTGTTTTAAACAATTAACCTATTTTAATTTTGTATCTACAAGAAAAAAGATTATTTATTTAAAACACTAGAAATTTAAAGAATTTGCAATAGCTTAAAAATAATGCTTTTACATTAACCAAATGAAAATAAAATTATGAAACTCTAATTCTATATCATAATTTAAAATGTTAGATTATTTAATATCTTAGAATGCCTGGAAACTACAATGTGATGAAGTTCACGGAGGGCGAAAATGGTCTAGCATATGTTAAATATCAGCAGGAAGTATACGGGATACATGTGAGAGTATTGTATATTAAAAAAAAGAAGAAAGGTGGGCGGTTATGTGTGATTTTAATGCAAAATTGAGGAAATAGAGAGGAGAAAATAGCGATGAAAATACAATGATTGAAAGATCTTAGGATATATGGATAAACAATGATGGTTGGAAGGTGAAGGAGTGGATGATAGAAGAAGGATGGAAGATAATAAATGAATGCACAGAAGGGAATTAAAAGGAAGGAAAACATACATTAGGCCGCAGGGATCGACAATGATTCATTACATAGTTATCAGGGGCTTTTCAAGGAAGTAAGTGAGAAGAATGGAAGTGGAACAAAGGGATACAGGTGGGAAAAAATAAGGAAGCGAAGCAAAAATAAGTATGTGAGAAATTGGAGAGTAAATGCCATTAGGTATATGCAGAACAGGTTAGAAAAGGTTCAGTGGGATGAAGTTTAATCCCGTGGAAGAGTTATAAGATGTCATGGGAATGTGGGAATGCATATGGAGGAGATGGGTTAAAACGCATGTGACGCTAAAAATGCGTATAATAGTATATATGAAACAAAAAAGATACAGGTTTTGGAAATAACGTATGAAGAATTAAGAATGTGTAGAAGTGCAGAAATGTGGAATATTGTAAAAAGGGCAACAAAAAGACGAATAGGCGTATCATTACAAGAATAGATAAAAATAGAGCTAACAGTGGACTTCAGTGTGGAATAGGAAGCGGAATTTCACGAAGAAAGGGATAGAAGCGGGAATGGACGATCTAAAAGCGGAGATGTGGAAGGAGATAGGAAATGGAGGTAAAAAAGGGTTTAGGGAGCTAATAAAACAGGTTTGGAAAGGGAAAACTGAAATACCGGCATCAAGGAGAGTGAGTAGTAAGTGCCCAGTATACAAAGAATGAGATATTGCTAATGTAGACAAGTAGGAAGAAATAACGGTAATAAGTGTCGGCTATAAGATTGTCAAGACCTTTATAAAAAAACAGCTAGAGAAGAACGTTCAGAATAGTGGCTTGTTACCAGAATCTCAAGAAAATTCGATGTGTAAAAAATTTTGTTTAGAAAACTCCATGAATAAAAAAATCTTTGTTTAGAAAATTGGATGTACATAAAATTCTTTGTTTGGATAATTCGATGTATTGAAAATTCTTTGTTTAAAAAATTTATTACTAAAAAAGTGGATGTTCAGAAAATTCGATGTGTAGAAACTACGATGTATAGAAAATTCTTTGTTTAGAAAATTCGATGTATTGAAAATTCTTTGTTTAGAAAATTCAATACTCAAAAAATATTTATGTTTAGAAAATTCCTTCCTTAGAAAATTCGATGTAAAGAAAATTTTTTTTGTTTAGAAAATTCGATCTAAAGAAAATTCTTTGTTTAGGAAATTCAATACTAATAAAATTTTATATTTAGATAATTCAGCGTATAGAACATTCTTTGTTTAGAAAATTCGATGTACAGAAAATTCTTTATTTAGAAAATTCGATGTATAGAAATTTCTTTGATTAGAAAATTCAATACTTACAAAATTTTATGTTTAGAAAAAACGATGTAAAGAAAATTCTTTGTTTAGAAATTTTTATGCATAGAAAATTCATTGTCTAGAAAATTCTTTGTTTAGAAAATTCGATAAATAGAAAATTCTTTGTTTCGAAAATTCGATGTATATAAAATGGTTTGTTTTGAAAATTCGTTGTATAAAAATTTCTTTGTTTAGAAAATTCGATATACAGAAAATTCTTTGTATAGTAAATTCAATACTAATAAAATTTTATGTTTAGATAATTCAACGTATAGAACATTCTTTGTTTAGAAAATTCGATGTTCAGAAAATTCTTTATTTAGAAAATTCGATGGATAGAAAGTTCTTTGTTTAGAAAATTATTAATTATTTGTTTAGAAAATTTTATGTATGGAAAATTCTTTGTTTAGAAAATTCGATGTATAGAAATTTCTTTGATTAGAAAATTCGATGTGTAAAAAAAACTTAATTTAGAAAATTCGATTTTATGTTTTGAATATAAAGAAAAAATATTATGTTTAGAAAACTCGATGAATAAAAAAATCTTTGTTAAGAAAATTGAATGTACAGAAAATTCTTTGCTTGGATAATTCGATGTATTGAAAATTCTTTGTTTAAAAAATTCATTACTAAAAAAATATTATTAGAAAAGACGATGTATAGAAAATTCTTTGTTTAGAAAATTGAATACTCAAAAAATGTGGATGTTCAGAAAATTCGATGTTTAGAAAATTTGTTGTTTAAAAAATTCGATGTATAGAAAATTCTTTGTTTAGAAAATTCGATGTATTGAAAATTCTTTGTTTGGAAAATTCAATACTCAAAAAATATTTATGTTTAGAAAATTCCTTGCTTAGAAAATTCGATGTAAAGAAAAATTTTTTGTTTAGAAAATTCGATCTAAAGAAAATTCTTTGTTTAGGAAATTCAATACTCAAAAAAATTATGTTTAGAAAATTCGATGTATAAAAAATTCTTTATTTAGAAAATTTGATATATAAAAAAATCTTTGTTTAGAAAATTCTTTGTTTAGAAAAATCAATACTCAAAAATATTTGTGTTTAGAAAATTCGATGTACAGATAATTCTTTGTTTAGACATTTCGATTTTTAGAAAATTATTTGTTTAGAATATTTTAGAATATTCAATGGTTAAAGAATTGTATGTTTATGTACAGAAAATTTTTTGTTTAAAAAATTCAACAATTATTAAAAAAATTGTTTAGAAAATTCGATGTTTAGAAAATTCTCTATTTACGAAATTTTAATGCTCAAAAAATGTATATTTATAAATTTTGCTGTGCAAAAAATTCTATGTTTAGAAAATTAAATATTCAGAAAATTTATAATTATTACTTATGACTAAACCCATGAATGTAAATATACTGCTTGGAAATAAACAAACACTAACTCTATAATGTTTTGTTAAGAAAATTCATTATTCAAAAAGCCTGAGTTTTAGAAAATTCGACGTATAGAAAATTCTATTTAGTTGAATGTTCTAAATAGAATTTTCTATACATCATTCATATACATTTATGTTTAAAACATTTGTTGTAAAGAGAATTTTCTGGTTTTCTTATAAAACCTTATATTTAGAAAAATTCAATATTCATAAGACTTGTGTTTAGAAAATTCGATGTATAGAAACTTCTTTGTTAAAAAAAATGTAATTGTACTAAAAATATGAATGTTTTCGATGTATAGAAAATTCAATGTTTACAAAATTCAATACAAAGTTTATATTTAGAAAGAAACGTAAAGAAAATTCTCTGTCTAGAAAATTCAATTTAGAAAATTTGGCATATAGAAAATTAAATGTATAAAAAAATCTTTGTTTAAAAAATATTTCATAAACAAGACTTTCTGTCTTTACGTGAGCGCTGTATCTCAAAAACGAATGATCCTATTGAGATGAAACTTTAAACTTAAGGTTTCATCGTTCAAAACTGGAACTGACAAGTTTTTATTAAACATTCATAAACCGTGGATGTTTACTCAAGGTAGTTTTTTATTTTTTCCGATATTTTTTTTAATATGAAAAATTTTACAAAAGTTATCAAACAAAAGTTAAAGGGAATGAAGAACTGAACAAGTTTTATTAAAATATATTTTTCGTAAAATTCTTAAAAAAATAAAAATTTCTAATTTTGACAATTTTTCTAATTGTTACTTGAAAATTGTATGACAAATAATTGTAGAGAATTAAAAAGTGAACAAATTATTAAAAATAGCTTTTAGGATTTCGCCTTATAGTTTTCGAGTAAAATATAGGGAAAGTACTATGATGACCACATCACCATTTTATTTGATTTTCTATTTTGAGTTCTATTTTCTAAATTTGATTGTATTAGTTTGTATGCCACTACCCGTACACCGTAACGATATAGCTTGGCTAATAATATGGTGTGATCTATTACATCAAAAGCCTTTGGCACATCTAAAAATATGCCACATGTTAAACAATATTATTTAATACTCAATTAGTTCATTCAAAGAGCACGGTTCAGTACTCTTATTTCTAAGACACCCATGTCGTGTAGGGGAAAGTAGTTTAAATTTCTTAAAGAAACTTAGTAATCTCACATAAATAATTTTTTCAAAAATGTTAGAGAACGAATTTAATAGATTTATGGGTCTATAATTATTATATTTAGCTAATAAATTGCTGTCTCCGTTTTTGAAAATTGGTATCAAAATAGATGTTTTTAATGTTTCTGGATATATACCCGATTGTAAGTAGGTGTTAATTAAATGGCTTAGTGGTGAAGCTAAATGTTTTATACATTTTTTAATAATATCTACACGAATTACATCTATCCCTGTACTTCTACTATTACTAAGGGAATTAACCATTGTAATTCTTTTTAAATTCGTCGTTGTCTCTAAAAAAATTGTATGAGGATTAAATGGTATAGACTGTAATAAATTATGGTTAAATCCATAAGACATAAAATGACACTAGTGTTATAGAATGTATTAAAATCGTTAGCTAATTGTAAAATATTAGTATGCTCAGGTAGTTTGTAGACTTTGTGGTTACCTATAAACTCTCCAATAATATTCCAAGATTTTTTTGATATATTCCGTGAACTCTCTAATCTTGCTTCGATTTGTTTATTTTGTTTCAACTATTAATAGTTCATTATACAGCCTCTGTTGTTGTTTATATAGCGGTACATAATCAGGAATATATGTACTAATTGTTTTGTAAATATATAACATTTCTTGACATCTAGTTATTTCTTCGTTTTGATATACTTTTATTTTATTTGTACTTTGTGCAGACCTAATTGGAAAAAGATTGTGAAAGTATTTTAAAAATGTATTGACAAACAAATTGTATTTCGAATTTATATCCTTTTCTAAGTATATGCTATTAAATGATTCATTTGAAATGTCTTGAATGAAATTTAGAGTATTTTCATAAGAAAATATTCTCTGTCGGTGTAGTGGTGGTTTGTAACATATATGAATATCATAATTGAGAAGCTGGGCAGTGTGATCTGAAATTGTTGTGTTGATTATTTCTGTTAATGTATTTTATTTGACGTTAGTAATAATATCATAAATACAAGTTTGGGTCGTTTGATTAAAAGGTGTACGTTAAACGTCGCTAACAAATTTTCAAATTCTAAAGTAGTAGTATTATTAGGTTTTAGTACATCGATATTGAAGTCACCGAATATGAAAAAGCTTACTTTTTGATTTATGAGTTCATTTAATAAATTTTCGAATTATTCAAAGAAGATGGCTATATCATCATTCGGTGGTTTATGTACACATATTACATGAATTCGTTCTTGATTGTCCTATATATATTGAATCACAATCACCACACTTCAATTCGTACACTCCGCTCTTTTCAATTTTGTTACATAATGTTATTTTGTTATTAATTAACCATTTTCCTAAGTTTATTGAGTCAAAATGATATTACTTTCTTTAAATCAATATTTAATGTATACTTTTAAATTCATAAGATTTGAAACCATTATATTATTCGACAAAAAAAGGTATGATTTTAAAAAGTGAACAGTATGATCACTAAGCCCAAAGGATGAGAATTTGTTTAACAAAGTATTATCCAATTGTCCACGATTATTCACAGATTCACTTATATATTGTGTGATAAGTCTACGGTTGTTAATTGTAAACCGACCAACCATAAAGATGTAATTTGTTCGAAAATTTTGGCAAAGTTCGATAATTACCAATATTAGACCGGTCACCCTTTTTGTACACAAGAATCGTGTACGTATCCATTTATCTGGGAATGTCTGAGTAAAAATAGTTAGATTAAAATTTTTTAGCAGAGGCTTAACAAATACATATATTCTTTGACAAAATAGCTTGGTAGTTGATCTCCACCTGAAATATTATTATTTTCCAATTTATTAATACTGATTATTATATCAGACTCATTGACAGGAGAAAAATTAAATGGGTTAGTATATTGAGACGATTCATTAAAAATAGAATTTGATGCCAGGGTGTAAGCATTTGAAAACTCATCTGCAAACGAGTTAACAATATCAATGGGCGTATTATATGTTATACCACCATTATTCACTTAAGAGGGAATTCTTGTAGTAACACTTCTAATATGTACAAAATTCCAAAGTGTCTTTGGCTAAGTACAACTTATATGCAGCTTTGATCATAATCTTAATATTAGCTCTAATTAGATTGTACTCATGAAAGATGAAAATATCGATTTGTCGATTTCCATTTACGACGATAATAATCCTTAAGCCTAATGGCATTTTTAATGTCCACGTAAACTACGGAGAAAAAGAAGACTTGCGTTGGACATGAAGGGGGACGGTAGCATAAAGCATATTATAAACCAATAAGTAAAATGCTGTTATTGCTTCATTTACATCAGTATACGTATCCAAAAAAGACCAATCATCTGAATTAAGTATTTTATATAAAGGGTCCGCCAATAGGGACGCGCGAAGTTTGCCGGAAGGGTGCGGCCATGTTGTTCGAGGTAGAGCTGTCAAAGTTGCTGTCATTTGTTCAGTATATAACCCCAAATCACAATGGCAAGTTAGAGTGTCGAGCAGCACGTGCAAATTATTAAATTGTTTTACGAAAATGGGTCATCAGTTCGAGCAACGTTCTGCGCACTTCGCTCATTTTACGGTCGCGATGATCGGCCTGTAGAGTCGACTATCCGTCGATTGGTGGGCAAATTCGAGTCGACTGGTTCAGTAAACAACCAGCCAACACTGACCCGTCGACGAAACGCCCGATCGAACGAAAATATCGCTGCGTTCCGTGAGAGTGTGCGCGAGAACCCGAGGCAGTCCATTTTTTGTCGTGCACAGGAACTTGGCCTTTCGGAGACATCAACTCGCAGAATTTTGCATCTGGATTTGAGTCTGCACCCGTACAAAATCCAATTGACCCAGGAGCTCAAGATAAACGACCACAGACAGCGTCGGGCGTTCGCTGACTGGACTCTGGAGCAGTTGGAAGCAGACCCCCATTTTGGCCGAAAAATCATCTTCAGCGACGAGGCTCATTTCTGGATGAACGGGTATGTGAACAAGCAAAATTGCCGCATCTGGAGTGAGAACAACCCACACGAGGTCCACCAAGTGGCAATGCATCCCCAGAAAGTCACTGTTTGGTGTGGATTTTGGGCCGGCGGCATCATCGGTCCGTACTTTTTCGAGAACGAAGCTGGGGCGGCCATAACCGTCAATGGGGAGCGCTACAGGTCGATGATAACCAACTTCTTTTGGCCTAAATTGGATGATATGGACACGGACGACATGTGGTTCCAGCAGAACGGCGCCACGTGCCACACAGCCCATGCCACAATGGACATTCTGCACGAGCGATTTCCGGACATGGTCATCTCGCGCGGAGGCGATATCAACTGGCCACCGAGATCGTGCGATTTAACACCTTTAGACTTTTTTCTCTGGGGCTATCTCAAGTCGCTGGTCTACGCCAACAAGCCTCTAAACACCGATGACCTCAAAGTCAACATACGCAATGCCATCGCTCAAATTGAGGCCGATATGTGCTCCAGAGTCATCGAAAATTGGACCTCCCGGATCCGGGCTACCAAACGGAGCCGCGGTGGTCATTTGAACGATGTTATCTTCCATACTTAATGGGGTCGAATACCCTTTCGAATGAAAAATAAATTTCGTTTCTAACTCACACACAACTTGTTTTATTCAATTTTAAAGTTCACGCGCCCTTATTAGCGGACCCTATAGATGCACTAATATGTTAAAAATTGATACCTTCGCAATCGTCGATATATTTGAAGAAATATATACAGAGGAAACTGATTATAAATTATATGCCTAAACACTTTAGGCAAATTTTAATATGCCTATAGTTATGCATTTGGAAAAGAAAAAAAGTGCCTCTTGTGGCGATGCCTATAAAAAATAATGGCGTACGCGAACATAGGACGTTCCGTGTCAGAAAGTGATCTAAATTGCTCAAATATTACTTTAAAAAGTGCATCGTGTGCGATTTACATTTTCACGAGTATTGCCTAAAATCTGAAGAAAAATTTGGTATCGTCGCATGCAACAAATGTGAGAAGAATGGAATTCAAAAAATCAGCATCCAGGTACTCATCATGCTTAAAGGAGAAATTAAAGGACTAAAACAAAAACTGGATAAGCAAGGTGAGGACCTTAATAACAAAAATTTAATAATAGAAGGATTAACCTCAAAAATTGAAAAGTTGGAAAAAAACATAAACAAACAGAAAAGTTCGATTTCAAATTTTAAAGTACAGGAACCTGTTACTATCGCGCCATCTGATACAGAGGGAAATAAAATTTTTTCTTATAAGTCAACTTCCAATGTAGGAACATATTCTAATGCAATAAATGTAGGCAAACCTAGTGACACCCAATTAAGGCAACGGGTACCCAAGCAATCGCATGCGTCCTCATCGTTGACTGGGGGAGCGCAAGTGGAAGCAAATTCGGCAGAAATCAACAAGGAAAATAAAGCCCGCGAAACGGATAAATGGACAACAGTGGTAGATATAAAGAAACGACGAACTACGCGAATATATGGAATAGGAGAAACCAGTGTGCTCAAAGGCTCAGTCAAATATTACCATTATCACATATATCATTTGGAAGCCAGCACAACAAGCGAACAGCTTTTAAATTACTTGAAAAACAATATGGGAATACAAGGAGAAAATGCGAGAAAATGGAGGCCAAGTATCCAAATGAATATTCCTCCTACAAAGTTTCAGTACCAAACATGTATGCTGAAAAAATGTTGGATCCTAATGCATGGCCACAAAACGTTGGAGTGGGCCGTTTTTTATTCAACATAAACAATCGGACCCAAAACAAAAATCTATCAGCGCCTACGAATTAAAACACAAAAATAAAATGAGTATCATTCATAATAACATAAGATCTATCTATAAAAAAACAATTCTTATTGATAAAATGGTGGAGGAACATCCAGAATGCAAAATTCTAGCGGTAACGGAGCATTGGCAGAGTGCACAGAATCTGGAATGTAATAATATCCAAGAATTTAGACTTGCAACCTACTTCTCAAGAAAACCCCACGGAAACAAACAAACTAGATATAAATGCGCTGTCTCAAGAGGGAGTGTTTGAATCTGTTGCCATTGAGTGGTCATCAGGCGAAACTACATTTATTTGTGTCGTAGTATATAGAGCGCCTGATTCGAATATAAATTTATTTCTTTATAAATTAGATAAATTACTTGCTGTTCTATTTAACTCGAATTCGATATTTTTTATTGTTGGAGACTTTAACATAGATATAAGTAGGAATTACTCATATAAAACGATGTTTGTTAACTTACTTGATACTTATGCTATTAATATAACAATCAAAGATGCTACAAGATACTCAAAAGGTTCAAGCACAGTAATTGATAATATCCTAACAAATTTAAGTACAGGATATGCTTCCACGGTATTTGATTTATACATATCTGATCACTGTCCACAAAAGATTACGTTAATCGTGCAAATGATACATATAAATTTGTTCGCATCCATAACTCAGAAAATTTGAAAAACTTTAAAACGTTATTAACAAACCAAGATTGGGCAGCGGTATACTCTACTAACGACGTAAATAATGCTTACGAAATATTCATTGCTATTATATTGAATTATTTCAATCGATGTTTCCCACTCAAAAAAGTAAAAAAAGTAGATACAAAATTTAAAAATTTAAATACACATTGTCCAGATCTAATAAAATGCAAGGAAACTCTTGATATTCTATCAGTAATATCAAAAGTAAACCCCGAATACAGACATATTTTTAATGATCAAAATAATATTTATAATAATTTATTGCGGGAAAAGAAAAAAAAACTTACTCACTCATAAAATTGCAACTAGTGATAATATAAATAAAACTTCGTGGAGCATAATTCAAAATTTGGTAACAAATAAAAAAAGTAATGTAACCTTACCCTCAAAAAATCACCAAGAACTTGCAAATGAATTTAATAATTATTTTATAAAATCTACGGAAACTATTATTAATAATTCAGTTCATCCTAGTTATAATGATTCAAAAATTACATTAAATTCAAAAAGTATATTTAAGTCGTATGCTGAAGTGTATAATATTGTTTCCAAATTAAAAAATAAAAGTAGTGCTGGTCATGACGAAATTAGCACCAAAGTTTTGAAATCATTGATGAGATACTTAAACCCTTAACCTACTTAATAAACCTAAGTTTATCCACCGGTGTTTTTCCAAATAGTTTAAAAACAGCAATAGTTGTACCTGTTCACAAAAAAGGTGATGTAGATGATTTTACAAATTTCCGGCCAATAAGTCTATTGAGTGCATTCTCAAAGGTATTTGAAATAATTATATTCTTACGAATTACAGATTTTTTTAATGAGTGTCAACTTTTTCATCCCATGCAGCATGGTTTTATGTCTGGAAAGGGAATAAATACAGCATTATTTGAATTCACAAGCAGAATATCAAGTTCCCTGGAAAAAAAAAGAAATACCTTTGGCAATGTACCTGGACTTGACGAAAGCATTCGACAGCATAGATCACAGCTTATTACTCAATAAATTATACAGATATGGATTGAGGGGTACAGCATATAGTCTAATTAAATCTTATTTAACAAATCGTTTCCAAATGGCTAAAGTTGGAACTTTTAAATCAGAACCTTTACTTATAAGTACGGGCATCCCACAAGGAAGTATTCTTGGCCCATTGCTTTTCAACATATATATTAATGATCTATTTGACACGGTGGATCAAACTACATGTTTGGTTGAAAGTTATGCGGATGACACAACAAGCCTAGTTAGTGGTAAAACTATGATTGAGGTCATAAACAAAGAAATTAACATTTACACGTCTTTAAAAACATGGTTTATCGAAAATAAATTTTTGTTAAATAACAAAAAAACAAATGCAATGTTCTTCAAAACAAATAAATCGGTATTTGATGGACCAACTATCATAAGTCTAGGAGAGGACGATATAGAAATAACGGATCATGTAAAGTTATTAGGTGTTATAATTGACGAAGAATTAAATTGGAAACAACATGTGGAGTACATTCAAAAAAAATTGTATACAGCTTGCGACATGATACGGTCGTTAAAAAAATGTTGTTACCGAGAATATATTGCGATTATTATACCATTCTCTTTTGAGAGTAAAATGAGATTCGGTTTAATATTTTTTGGAAATAGCGTCCATAGTTACAAGATTTTCTTGTGTCAAAAGCAAGCAGTCAGATTAATTTTAAACTTAGATTATAGGGCTTCGTGTCGTGGAATGTTTAAACGTCTCAACATCCTAACATTTACTGCGCTATTTGTGTACGAAATATTAATTTTTCATCAAAAAAACAAACAAAGTTTCAACGAATTTAAGTACTCACATAATCATCAAACAAGAAATTATGGTAGTTACGCTTTGCCTATTCATAGATTGAACAGTACACAAAAAAGTTCTTCATACAGTGCTATGAAACTGTGGAACAATTTACCTGCAGATATAAAGGAAGCAAGAAACATAAGATTATTTGAATCTAAACTGTACGCATATTTATGTGAAAAAGAACCGTATAGCATGGCAGAGTATGAATCACGCTAAATAATATAGATTTGTAATATATTGTATTGTAGATTTAATTTTTATTTCTTCCATATTTCCTGTAATTTTGACGCTTTGCATTTTTGTTACTGTGTGATTTTTGCTTAACTGTATATATGTCATGTAGTGCCAATTATTGTAATAAAGAAAATTATTATTATTATAAAATTCAAAATACTTCTAGATTTACTTTTGATATTGACAAGGTGATAAATTACCAATGTCTTCAGTCTTGTGTTGCAAATTAGTTTGCCCAGTGCCTTCCACTTAGCGCTAAGAGACATATTAAAGCATACTTATATAAATCACTGGAAATACACGGCTTCAGTGGGCGAAGACACTGTAGGTCTCTTTGAGAATACCTGATGGTCCCATACTACCACTACTGTATAGACAAGGCTAATTTGGGATTTGATTAGTGCCTGAATAAATGTAAAATGTATATAAGTTTAGAAAATGGTTAGTACTATTTACATAATAATAATAATAGAACATGCAAAACATACAAATAGTCTTTATTTCTATCTTAAATTACAATAAGTACAATAAGAAAGAAAGTGCGTCACAATAAAGAAAAAATACAAGGAAAATAAAATCATATGTATACATTACTAATCAAAATATTCTTCTAAACTATATAATTCTTTGTCACAAAAGGCTCGAAGAGAGTAAAATTCATTATTTGCATTATTATGTTAACATTGTTAACTTTCTTACATTATATAGCTATCATAATGATTTCACTTAAATAAAGCCTAATAACATGGATGATATAAATCTTCGGCAAGAGGTTGATGGGTATCATGTTGAGTCTTAAGTCACCTAACTTTGACAGGAGATATTTAAGTTGTCATTAAATAAAAAAGTAAGTGAATCGATTCAGTAGTTATCATAAAGCAGTGGTTGAAACATGGAAAAGTTTGAGTGTTGAACTTCTGAAAAGGGTAATTTACTAATTAGAAGGTAATTTTTTTAAGTTTCTGTAATAACATCTATTCTTAAATTGTTTATTGATAAAATTCGGTGATAAAAATCATTATTTAATAAGATTCCCCTTCAACATTTTGAACACTCGATTACAGGCTACACGTGCTCTGTATTTAAAGTGTATTTTAGTTGGTAAAATTTATTAAAAATTTGTAAATATTACTGTGGTGGTTACGTCACCTTTCAGTTATATGGTGAGTGAAAGTCGATTTATTACACTAAATAGTTCATATATTTGATATTTCCTTTGGTAAATTTCTATCACGAGTGTTCGCACTAAGGCTTTGTCTTATAAAAAGTTAACAGTCATTTAATGGATTATTTTTATTTACCGATTAAATTAACATAATACAATTCAATCTTTTACTGATTTCTTCCCTATTATTCATTACTTTTTTATTATTTTCGTCCGTGATCTAGCCTGTTTGTTTTTTAAGTCCTCACAAACTGCCTGGCGAGGTGAAGATTGTGTCCCCTGCTTTTATATGTATTATTAATAATAATAATAATAATAATAATGTTTATTTGATGTAAGGAACAAAAATGTTTTACATAAGTCAAAAAAAACATGAACCAAGGTAGCTACAACATTGAGGCACATACCACTACTACTTACAAATAATAATTTTTTAAATGATAAGTTTTATACATACATACAATAACGAACTAATTAGAGAATGAGATTTATTGACATGCCATAATTAAACTATATTTAAAATAGCAAGCAAGATTATATATAATAAATTTCTAAATAATACAATCACAAATAAATAATATTACCGCGGATTGGAAATAAATAAAATTTAATAAAAAATAATAATAAAAATTAATGTTAAAATTTTAAATTAAAATGGTAGAATGAATCTAATAAATAGTTTATTTAAAATACATTTAAGAACTATATATAAAATATAATAAAAATAACAATGAAACTTATAAATAAAATTAAAATAAAGGTTAAGAAGTAAATACAAATACGGACAAAGTAAAAATAATTTAAAAGGTTAATAAAATAATAAATAATAATAAATTATTAATTAATAAGTGTGTTTTATTAATGATATTATTCAACAACGCTGTATTTTTAAAACCTTTTCATTAAAATGCCTATTATTTGTGGTAGTTGTACTATTAATCTTGGCTCTCGTTCTAAAACGCTGAAATGTCGAAGATGCCATACGTGAAATTGAAGAAAGATAGTTAAGATCATGTAATATAATGGTTTATATCTTTCCTGAACCTACTGGTACACATAATGAAAGAGCCGAGGAAGACACTAAAGCATTAGGTGCTTTTATCGATCGGTTTATTAAATTTGTACCTACCAAAGTTACACGTTTAGGAAAATTTTGCAAAAGGATATTTATCACCAGAACGTAGGGGGCATTAAAGGGAAAATGAAATCATTTATGTCTAATGTTAATGTATGTGTCTATGATATCATCCTCTTAGTATAAACTTTGCTAGATGATACAGTTTAAAAATGTAGAATTAGGCTTAACGAACTTCTTCATATATAGAGAAGATACATCGAATTTTACTAGTATTAAAAGCCGAGGAGGAGAGGTTCTTATTACAGTGAGGAAGAATTTAAAAAGCTTACCACTACATATGAGCAGTAATGTAGAGCAATTGTTTGTGAAAGTGATAGATAAGTTAATTAATTCGATACTTGTTTTGCTACATTCTTGATGGAACCAAATTTTCATATTGGGAGAAGTAATACACTTGTTATGTTCCATTTGTTTATTATCAGGTAACTGACACGTGTTTCGGTCCTTTCGGAAATGGAACATAACAACATAATAATATGGACATATTAAGTATTAATAACGATAGCTACCCAGCAATTATTTTAGCAAATGTCATCAGTTACTACCAGTTGCAACAAGTGAACAGTACTCCAAATCTTAGATTGGATTTTTTCGAACGTATGCAATTTAAACGTAAAAACAGCTAGTGATATCTTGTGTGAAGTATTTAGCAAATATCAAATGTAATTGTTGTATGATGGCGTCGTTCACTTGGTGGTGCATTTTGATAAAAAGTTTAAATAAAACACTTTATAACTTCGTTTTACCACTATATTTTGTATAACTGTGACTAGTTTCAATCATAAGCTGATCATTATCAAACATAAAGTACCTAAATTTATTACAAACTTTACTTATATACTATCGAAAAGAGGAGAATACATTACGTCGGTCTGGTCATTAAGAATGGAAAAACCCGGATTAATTTTGGCTTTATGATTTTCGAGTGCTTCCAGTAAATCCATTTTACGACCTTTTTCGATAAAGTGGATTACTGAAAGTACATCCTTTCCGAAATTGTGATTGTTTTCTAATAGATGGTTTGCAAAAGTCGAATTGTTATATTTTAGGCGATAAGCTCGTTTATGTTCTTTGAAACGTGTTTCAAAATTCCGACCAGACTGACCAATGTAAATTCCTTTTCAAGACCCGTATGTTAATCTATGTATTCCTGACCTTTTCATTATGTTAATTTTGGGTTTTGGATTGTAAATTACATTTGATATCTTATTAATACATTTGAAAGCTACATCAATCTATATAATTCGTCTCCAAACTGTTAGATCTATTAGTCTCAAAACAATTTATAAGGGCTTGTTCAGGGGCAACCATTAACCAACAACCGCTAGAGAGTGAGCAGCAAAATATATTAATAAATTAGAACTAATGGGACTTGGTAATAATATTATCAGCTGGATAAGTTCTTATTTACAAAACAGAACACAGCGTAGGGAGGCATTTGTCCTGAGTTACGTCAGGGGTACTACAACGCTTACACTCTGTGGGCTTTTTTTGTTTTTATTATTTATAAATAACATCTGGACTAACATCAGTCAAAGCAATTTTTTTTTGCAAGCGATAATTTAAAGATTTTTAAGAGCGTTAAATCCTTGACTGTTCAAATTTATCTTCAAAATTATTTAAATAATCTTGCATTATGGTGTAAAAATAAAATGGTGGAATTAAATTTAAGTGTGTATTTATTTCATTCTCTCGAGGCAATATCTCTAATTTTAAGTACCAAAATTAAACGAAAAGGAGTTAGCACAGAAATCTACAATTAAGGACTTGGGTATTATCTCATCCAAACATAACTTTTCAAGCCTTATAACACATTTATGCTATAAATCGCTAAAACTAAAGGGTTTTATTGACAGATATTCGGTTGATTTTAAAGTTACCATACAAAAAAAAACTCTCCTTGATTCGTTCACACCTGGAATATGCCTGCGGAATTTGGTCACTATATACAAATAATGCCATCTCACAAGTTGAACGGATTCAGGGTAAATTTTTGAAATTAATACATTTGATATTAGGTCATATAGAGTGCTGTGAATTAGTGAATAATCTTTAATATACCTTTAATATACCACGTGGCCCACGTTACAAGCCGTTGTTTCGTATTGCTTTTCATCCTGCTCTATATGGTATGTATAACTCAATCTTCATCTTTTATCACTTTCAAATCTCAGTTACACAGCATCAATTTATCAGACGTCATTTCTTTACATTAAAATTAATCGTTTTTAATTTGAATTTTACTGTTTTAATTTAGTTGTATAATTTATTTCTATTTTATATTATAGCGAGCCACTTAGGTTAATGTATGTGTGTGTACCTGTATATTATTTATTTATATTTATGTATTTATTTTTATTTAATTTTTGTATAAAGCTGATTTCCGTAAATTAATCGAAATTGAAACATTCATTTAGGTAACTGAATAATATTCTCACACGCGTCTTTCACATCTGGTTTAAAGGATTAAGGAAAATAATTGTAATTCATTTTGTTCATATCATGACACATAATTTTTTTTTTTGGTTTGACTTGAAATTTTGAGTACATGCTTATAATTAATTTTATGAAACTTAGAGAATAATTAATCGACAAGAAGGTTAATATTTTTAAGTGAATATAAGAAATTCCAATGAATTGAGGACATATTTTTAAAAGCTTCTAAATTAGTTTCTTGAAATTATATTTATTTGATTGACATTGTTCGGTAAACTTTGTAGACAACTTGGCGTTTATTTTGATGCTAAATTTCTACAAAATTCTTTAGAAAAATAGACACCAAGTTTATGGTATTCTAAAGGCCTATGATTGTAAGATCTTTTTAAGAAATTGGGTAAATCGCTTAATAGCTTTCTCAATGTTCGACTGCAACAAGTTTATTTTAATATTATTTTTATTAAATAAGTGTTATATCAGTGGTTTATCAACTATCACTAGAGTATAATCATTGTCTGGTTATTTATAATTGACATTGGTAAATGCTATAACCACTCATATTTTTGTAATTAAATCAAAACAAGAAATGATGTAATTTTCATTAATTAAAAAACGGGGTTTTATTTATTTAATCATCTACCTTTCGGTGGGAACTTACAAACAGAAATCGATGAGGGAACAGAAACTGTGATGATTTTAGGAGACCTAAATGGAAAGGTGGCAAAATGGCGGTTTAGAAGATACGCTGAGAAAAGAAAGAGAAGATACTGGAAATAATAATGGGAAAAAAATAATCTAAATATGTGTAGAAAATAATACACACAAAGACATTTATAAATTTACGAGAAACTAAAGATCAGTAATATATTGCTATCTAATCAGCAAAAAAAAATTTGGAACAAGGTTAAGAACATAAAAGTAAAAAGACAAGCTGGGTAGGGAGAGACAACCACCTAAAGAGAATGGACATGCCATGGAAAGGTAGAGAAAAACCAGACAAAGGAAGAAAATAGTTAAAATCAAGATAAGAGTATATAAATTAAAGGAAGTACAAATCTAAGAAAAATAACAAGACTCAATTTAAAGGAAATTTCGACAAAAAGAAAAAGATAAATAACATAGAAGGGAATTGGTAGACGGTACAATAAAAATAGGAATTAAATAAGATAACTGAATAGCTCACTCACCTAGAAAGAAGAAAATGTGCATCAAAAAAGATAAATGGAAAAATAACTGCAATACTAGATTTAGTATCTTCTTATTCTTTTTCTTATATATTGGTCGCACAAACACTGTATAGATATGTTACAATGAGACCTAGGCTGCAGTAGTGTTCATTAATAACATCTACAGACTTTTTTGTTTTTGTTTTAGGAAATTAATTACAGTTACAGTGGTGAAAATTACATATTTCGTATTTAGTATTAGGTGGAGAGTAACACTTGTTTTGTTCCATAATGTTTTTATTCTCAATTGCCTGACACATGTTTCGGACTTCGATGATCATTATCAAAGTTAAAAGTCATATTTAGGATGGGCAATATCTATGACATCTTCAATACATGAGTAATTTTGTAAATACAAGCAGATTTATACTATATTTTGCATTCAAACTTATAAAGATGGCCGTTTTTATATGATATAATTTATAATTTATTGTTTGTCACACACAAGTTGTAAAACTTCGTGACTTTCTGCGGTTTACTTATTTTTTTAGGTTTATCATTGATCTTAATTATTATGATCATCAATGTATCTTTTTATAAACAATCAACAAACCATATATTATTATTATTATTATAACTGAGTAACTGATTTACTGAATAATAGTTTGTTTACAAGAAGATTTGTGCTAAATTTTTTATTATATACATATTTTATAAATAATAATTAATAATGTTAATAATTTAACAATTTATGAGACAATTAAATTACGTTCACTAATTAGTTTTGCAAACAATAAAATTATCAATATAGGGAAAATACTATGACGACCATATCCCCATTTTTTAAAATATTATATACAAATTTTATATTATTTATAGTTTGTTTTTTGTGCAAATTTAATGAACAATAACAATATTATTATTACTTTAGGTAATTTATAAACAAATAACTCTGGTGATATTGTGATTATTAAAGATATACACAAACAACATTAACATTACTCATGGTTTTGAAAACACAATTTTAATATTGCCTGTTTACTATTTACCAATATCGCCCTCCTAATTATCAGTAAATATTTATCAGATCGGTAAATATTCTCAACGAACAACAATACCCCAACGACATTTTTATGGCACCGCCGCTCATTATTGCCAATCATAAATTCGCTTAATTGCAACCTCTTATTATTGACTTGTAAGAAAAAAAAAGGAGAAGAAATTATCTATTTGCACGCGGCGGTTGCATGCTGGTTTTCATTTCTTTCGATACGTGTGTAATGTATTTTACAAATATTTGCGGATCATTATTGAGGATTAGTCCGGCTGATTCGGGAAGTTAATATTTGTTTACGGCAGAAACTCGCGATAAGCGATGATTAATAAATTATAAATAAACGGTCGTGTCGGATTGTTTAGATTAGTTGTTGCAGTGTTGGGAAATTGAAATTACAAATAAAAATTAAGAAATAGGTAATTGTAGAGGCTTCTATTTTGTGATACATTTATAAATTATAAAAAACCCTTTGTGAATATCATACACTTCAAAAATATTTAATAATTGCTTCTTTTGTTAAAATTTGGTTTTATTTGAGATTTTAGATAGACACGAAAGTAAAAATGACACAATAAGAAAAATGATTAAAAAAACACGAAAATATTTCGTAAAATCTACAACAAATGAGTGTTATTAAGACTACAAGAAACAAATCACTTTTGAAACAACTACTTCTCTAGCTTATACTTTGATAGACATTGAATGATACAAAAGTAATTTGCGTTACACGCAAAATATTTTCGTGTTTTTTCTAATTATTAGTGAATGTTCTACAACGTAAGGACTTATATATTTTATTAAGAAAAATGAGATATTTCATTGTCATGGGTAGAGAACATATTAAACAGTACATCTAGAAACTGCAAATAATCACATTTTTGATAATAAAATAAAACATTGTATTCTTAGAAAAAAGTCAAAACTATTGATACTGTAGGAGGTTATAGATTTGTTTTCTTTAAAATGAACTACCACACAGTAATTCATTAGATTTTTTTCATTAATAATATTTTTTTAACTGTTTAAAATGAACGGTTGAAAATCATTTTAAGTTATTCAAATTATTCAGAAGGTATTTACGTTTTCCTTTTATGAAAATGAAAGACGATTATTTTGTAGTCAATAAATATTTTATTAAATTAAATTATTGTTCATTTTTCTAATAAATTTTGTTATCTTTCTGTCAGAAGTAATTATCCACGCGAATAACACGTTTGTTTCTTGATAAAATTAAAAAAATATTATTGTTTCCTTCGTTACTTGTTGCAACTTTAAACTATTTGTTTAAAATTTTTTTACAGATTATATTTACAATAAAAATTTACTTTGTTTAGTGAATTGACAATACAAAATACAATAATAATTAATCTAATTGCTAAGGTAAATAATACAAGTAAAATTAAATTTTTAATTTACATAAATAGACAATTATAAATTATTATTTGTAAGTAATATAAATCCTAAATTCATTTAAAAATTGTGTAAATATAATGGCAGTATTTAAATTTTAGATTTTTTTATTAAAAAATGAAGAGAGTGCAAGGAAATTTATTGTTTTTTGTAAATGTCAAAAAAAAAACTCGATGAAGAAATACTAGAGATAACAATAAAACAAACAGGTATTGAACCTATACAATCAACTTCAAATGAAACATTAGCTTCATGTTTATCAGTATAATCTACATCATTAGAATCATGCACAGTACGCAATTGTCAACTAGCAGATTTTTGGACAGAAAAACAAGTGAGTTTGTTCACAGAACAATATAAATGGTTAGTGATAAAAGATGACAAATTAGGTTGTAAAGACTGTTCAAAAATGAAAACTTTAGGAATAGAAAACAAAAAAACATATTCACGTATCAAATGAGTGGATTTCATGTTCAATAATTCCTGATGGAACTTAAAAAGACACAAGGCAAGCTACTCTATGCAAAAAAATTAAAGAAAATTTCACTTCATACTCAAGAAACAATTATTCAATCTAACAAGCAAGTTTTATCAAATGTAGTTAAAATATTAAATTCTGAAACAATTAACATTACTTGTTAAATGAAAGAGTCCATTGTCTGATATAGAGGCAGCTTTGGAATTACAAGAAAAAAATGGTGTTAATATAGGAAATTCTATTCTCTGTCGAACATATTGCCTTGCAGATTAAAAACTGTTTTTAAAATCATTATCAATCAAAATTCAAAAATCGTAATTGACGAAGCTTCTACACTTGCTAAAAAAAGTATTTTGGTAATATTTTTACAGTGTGAAGTAGATTTAATAGAATTGACGTCAAGAACTGCCGAAAATATTTCTATAGCGGTAGCCACAAAATTAATTAAAATCGTGTGGCATTGTTTGCAATTGGCACTATGCATATGATTCCATATGCGAAATTAAACAAGTAAATCATTTTAAAATATTTTTAGACAAAATATAATCAAATAAAAACCAAGCCGAATTGAAAACTATTTCTAGTGATTTGAACCTACAAATAATTAAAATTGGTCGCGATTTTGGACCTCGTTAGGCATCCTGTAGCTTACGAGCAGCTACTGCTTTGTGGCGAGCATACCCAGCGTTGTATAAACATTTTATCCAGTCCAAATCAAATTCAGGAATGGCCAGAAGATTAGCTAATACGCATTTGATTGAAGATTTAGCTTCAATGATAGATATCTTAGAAGAATTGTCAATACTATCCAATGCGCTACAATCAAGAAAAATTACCATTTCTAGAGCTGATCAATTAATTAAGCGTTCAATAAGAAAGAAATAGACAAGAATGATAATTTTGGTGTCTACGAAAAAAAAGTTCAAAATTTGATTTCATCAAATGAGTTCAAATGCATACCATTTGATTACAATAATAAGTTTGTAGCTCTTACCAGAGAGCAATTATTAGATAGTGTGGTAAAGAATATAAAAGCAAGACTTTTATCTTCTAGTCATATAAATATAGATGAGGATAAGAATGAGAACAATGACACTAATAACTATGAAAAATTTATGCAGCTCTTCGAGATTTTTAGATCATTCTACTTGGCCATTAGATAAAATTCACCAAAGCTAGAAGGTGAAGAAATGATTAGAAAATTATGTGAAATTTTCAAGTAGATGTCAATTATTTTCGTGACTTTGTAGACGCAAACATACAACTGAAACATGTTCAGTTACCTAATTCAATTTTAGCAGTTCAGAAGCTGAGAGAGGTTTTAGCCTTATGAATTTAATTGCATCAAAATTAAGAACCACTCTTACTGGGGAACATATTGTCTAATAACAATAACTTTATTGGGGAAACCTATAGCAAATTTCGATGCCATTAATTTTGTTACATCTTGTATAAAACAGAATCACAGGTTAAAAACGAGGGCAAGAAAAGGGCACAATAATGATGTTTCTGCAAATGGACAAGGCATATGGACTCTACATAAATCAATTAATTAATTATGCATATATATAGCACAGTATGTTAAATTTGGAAGTTTTCAGTTTTTTTGTGCAATAAATGTTTTGTTTAGTTATTTTGTGCAATAAATGAAGATAATGTACTCATTTGCCGTTTTTATTCTTCGTAATAATAGCGAGCCGATTGTTCAACATTTGGCAGCCCACCCCTGATTATACTGCAAATTCTTTCGCAGACCCTGACTTAGATGCAAATTTGTCTAGAATATTAATCTTCTGAAATTCAATATTTAGACTTTTGAATAAAGTTCAGTTCCTTGTTTGAAGATAAAGTTGATATAGTATTTTTTTCTGCTGATCCTGACATAGATGCACATACGCCTTCAGTATATAAAACATTTAATATTTAACATTTAGAGACCTTTGAAAGCTCAGTTCCTTTGGTGGTTATAGAGAGACAGATGGAATTAGCAGATAAAGATAATATAGTACATTTATACAAAGATATTGACTTAAATATAGATCCCTCTTTGGTATAATAACCTAATATAGAATATTTATAGACTTTGAATAAAGCTCAGTTACTTTAGTGCCAGATCGAGTTAAAAGATGAAAATTATATAGTACATCTTTTAGCTGGTCCTAGGTTGAATCTAGATCCGCCTTTTATATACTAATATAAATCTTTCGATATTCAATATTTAGAGACTTTTGAATATCTATTTGGTGATTATGGAGTTTGATGTTGATATAACAAATTCTTCTGCTGATCCTGACATAGATGCAGATTCGACTTCAGTACATAAATTTTTCGATATTCAACGTTTAGAGACTTTTAACAAGGCCCAGTTCCTTTGGTGTTTATAGTCAGATGGAGTTAAAAGATAAAGATAATATAGCAAATTTATCAACTGATACTGATTTAAATGCAAATCCATCTTTAGTATAAGGACCTTCTGTTATTCAATATTTAGACACTTGAATAAAACTCTGTTCTTTTGGGGAGTATAGAGAGTATAGACTGAGTTTCCATAGAAATATTTTTCGCTGACCCTGACTGAGATGCTGATACTCCTTTAACATATAATAATAATAATAACATACTTTATTCCCTTCTTAAATTAACAAATAATACATAAGATAGGAAACATAATTAAGAATATATATATATATATATATATATATATATATATATATATATATATATATATACATAAATACTAAACAAAATAATCTTCTATACTAATAATTGATTATGTTTATATAAGAAAGTTAAACATTCATAAATGTATAATGAATAAATGGTAAGTAGATTATATTTTTTAAATATTCCTCTACATGATGTTATAATCTAATTCGTACATTATTCTGATAATTCTTTTTTGTATTACAAATACGTGGGAGGAGTATTTACTTTGTCCCCAAAGTCGAATACTACACCTCACATAATAGATAGATAGATAGTATTTATTTATCCATTGTACTTACATAATAAAATTCAAAATACATTTGTAACATAATTTCTAACAAAAATTTTGATTGTACATGGAAAGGCTTGAGTTCATATAAATATGATCTTCCACTCTTGCCTACTGCTACTTCAAGGAAACTACTGCCACATAAGGTATCTTTGGAGGAGGTTATTCCACCATTATCTTGCCAAGCTTGGATTATTTTCCTTTGAAGAGAGGACTTTAATAAGAGTTTTATGTCAATCTTCTAATATTCAATATTAAGAGACTTTTGAATAAAGCTCAATTACTTTGGTGATCAGATGGAGTATGAAGATGAAGTTCATATAGCATATTATTCTGCTGATCACGACTTAGATGCAGATACACCTATAGTATATAAGTATTATATTATTCTATATCCAGACCTTTGAATAAAGTTCAGTTCCTTTCGAAGTTATAGATAGTCAAATCGAATTAGAAGATGAAGATTGTATAGCAAATTCTTTCGCTGACCCTGACTTATATGTAGATCCGCCTTTAGTATATGAATATTTGGATATTCAATATTTAGAGACTTTTAAATAAAGATCAGTTACTTTGTTGATTACATACAATCATGTTGAATTTGAAGATGAAGTTGATATAGCAAATTCTTTTGCTGATCTAGTGGAAGGCCACCACGAGAATCAAACAATTCCATTTAGAATTAAACACGCCTCGAAAATCAAACATCAGCAATGGTCCAATTCTAAATGGAATTGATTTATTCTCATGGCAGCCTTTGACTAGGAAGGACGCGCGTAGTTATGACATAGCTGCACTGAGTAGCTGTGATACAGCGAAACACGTGTCTGTAGATAGTCATTGCATAACATATTTCGAGACGCGGTTAAAGAACGATAACATCACAAAAATGTTACATAGTGCTGAATATGATTTCAGACATGTAACGACAGCCAACAGTTATATAATTCAATGCCTGCCTTTAGTACGAGGAGAAGTTGTTTTAACTGTTAGCTGGTAGTATTTACATTATTTATAGTGTAAAACATTAGTGCAGAACGCTCATAGTAATTAATTTTTCTTAATATTTAATTTTATCAATTATACTGCACTAGAAATTTAATATTTAATTTCAATTTTTTTATGTGATTATAGAGAATCAGATGGAGTTTGAAGGTGAAGTTGATATAGCAAATTCTTCTGCTCCTCCTGCTTTGGTGAAAATACGCCTTTAGTGTATTATAAATCGTTCAATATTCAACATTTTGATACTTTTGAACAAAACTTTCTTTAGTGGTTTTAGATAGCCAGATAGAGATAAAAGAAAATATTATATAGCAAATTATTTTCTTGACCCTGACCTATATGCAGACTCAAAGTATATGAACCCTTTAATATCCAATATTTAGAGGCTTCTCAATAAAGCTCAGTTTATTTGGTGATTATTAAGAGTCCGTTGAAGTTAGAAGGTGAAGATGATATAGCAAATTCTTATACTGATCCTGACTTAGATGCAGAAACATTTAATTACCGTTGAACAAAGGTCAGTTTATGTGTCGATGAATTATAATTCCAATCTTCAAAAAATGATATGGGAAATAAAAATAATGACATTGTCTAATCCATTTGAAATTATTGATTTAGAAATGTCTTTTTACATTTTTCGTACTTCTACGATGAAGATATTTAAAGTTTCTTTTAAATGAGTGAAACAAGTTTGCTTTTTAAAAGAAACCTCTTCTTTAAAGATCTTGTTACTGGTCTTGGTCAGTGATACCGGGTGAATAATGTAAAATTTGTCATAACGCAGACAAATTTTTCATATGAATTGCGACATTAAAATATATCACCTCTAACACGACAGGCTACTAATTTATTACTTATTATTTAATTGATCATCGTCTGTCAGTGGACCAGTAAATATGTACCCCAAAAATTATGCATTTCATTAAGAAATATTTGCTTCGTTTTTTGCTAATAATATATTTATAAAAGCATGCATACATTAATGGTACACATACTACAAATTTAGACAGCAAGAATACGGGCAAACCCATATCCATACCCTGTCTAGTAAAACATACTGCCAGCTTCTGAATTCTTTATTTATAATATATTTAAACGAATACGCTGTTTTTGTCCCTTTTTTGAGAGGTTTATTTGACATATATAGAAGATTCACTTATTGTAGAAACAAGCAGGTTTTCAATCTGTTGCAAGATACCAGATAAAAATGAAATCCTGAAGTCTAACGTATTCAAATAAACATAACACGAAATTTTTTCCATTTCCAAGGTATATAATAAGCAATAATCAGGAAAGATAATAAACAACAATGAGAAAAATTAAATTCCATGTAATGTATAAGACTAACATCTTGTTTTCATACTTTAATGTTAAATATAAGTTCTTAGAAACATCAAACTATGAATATTTATAATACATATTTATCAGATTCAATATATGCATTGCTGAATTGTTCATTCTATAAGTAGTTTTATGTGACTCCAAGTAAACTAGCTAAGTCGAACGAGTTATTTTGGCATGGAATTAAATATGCTAAAGCAGTTTTGAAGCATTGGAGGAACCATTAAGGAATAGATAAACTATTTATAAATCAATCCTTATTCTTCTGTTAAATTATGTTGGTAAATTTAAGCTACCCAAAATGCTAAAAGAATCGCCCGAAGCATGTTGTAAGCGGTTCTTAGAATTTTCTTTCTGAATTGTTTTAATAAATATATTTTACAGTAGAAGACATTCTAAATGGCATCGAAGAAATAAACAATATAATGTTCGTACACATTCGTTCTTAAGAGTTTTGGTTATATACCAATACAGAGAAAGTACTATGATGGCCACATCACCAGCCCTAGATCTGTAAAATATTTCTTCTTATATTATCTGATTTTGAAATAAGACACTTGTTTGGTTTCATATTGGTATATTCAGTTTCCTGACACGTGTTTCGATCAATGACGACTATTCTCAAAGGAATTACAAAATTAACTTTGTAAAATTGATTTTGTAATTCCTTTGAGAATGGTCGTCATTGACCGAAACACGTGTCAGGAAACTGAATATACCAATTATTATTAGATGGAGAATAACACTTATTTTGTTCCAGTTGTATTGTGAAATCATTTTACGGCACCAATCGACACGATCATACTAATGCCCAAACATCTCTCAATTTCGTAATATATCACATGATAATCTTTAATTAGTTTTCGCACAGCGACCGATTTTGGATGATCTTATTTAGCTTGGTCCAAAAGCGAACTACGTCTACGTTTGAATTCAGAGTACCAGCGATCTACAGTGGCTGTGTATGGCGCTTCATCGCCAAAAGTTGAATTCAGTTGATTACTATATTGTTCTTGAGTTAGACCTCGCCTAAAGTCATAATAAATCAAAACTCGAAATTCCATCTTTTGGCCGAGATCAAATTTTCAACATACTGTAAGCAGCACAAATACACAATTACAGTGTTGTCAGTTCTAAATGCTTAAATAGCAACCCTTATTTACTGTTTATTGTTAAATCATTATACTGTTTAGTTATCGATGAAAATATTTATAATACTACACTTGTTTGCCCAATAAAATTGTTTAGTCTCTTTGTGTGTCTAATGTGGAAAAAATCTCTCCTTAAAGAAATTTGTTGCATAGAAATAAATAATTAATTGTCTTTTTATTCCTATAAAATGTGAGTGATATTGTCAATAATAGTTTTATCAGCAAGATCATACCAGTAGATAAATGAGTGTAATCATTAAGTTCCATTTATTAAGCTAAATAGAAACATATTTTTACATTTGTGTAATTTTCTTTTTAATTATTTCTTTATATTTTTTTATATAAAATTAGCCGGATAATATCGAAGCAAATGTAGTTTTGATACATCTACAAGGTGGCGCAAAAGTAATGTCATAGTTTGAATTGACTGCTATTTTGTTATAAATGAAAAAAGAGCTCTGTTTTCATCCAAAGTTTATTTGAAAGTGGTTACATTACTTGGAAAATATTCACTCAAATGCACCTCCAGAATTGATGCATAATTACCCTCGTTTTACTGCATTTCGAATTGTTGCTTGCAAAACATCTGGCTCCAAATTGGTGATTTTCTTCTTCAATGTTAGCTTTCAAGTCTTCAAAGGTTCGTGGTTTGTTGTGATAATGCGAGGTTTTAAAAAGTCCCGGAGGAAGAAGTCTGGTCCAGTTAGATTTGGTTCAGTTCAAATCTCCAAATCGGGATATCACTCGACCTGGCAATTGGTGTCTCAAAATCTCCATAGTTACCGAAGCTGTGTGAGCGGTTGCTCCGTCCTGTTGAAACCAACCATGATTGAGACCCAATGCAGCAACTTGCGTCAAAAAAACTCGTTTAGCATCTGCCTGTAACGCTCGCCATTTACGGTTACGGCGACGCCATCGGCGTCTTCAAAAGAGTAAGGACCAATCACTTCTTCACTGCAAATTCCGCACCAAACAGTCAATTTGAGGGGATGGAATGGATCTTCTTGCATTACATGTTGATTCTCTGTTACCCGAAAACGCAAATTTTGATTACGTTAATAGACATAATTATTCGAGCTGAAAAATGCTTCATATGGAGTTAGACAATGAAGATGTTATAGAAAACCCTTCCGTCGACCCCAGATCTATCTTTAGTATATGAATGTTTTAATATTCAACATTTAGAGTATATTGGACAAAGCTTAGTTACTTTAGTAATTATAGAGAGTCAGAGGGAGAAGATATTGATATAACAAATTCTTACATACTAGATTGATGAGGCTATTATTTGTTGAAACTCCACATCACTTAATAAAATACTGACATAGTATATGGTTTCAAAAACGTCATTAGGTAGAAGAAAAAATTTTCATCTACCTGTAAAGCTACTGTTTGGTGAAACATTGTCGTATATTTATAAAAACGTTTTTGAAACCATATACTGTGTCAAATTCTTTATTATACGAATCTTACGTAATTCAATATTTAGAGACTTTTAAATAAAGCTCAATGTCTTTGATGATGACAGAGAGTCAGATCGAGTAAGAAAACCAGTATTATACTGCAAGTTCTTTCGCTGACCCTGACTTAGATGCAGATACGTCTAGAATATGAATCTTATGATATTTAATATTTAGAGACTCTTGAGATGAAGTTAATATAGCAAATTTTTCTCCTGATTTTGACTTAAATGCAGATCCGCCTTTAGTATATGAATCTTTTAATATTTAATAATTCCGCTGATTTTAACTTAGACTAAGATCCGCCTTTTGTATATGAAACTTCTGACATTCAATATAGAGAGTTTTGAGTAAAGCTCAGTTCCTTTGGTGGTTGTAAATAGTCAGACTGAGTTAGAAGATTATATAGTAAATTCTTTCGCTGATCCTAAGTTGGATGCAAATCCGACTTTAGTATATGAATCTTTTGATATTTAATATTTAGAGACTTTTAAATAAAGCTCAGTTTCTTGGGTGATTATAGAGAATCATATGTAGTTTGAAGTTGAAGTTGATACAACAAATTCTTCGAATTATTCTGACTTACATGCAGATTCAACATTAGTATATAAATATTTCGATGTTCAACGTTTAGAGACCTTTGAACAAGGCTCAGTTCCTTTGGTGTTTATAGTGAGTCAGATTGAGTTAGAAGAGTAAGATAATATAGTAAATTCATCCACTGATACTGATTTAAATTCAGATCCTTTTTTAGTATAAGAACCTTTTATTATTCAATATTTAGAGACTTTTGAATAAAGCTCAGTTTCTTTGGTCCATAACTATGACCTATAATCTTCTGATATTCAATATTTAGACACTTTTGAATAAAGCTCAGTTCCTTTGGTGATAATAGAGATTCAGATGGAGTTTGAAAATGAAGTTGATATACCAAATTTTTCTGCTGATCCTGACTTGGATGCAGATATACTTTAGTACATAAATATTTCGACATTCGACACTTAGAGATCTTTGAACAATGCTCAGTTCCTTTGGTGGTTATAAGTAGTAAGATTGAATAGCAAATTCTTCCGCTGATCCTGATTCAGATATAGATTCGTCTTTATTATAAGAATCTTCTAAAATTTAATATTTAGATACATTTGAAAAACAAAGTGCAGTCTCTTTATAGACTATAAGGAATCAGTAGACAAAGATAATATAGTAATTTGTTCCGCTTATCCTGGCTTAGATGCCGATTCGCCTTTGGAATATGAATCTTCGGATATTCATAGCTCAGTAGCTTTGGTGGTTGTAGGTAGTCAGATCCAGTTAGAAGATGAAGTTTATACACCAAATTCTTTCGCTGACTTTGATTTAGGTACATATTCGTCTTTAGTATAACAATCTTGTAATATTTAAAATTTAAAAACTTTTTTAAATAATAATAATCATTGAATTTGAATTTAAGTACAGCATATGGAACAAATAAGCAATATAAATAAATACATGAAAATTGTAGAGACAAATAAAAAACCAATCAATAATATACAGGTAAAATATAACATATTAAGTAAATAAAACATTACTAGAAAAATCAAATTTATCTATCAAATATCAATGTTACTCTTAATCTATAAAATAACTTTTAAAATTAACAAATAAAATAAGTAAAAGGAATAATCATAGATATGTAAATATCACAGCCTGAATATCACATACTAAATGTAGAATAAGTATATAAATAAATAAAATATATAACAAACATGCATGAAACAAAAATTTTACAAACAATAATAAAATATGGCATTTAACAAACGATAAAAACGGATTAAAATAAAAATAAATTAATGAAATCAGATAAAAAAATCAGTTCCTTAGGTAATTACAGAGTATCAGATGTAGTTAGAAGATAAAGATTATATAACAAATGATTCTGTTGATATTGACTTAGATGCAGATCCCCCTTTAGTATATAAATTTTTTGATATTTAATATTTAGAGACCCTTGAATAAATCTGAGTTCTTTTTGTAATGAGCCAGATGGAGTTTGAAGAAAAAGTTAATATAGCAAATTCTTCTGCTGATCCTAATTCAGATGCAAATATTCCTTTTGGTATTTAAATATTCTGATATTGAACATTTAGAGGCCTTTAAACAAAGCTTATTTCTTTTGGCAATTATTGAGTGGATAGATAAATTAGAAGTTGAAGATGATAAAATCAATTCTTCTGCTGATCTTGACTTAGATGCAGGTCATCTTTTATATATAAATCTTCTGATATTAAACATTTAGAGATCTTTGCACAAAGCTCAGTTCTTCTGGTGGTTATAGCGAGTTAGATGAAGTTAGAAGATGATCATATTCATCACTATAAATTCTTCCGTTGATCCTGACTTAGATGCAGATCCGCCTTCAGTATATGAATCTTCTGATATTAAACATTGAATAAAGCTCATTTTATGTGCTAATTAATTACAATTACAATCTTCGATACATGATATAGGAAATAAAAATTTGAACATTGTCTAAAACGCTTTAAATTTGATGCAGACACTAAGTATACAATCGAAACTTTTGATTTAGCAATGTTTTTTTCAGATTTTTCATACTTCTTCGATGAAGAAATTTAAACTTTTATGGATGAGTGAAACAAGTATGCTTTTTCCTTTGAAAATCTGATTACTCTCTCCAACATTTGTTGGGATTCTTATGTTAACTAGTGTTAATCATTGTCCTGGCGACAGATTAAACCGATTAAATAATGTCAAATTTTATCCAATAGCACAAACCTTGAATGGAACGGAACTAGTTTGACATTAAAGTAGATCATCTCCAATACGATAGATTGCACAGAATAAGATCAGTGATAGTCCTACCTTAACAAAAGATTTATTACTCTGTCAATTGATAATCTTCTGTCAGTGGGCGAGTAAATTTATGCCACACAATTCATTTCATTAAGCAATATTTGCCTAATTTTAATTCATATGTTGTTGTATGCTTACTTTCAGGGTATGCATATAGTTTTTAGTATATTGATTGTTTGTCCGGCGAACTAGACAAAGTAGTAATATCAAAAGCAGTTATTTCATTGTAAGACCAGATATGTTAAACATTTAATTTATATTAACCACTTTTATACAAATATTCCTTTGCTACATTACTTTACTAAAAAATTGCATTTATAGCCCCGACAGAAACACGCAGGCTTTTAAAGTATTGCAATTTACCCGATAAATCCTGAAGTCTAACGTATCTAAACATGAAAATGTTCAAACTTTCGAAGTAATAGAATTGTCAACAATTAGCTGGAAAGACTATAAACAACGTGATAGTAAATTAAATATTATTTGCCGATGCAATACTTTTGGAACTTAAAACTGTTGAGAAAAATTATTTTTTCTGAGCATCAATTTCATGTAATTAAATAAGAGGAAATTGCAAAAACATAAAACTATCATCTAGTTAATTTATGTTTTAATATTAAATATGAGTTCTCAAAGATATCAAACTATGGATACTTAATACATATTTATTAGATTCAAAATATGCGTTGTTTAATTCTTCATTCTACAAGTAGTCTTATGTGACTCCAAGTAGAACCAAGTTATTCTGGCATGGAATTAAAACCGTTACAGTAGATTTGAAGCATTGAGGGAACCATTAAGGAATATATAAACTATTTATAAGTCCACCCTTATTTTTCTGTTAAATAGTATTGGTAAATTTAAGCTATTCAAAATTCTAAAATATTTACGCGAAGCACGTTATAAGCCGTTCTTAGAATTTTTTCTGAATAGTTTCCATCAATCAATATTAATAGTTAATGTTGTCCAAACCATTGTAAATGGCATTGAACAGATAAATGATACTCCTATATACATAAATAATGTTTTTAGACAATCGTTCTCAAGAGTTTTGGTTATATACCATACATAACCCCAGATCTGTAAAATATTTCGTGTTATATCAGAAATTTGTGCGTTAAAGAAGACTTTCGAGTGTTTTAACTTTATTGAATATCGAAAACTAGGTTGTATAAGAAGTTAACCGGAATTCTATTTCTGGTAGATATTGCAGCACTCTCTTGAAATCACCAGGTACAACTGGAAAGCATCACAATCAAACAGCTAATCGACAATCTTAAATAACTGTAAATTAAAACGCATAAACACTATATATTTAATTTATTGCTCACTTGTGAAACATTTTTTGATTAGAAATTAAAAACACTTGATTTGTTTCTTTACTCCTTGATAATGACATATTGTCGAAACTAGTCGGAGAAGAAATAAAAAAAATTCTGTGAAATAAATCAAGTGTTTTTATTTCTAATCAAGATATAAACACTATTTTTTTACAAATAAAATTTTTACTGGTAAGAATTTTTTAAGGTTTATTTAATGAATTACCACGTAGCAACGGTCATCATCCTAATGATAATTTTAAATCGTCTGCATAAAGCAGAAATTTGCATGTTTTAATGATCTTGGAGATTATTAATAAATTGTGTGATCAATATAGGTCCCCAATGTAAACCGTGTGGCATCCCGTATGTCACATATATATGTCTAAAATATTAAAACTGATACCTCAGTTTTTTCCAAAATAGATTATGATGAGGGAGTAGGTATATTCTCCAACATGAGGAACTTATTTACATTTGCACGTTTGCATTATGCTTTATCAATTAATTTATAAATTTTCTATTTTAGATTTTCTTAAATTTAAAATTATTGTATTTGGTAATTATGCTAGGTTTGTATATTAACAAATTACATGTACTCTTACCATTGTATAAATTAAATATTTGTACTATTTAAATAATAATAAAAACATTGAGTATATAATTTCCTCCACATTGTAACCGTCGCCACCATAATGTTCATAGAAGTAATTTTTTATGTATCTAATTCTTAGATCAAAACATTTACAATTTGTTCTTATCGCCGAAATGTTTAGTTTAATATTTTTCAAGCATTATGAAACCATAATCTACATCAAAATATTTTTTCCGAATATAAATAGACGCCCGGTAACGATTGCGATTACTTGCAAATAAATTTCGCCAATGCAATTCGCTAGGAATATTAAACAATCCGGCGGAGATAAGGACGATATTGTGAAAATTGTTTTGTATTCGCCGACACCACGTTGGGTTAGTAACGCTCGGGCAATCAACGAAGTTTTCATGTCAAAAGTCAGATGGCAAAAGGTTGTATTATCGCATTACAATAAAATTCGATCTCGAACTTTTTCAAAAAGGAGGAAAAAGTCGTACGATGATAAGCATTTATGTTTAATAATTGCTGTATGTGTATATAAGAGTTAATTAGGAAAATCACTTGTTGATAACAAACTTTAGTGGATAAAGCAATATTGTTGGCCGTTGCCAAATTAACGAAATTTGTTTGGGAAATTGAAAAGAAACTCAATTTTATTGATATCACACATATTTTTGTGTGTTTCTTTTAACGTTTCTGATTCCAAGTTGTACCACAAAGTGGAAGTCAGTACTCAATCAATTTGTTTTATTGAAATTAAGAAGAAGAATTACAACACGACATGATGAAATGTACACTGTGTAAAACAACTAACGAAAAATTTATTTCAACCTTAATAAATATAACGGGTTGTTTAAATAAGTACGTCTTTTGTATTGCACAATGTGTGTATCACTTTTTTGTTGGACAAAAAAGTCGTATAATACAATTACATTTAGAAAATGGAATCCCATCAACAAAATCTATAATAGGCAACTGCTTCATTGAAATATATGGTGTATCCATCACAAAATTGTACTGTGCCTCTTCATATACATTCAACATTTTCGTGGTTAATTAATTAGTTTAACATTTCGTTATTTTAATAGTTTTTTTGTATAATATCATAAACTGTTTTGGTACCATTAATATTACACAATATTTATATATACATTTATTATATAAGCTAATTATTGACTTCAAATTAATTAAAAAGCACTAAAAACCTTTCTTCACAATTTTATTTATATTCACAGATATATATTTCGGACACAAAGTGACCATTATCAATGTTTAAATACTGTATTAAAACATTGATAATGGTCACTTTGTATCCGAAATATATATCTGTGAATATAAATAAAATTGTGAAGAAAGGATTTTAGTGCTTCTTAATTAATCAAGTTTACCTTTACGTAACTCACAAAATCAAAAATTGACTTCAAACTTTAAATAATTTAGCAATAAATTTAGAACGTTGAAATAATTTCTTCAGCAAATATTTCAGATAATTTTCAACGCCCTAAAAGAAGTTACGAAACAATAACCCTAAACAATATAGAATTAGTTCCCTCAAATTTTAAAAATAAACTGATTTTAATGCGCATTTATAAAGAAAAAAACAGGCAGCACTTCTAAATCGTTCACTTTTGTTTCCCACAAAGTGCTCTGCTACAATCAGCCATGTTTCAGTTTTCGTCCTTATATATCATATTCATAAATAAGTACTGCAATTAATTATATTATGTTTATGTAATTATATAAATGCTTTTTATATTTCCAGTTTATTAATTGCGTAATGATAAGAAATCAAATCTACTTGAGATAACGGATGAGAAAAAGTGTTTTCGACGTGATGTCGAGATAATGTATTAATACGATTTCTATTATTTCTTTAGATAACATTGTGTATCGAATTAAAAAAAGTAAATATATATATATATATATATATATATATATATATATATATATATATATATATATAATTGAATGATTGATTTATTTATTTTTGTGGATTATGTGACAGAAATGTATCTTAAATTATAACAACGAGAGCCGATCTTGGTTTTTAACATGGCTTATAGACTTAATTTTTTAATGCATATTTTTTTGCTTCAATAATGATTAGAATAGAAATTCTAATCATTATTGAAACAATTTTTCCATAGATGAGGAAACATCTTATAAGTTAGATTTAAACATTTTAATAGATAGTAAGGTAAATATCCACATTCAAATTTAAATAAACTTTAATATTGTTTGGATAAACTATTCAAATAAATAACAGAGTTTTTCAAGTATATTTCTAAATAAAGAAACTCTATAAAAAAATATGCTTAACAGCGTGTTTAAATATTTATATGTTCTTCTTATATTTAGATCATAAATACATATCCTATTTCACAGTTTTTTTTATATACCGTAATTATCTAATTTATTCTCTTATTCTTGTTGATGATATAGACCTCTGATTGGTGGAGCTTCATACACAGTTTTGTTGTTTATATACCCCCGAATTCAGTGAATGAACTCTACAATATGCATTGTCAGACAATTTAGGAAGAGCAAATCATATTACAAAATCTAACCATCCTGCACAAGGCATTGTTTCTAGCAAAAAAACGTCGATGAAAATTTTCTCGGAAAACTTGATGATTCCTTGTTCTTGATGGCATATTAAAATTTAATTGTGCCAGTAGCTCACTGCAATTTATTAAACCATTTACTATTTTAAACAGAATACATAAATCACAATACAAACGTCTTTCATGAAGAGGTGATAATTTTAAAAATGAAAGCATGCCACTACGACTATAGTCTAATCTGTTTATTCCATTACGGTATGAAATATATAAAAGAAATTGTTTTGCACCCGTTCAATTTGATCTACATATTTTAAATAAAATGGAGACCAAATACATGAAGCGCATTCCAATTGAGAACGTACTAAAGAGATAAATACATGTTTCTGTATGTCTATAGAAAATACATTGGCGAAGCGATTAACCAATCCAAGAGTTTTCAATGCCTTACAACATGTTAATATGTTTTGAAAATGAGAGGTTACGGTCGAATATAACACCTAAATCTTTCACACAATCAACTGAAGGCAGTTTGGATCCTTTAATGTAATAAATGTTTTCTAGTGAATAACATTCCTAATAAGACATATATTTTTCTTGATCTATCCTTCAAAAGTAATAAAAATATTTATGTCCCTCTTTTGTAGGATTTACTATTACTTGAAAGTATCCATCATTGTGTATTTACCATCACTTGGTCCTTAATGGATGTGTCTAAGCTAGTAACTTATAAAAATGAGCATTATTGTATCATTTGGCTCTACCAAATGAAATACTGAAGCATTTGCCTATATTAAAAAATAGTTGGTTGTCACAGCACCATTTATAAATATTATTTAGGTCATTCTGCAAATATATAATATCAGTTACATTTTTTATTGAACGGAATACTTTAAGATCGTCTGAATATAATAGAAAATTGCAATGTTTAATATAAGTGTTAAGATCATTTATAAATAGTAAAAATAGAATGGGTCCGCAGTGGGAACCCTGCGGAACACCTGAAGTAATATCGATTGCTCTAGAAATAAAACTATTGATTTTTACAAATTGTACTCTATCAGTCAAATAACTCTGAATCCATTTTATAATATCACTACCAAAACCTATGCGATGTAATTTATCTACTAAAATAGTATGAGAAACCCTGTCAAACGCTTTGGAAAAGTCTGTATACACTGCATCAACCTGACAATTGCTCTCAAACGCCTTTGATATATAATCCTGGTATATAAGTAAATTTGATACAGTAGACTTTCCAAAACAAAAACCGTGTTGCTCATTAGAAATAATATGTTTACAAGAAAACATTAGTTGCTCGGTAATCATTTTATCAAACATCTTTGGAATGGCAGAGTAGATAGAGACCCCTCTATAATTCATAATATCTTCTCTTGAACCGTTTTTTAAAACAGGCCTAATATAACGTTCCTTCCATATTATAGGAAAGACACATGTTTTCAAAGAAATATTAAATATTTTATTTAATGGCACACAAAGAGAATAGATACAATGTTTGATAAAAAAGCTGGTATCCCATCAGGACCAGGATTACAAGAGTTCGGTAACATGTTAATGGCATTAAAGATATCTGTTTTACTAATATAGAAATAGGTCAAGTTAATTGAATTTTCAGAAGTTACCATAGATTGTATACGACTGTTTTCATCGTTTACATATACTTCAGAAAAATATTCCGCAAATAAATTAACGCAGTCATCCCCTGAATTGCATGATCTATCCTTAAAATGCATATGCTTAGGATAACCATCTGTCTTTCTAAATTAATTTACATAATTCCAAAAAGATGTAGAATCGTGTAATATATTTGATTGAATTTTGTTGATGTAATTGTGGTATAACTTTTCACTTAGTGCTACCACTTCTTTTATATTGAGCATGAGACTTTTGTTTCATTTTAATTAGTCTAATTAAAGTAGAATGAAACCACTTCGGGAAAAAGGATGATTTAATTCGCTTAATAGGAACATATTTCTGAATCGCATACATGCAAACAGAATAAAATTTATCAAGAATAACATTAATATCATCGCCAACCAGGTATTCATTCCACGAAATGCTTGACATAAAAATATTTATATTAGTATAGTTAGCAGCTTTAAAATTAAATATAAAATCATCATATAATAAGGATTCAGTGATATCATTAGTGTCCACAGATATTGCTAAGGTATATGATGGTTGCTATCATTAAAAAGGGGATCATCTGAGCATGATACGATAACACCTATATTAGAAAAAAAAAAACTAAATCTAAGAAAACACCGCGATTGTTGGGTATCATATTGATTTGACGTAAATTGTGATATTCTAATGTTTCAGCTAATAATTGAGCATATGTACAATCATTATTAGTAGACAATTTCTGCCTATTATTAAAAGACCAAGAGGCACGTGGTAAATTAAAATCTCCACAAAAAATAAAATTAGAGTGCGGGTATAAATTACAAACATAATCAACGGAAGAGCAATAATCAACACAAGATGATATATTTGATACTAGCGGAATATAAACAGCTGAAAAAATAAATTTATCACATACTTTCACATATAATTCCTCAATATTTGATATTACATTTAAGGCAGTGCTATTAAGGTGTGAATAAACTGCTATCAAAACACCACCCCCACGTGATTTATCACTAGTTTTATAAGACCGATCACTAAATCTAAATACTGAAAATTCATGAAGACCTAATTCGCTATCATTTATCGATGAGTCTAACCAAGTTTCAACAAAAATTAATACATCAAAATTAGTCAAACTTACATTTTTATATAAATTACAAATTTTGGAACGAATTCCACCGACATTTTGAAAAAATATTTTCAGTTTTTTGTTACTTTTTCGACATTAGATGTAACAATTGATGGATGACCGTTAAAATATTTGATAGCCAGATTATCTTCACCATTTTCTTTGCGATGATCCAGTTCTTGCTTTAAACGTCTAAAATGTTCTCGCTGCAATTTGGCCCTGTCATTGGAAAATCTTACAGATTCATTTTCAACTGATCTTGATGCTTTTAAAAGATTGATAGCTGAATCCCGAGAATCCATTATTAATTTTATCGGCCTCGGTTTACTTGATGCTTTCCCAATACGAATAACCTTTCGTGGGCATAAACTGTTGAAATGAGGACCCATAATGGTTTTAATCGCAGTTAAATCCTTCTGCATTTTCACTTCTGGCGAACCATTTGATTCAGGAACATTATATATTATAACATTAGCTGCACGCTGCTGCCGCTCTTCAAACTCCGCTACCATGTCTACCAGCGTCTGTTGATTTGTTCGTTGATTGTGATGAAAGGGCATTTTCTAGTTTAGATAGTCGTTCTTTTATGTTATTTATTTCAGTTAGAATATCCAACATTGAGGTTTGAAATTCAGTTTTGAACAGGGAAGCAAGTTCTTTTTTTAAAACAATTAGGTGGGATTCAATAATTACTTCCATTCTATCGATTAGAATGCTGTTTTTCAGGATACTGATATTGATGAAATGACAGAGATTTTATAGTATTGTATTTAAAGGAATTGAATGTTTTGTTCGTGTGAAATATGTTTCTTCGAAAAGAGATGATTCTTTCCTGCAATGGATACCAAAGGATCTAAAAATTTTAATTGGACAAAAGAAGAAAGCACATGCGGACATTTGAAGGATTATAATAAATTTTCATCCTTACGTGAACAGTGTAGGACACTACTTAATTTACCACATTTAATGAAAATCTCTATACTTTGACGATATACTTTTACAGCAATTCCCACAGGCTCAGAAAATGTTTTGATATTAAGCTCATGTTTCAGTAATCCAAGTAATCCATCTATAAATATAAATAAAAAATAAATTTATGTTTTCTTTTTTTGTTGCCTTTCTTGGTAATAATTTACTTGTTAAGTTTAGTTAAGGTAATTTGCAAGATCTATTAATAAAATTTACGCAAAATACACTAAGTAATCACTTTAAAATTTGGAGCATAGATCTTAAAGGTGAAGTTCACGATTTCTGGTGTTCTTCCACTCGACCCATTGTACTTTGCAGCTGGTGATAATACTGAAGTAATATTTTTGCCATTTCTGGCAATTTAGGTTAAATATTTGGAGACCATAATATTAAAAATACTTTTGTCACTAGGACATTTAATAGTGTTTTGATATTGTTAAATTTTCCTATGCATCTGTTTATTTCTCTTCAGTCCATAACCTTCATTTTTGCCTTTTATTACCGAGATTCATTATTCATGAAGCATATTATTTCCATCTATTTAATTTCTTGTATTCTATTAATATACCTGCCTGTTTATTTAACGCGTCTACATAAAAAAATGTGGTCTAAAGAAATTGCATGGTGTAATCAAAAATAGTCGCAGTAAAATAAAAAGTAGTATAAAAAAGTTAATTATTTTCTTCATTTTAATTATTAATCATTAACTATAAAAGTTAAGAAGAAGTTACTATTTTTTTTATTGTAAATTTGGGAGATAAGGAAAGAGTTATAATGTAACCTAATTAAAAAAATTCAAAATTCGCACCCCTGTTCACTTCTGGTACAATCCATTGTACATACGGATTATTGTTTAGTCGAAAGTTTTGAAAACAATAAACTGAAGACTATAAATAAATAAATTGAAGACTAGTTTCGACTCGAAACTAGTCTTCAATTTATTATTTTATAACATTTGCTGTGATTTGTTTTTACATTTTCCGCCGTCTGCTTAATTTTATTTATGATGTTTATGCATTATAACTTATTTCATTTTTTTTATAAACACTTGTTATTCTACAAGTGGTCGCCCTTGAAATATTATTAACAGATTTTGTGTATTTTTGAAAACGTTTGTTTAAAGTGCTTTTTATATTAACTTTTATGGAATTTTAATTTATTATTTTTAGGTCGAGTTTAACAGTAAATTTTAAAATAGATCAATGGAAAATGCGACATCACAAAAGTAAATTTGGTTTTATCAATAAGAAAAACTGAGTGAAGATCTCCGAATATAATAAAATTCTATATATAGTATGGATACGAAATGCGGAAGTTTAATTAAAGAACTAAGATTAAAGAATAGGTACAGAATTGATAACCACTTGGTTTGTTTCACTGAATGTTTATATTTACTCGACTAGTTTTGATGGTTACAGCATTATTAAGACGCTTTAAACACTTAAATGTTTAAACAAAACAATTAAACAATTTTAAAGCTAAATCTTGATTTAAAAAGCAATTCAAATTTTAAAAAAACGCAAAAAAATGCATAAAATTACATCAAAGAAAAACTGAATATATGCCTAAACTTTAAAATTAATTTTAAAATGTCGAAAGCGCAACTTAAATATAGTTGATATAAAAATTTAATTGAAAATAGATTTTCTTAAAGAAACAATTTGAAGATTTAACGGAACTTTATTTGCTATAAAAAAACAAAGTAAACAAAAAGAAAAAATGTAATGGATGTAAAAACATTTAAATGGAAAGGCAATTATAATTTGCCAAAATAAAAGTTTAAAATTTAGATTTTTTGAAATAGTTAAAATTTTATCAAGAAACAATAGAAAATTTATTTACTTACTTGTTATACTGTAGCTTTCTTACCAACATACACATAAATACAATAATATAATTCAATATATACCAAAAATCTTGCGGCTGCGATCTGTTTAAAACTAGTTTTAAATTATTTACTTTATTTTTAACTGTTAAAATTTACACTAAACTTAATGTTTTATTAGTTGTTAACAGATGTGGGAGTTCACCGAATGCCGTTTAATATTTTGTGAAGCTTCCTTTATTAAAGTAAACTTTGCTTATTTCAATTTAATTTATTTACGGAAATCTCCTTTATACCGCCCAACTTAACAAAAATCAGTAGACCAATGCCCTATGCACCTGGTTTATGGACAGTTGGGCTACAGTATGATTCAGTGGCAGTTCCGTAGTAACATTATATGCTCCGATTGAATGGAGACATCCAATTTATTTTAATTATAAGCAGGGATATGTATAGGGTGGAATAAAGGTTTAAAAGATGAGGGGATATTATTTCAAAACCCAAAAACCTGCGGGAGGGTAGGCTAATTTGAATTAGTTTTAATTTTATCTAAGAACGCATAATTAAATAAATAGCCACCCAATTTATATTTTATAAGTTTGTATGCGTAATACTGCAATATAATTTCTAAATAAAACTTAAAAAGTTTGAAAAATTAATCTAATCCATTCAATAGTTTTTTAGCTTTTGGTAACGTTTCCTTCACTAAAAGCTAACTCGTCGCCTTTTTATATAACTGTATTAATTGTGTTATTATCTTTTTAGAGATTTTGAACATTTTTAACGATATTTATTATATTTATTCTCACACCCCCAATACCATCCACGACTACATTATAGACGTTTACACTACCAAAATAAATTCACCCTTAAACACGGACAGTCAAGCTTTACTGAAAAAATTAAAGACCCGATTCATTGTCTCATTTCGCACACTCATATACACTTTTTAGGCAATAGAATGTTTATTGTGATGTTTGATATGGACCTACCTTACGTCATTCCACCTGTGGAGCCAATTCTAGGTATCCATGTAGGACACACCGAGGTGGTAAGAAATGGCTAGTCTAAATATCATATATACTAACATCAATTCATTGCCGAAAAAATCTCATCTCCTTTCCCATTTCCTCTGTAATAATCCAATAGATGTAACCCTTATGGTTGAAACGAAAACTACCAAACCCTTTTCCTTTAAAAACTGGTCGTCTATCCAAATCCCAGCTACTATCCCTATCCAAAATATTCGTGGTGGTTCAATAGTAGCAGCAAGGCCAGGAATAAAACTAGGGAAAGTCAACCCTCCTAAACTCAATAACATAATGAACAAATGCCTACACTGCACTATTGAACTACAATCCTTTACACGCCATCTTTTCCTAATTTATATTCATCATTCCTCCTCTATTGAAGATACAATCCTTACAAGAGCATCCCTATACGACCACGTTGTCATAATTGGAGACTTCAACATCAATAAGACAAAAATGAGGCAGCTTTCCTCATTTATATCGAATTTCAACTTTTTACGTATGAAGACTGCTCCTACATTTATCATTTCCCGAAACCAATCTACTACTCTAGACATCCTGTTATGTACAAGTAACATCCAACACCTCCTCCAAAATGTAGTCTTAATCCCTGATCTTTGTTTAGACCATATATCTATCCAATTTTCAATCCTACAACAACCTCCAATCCCAGATCCTCCAAAAATTATATATAGATACAAGGATTGCGGCATTGACAAAGTGACTAAAGACCTAACGGACGTCATTGCATCCCACACACAAGTAAGCCCATCCTCTATTCCTTTATTTCTTAATGAATTGTCGGACCCAATTTCACAATCTTTAATTATGGACGAACAATTAATGGCAAATACTTTTGCAGACTATTTTGACAGGAACTACACCATGACAGTTAATGATGATTTTGACAATGACTTTTTTAATACGATAAACTCTTGGTACGATAATTTTAAAAATATCCAAATCCCTTACCCTCCCGATGACGATATATATGAGGAAGAATATTTTACCTACCTATATAAAGGTAAAAACACTGCCCCCGGTTATGATAACGTTCCTAGAGCTATCATTAAATTCCTCAAATCCCTCCCTAACAATATCCACAAATATATCCTAAAAATATTTAACTACATATATCATTCCCAGATCATACCCTTTGTCCCTTAACAAGATGTTCCCCAAGGATCCCCTCTATCACCACTCCTTTACAACATTTATGTTTATGATATTTATAACCCTAACCCACACTACATAAATCCTTCATCCTACCCGCTCCTATACGTAGAGTATACTGCCCTAGTAGCACACGCCCCCACCCTACAAAAAGCTCTTACCACACTGCAAGGGCTGATCGATACCATACAGCTATGGTTTGCAAAATGGAGAGTAACCATTAATCCTAATAAATCCCAGCTCCTAATCCCTTTCCATCGACTACAGATGTTGGTTTAACATTTGACCCCAAATTAACCTTTAAAACACACGCCCAAAACCTTAAAGTGAATGTCAAGAAGTGAGCTCAGCACTTTTGAAGCCTCACTTATAAGAACCAAGGCATATCAACGAAAACAGCAGTACATATTTATAAAATGATCTGCCGACCTCTTCTTGACTACGCCGCTATCATTTTCTATAAACCCCATCCTTCCACTCTTAAAAGTATTCAGGTATCGGAACGATCAGCCCTTCGCACGCTTACAAAAATTAGACATCCCCTTAACCCCATACATAATATATCTAACACCCTCCTGTACCAATTAGCCAATCTAACACCTATTAAACAACGTCTCCAATTCTTTGCTCAAAAATTCGCCACTAACCCTCATAATATTGATATCCTTAACCACATTTGTATCCCTCGTAATACTTTAATAACACCCCGATACAAATACCCTCATGCATCAATTTATCTCTGCATTTCACGACATTAGTGATCATGACGTTTGAAGAACAACCGACAGTTAATTCCGTTAGACATTAGCAATCATGACGTTTGTAAGACAGTTAACAACGGGCTGAAAGACCGCGGGTCGATAGCCGTTTGACAGTAAAAAAAATATTGTATCATTGTCATATTGTTAATTAAATGTAAATTTATTTACCTTTTTTCTGTAAATCAAGATGTTATTATATATATATAATTAATTGGGATATGTTAACAGTAAGCTAGAGCAATGAATCATTTATTGGGGTGGATCGAGAGTACACCAGAGCAATGAATTATTTATTGGGGTAGGCCAAGGTTATGCTAGAGCAATGGGTGGTTTATTGGAGTAGCCCAAGAGTACTCTAGGACAGTGAGATTTTTAATAATCTAGGTTAAAAGTACACGAAGGCAGTGAAATAACATGAGTTTTTATGGAAAGCCGAAAATAATTGAAAATTATTATTTTTTAAATAAAACACTAAAAATTGTATAAACAGTTATAATTTCAATAAAAATAATTTATTTGATTAAAATTTCTAAAAACTTTGTTTAACTTTTGCTTAACACTATAGTTCAATTATTTTTTTAATTTCTTTTAACAAACAACAAAACATATCGAAAATACTGACCCTACTAATAGTTTTAAATTATTTTAAATAAATAACTTAATAAATAATAATAAATTCAGTATAAAATTTCTCACTATTTTATTTAAAAAAAAAACAATGTGAAAAAATAAATAGTTTATTTTAAACATTTTAACAATAAACAGTGCTTAGAAAAAAGTTGAAAACAATTTTAAAATTTATCATAACCATTTTTGCATAAAAATTAACAAATTCGCTATAAAAAATACAAATTAAAGTATATTTAAAAATGGTGATGTGGCCATCATAGTACCTTCCCTATATTTTACTCGAAAACTATGCGGTTTATGCAAAAAGGTTATTCTTAATAATTTATCCAATTTTGAATTCTCTACAATTATTTGTTATATAACTTTCATGTTGCTTCAATAGTTTATTAGCAATTGACAAAAATGTCAAAAATTTCAATTTTTATTTTTTTTTTTATCGAAAGTTAAGAATTTTATGAAAAATATATTTTAACAAAATTTGTTCAGTTTCTCATTCTCTTTAACTTTTGTTTGAAAAGTTTTGTAATATTTTTCATATTAAAAAAATATCAGAAAAAAACAAAAAAACGCCTCGAGTAAACACCCACTTCCGGTTTATGAATGTTTACCAAAAGCTTTTCAGTTCCAGTTTTTAATGATAAAACCTTACGTTTAAAGTTTCATCTCAATCGGATCAGTCGTTTTTGAGATACAGCACCCATGGACAGACAGACAGACAGACAGACACACAGACACAAATTTTTTTTCCCAGAAATTAGTTTAATGGACTCAGGGGACCTCAAAACGGATATTTCCGCAAAAAAAAAATTCAAAAAAAAATCACGATCACAATACTTCCCCTATATATACTTCGTATATAGGGAAAGTAAAAATCGTTTGATTTTTGAAAGGAAAAGGAGTATTCAAAAAAAAGTAACTTTTAATGCAAGACATTTCCAAAATGGTACGGATTTTTATCCGTAGAAGCTTATTGCAAAATAGTAAATCAGATAAAACAGATGAAATTTATACCAAATATATTTTCATTGATTTAATAATTCATTTTTTTCGCTGCCAAATCGTCCTACACTTATTGCATAGGACAATATTTCTGGAACCAATGAACCTTTGATTTGTAGATATTTATTAGTTGTAGAAAATATCATCATTGCAAAAATAATTATCTGAAACGTAATTAATTCATTTTCAGTCGTCTAAATTTTGGGCTTTTATAAATATAGTTTTTATATGTATATTCAAAGGGCTTATTAGTTACTACAATTATTTTAAAATTAAATGATATCCATAAAAACTAAATTACTATGCCAAAATTTAAAATGGTGATGTGGCCATCATAGTACTTTCCCTATATTTTTCTCGTAAACTATGAGATTTACGTAAAAAGTCTATTCTTAGTAATTTGTTCACTTTTAAATTCTCTACAATTATTTGCTATATAAATTTATTGTAGCTCCAATAGTTTAGTAGCAATTGGCAAAAAAGTCAAAATTTTCAATTTTTCTTTTTTTTTTGTTGAAAGTTAAGAATTTTATGAAAAATATGTTTAAATAAAACTTGTTTAGTTTTTTATTCCCTTTAACATTTATTTGAACCGTTTTTTTAAATTTTTCATATTTAGAAAAATATCACGAAAAAACAAAAAAAAAACGCCTCGAGTAAACATCCACTTCTGTTCTATGAATGTTCACCAAAAGCTTTTCAGTTCCAGTTTTTAACGACAAAACCTTAAGTTTGAAGTTTCATCTCAAACAGATAATTCGTTTTTGAGATACAGCGCCCACCGACAGACAGACACACACACAGACACAATTTTTTTTTTCCCAGAAATTAGTGTTTTGGGGTCAGGGGATATTTCCGCAAAAAAAAATTTTGAAAAAAAAATCACGAAAACAATTCTCCCCCTATACATATATCCTATATAGGAAAAGTAATAAACCTTCAATAGTTTAAAGAAGCCATAGTGCGGTAAAACAATTTTAACGAAATAAGTGATCTTTTAAAAACAGAAGGAAGGGATTGCTTTTCGACATATAAATATATTCACACTTATACATGTTTTGTGCTATTTTACATAATTTATCAATGACTTAAAAGTTTGGGTTTTTTGATCCTATAACTGTACTAGCCTTTCCTATGTTACAATAGTCTTAACAGCAGCTTCTGATATTGACATCACTGGTTCTTGTAGAGACGATTAATAATTAGTTTGTGCATAAAAAGAACTGTTTGAGATTATTCTTAGATTTGACTATATACTACTTGATCCACGATCCACTTTACACACATCTACCTAAGTATTATAATATAACTTTAACTCTTTTAGAAGAAATTTTACTATTTATTCTTAATAAACCTATAATAACACTGGCCTACATTTTTGTTTTCATGAAAAAGTGTTTCAAGTTTAATAGGTGTCCTACAGTAAATGGTGTGTTCTGATCGCGAATCTGTGCTTAGTATTTTCCAGCACGTCAGGTTTTCAGGAAAAGTGTGTTTCAAATTTTTCATAGAAACTGAAAAAAATATTGAGAAAATATTAATTGAAATTGAGAAAATTGAGTTGTTCATTAAAAAAACAATGTAGTATAATCTACGTTAGACAATCGTTGTTTTTTTTTATAAAATCGTTCTCTTTTTCCCTCACAACTGCGTTTTGTAGTTTTCTTTTTGTGGATTTTTGTGAGTGAGTCCCTCTTCAAGTTCTAGCCGTAATCAGCCACCATTCTAATATCCCATCTTCCTTGGTAACGTCTCTCCATCTCCTTTATGTATTGATGGAACCTCTCTCCCTCTTCCTCGCTGACATAGCAAACTAGATACATACAAATTTTTACTTAAAAAGTACTAAAACGGTGCAATAAACAATATTTTGGCGTTTTCTGCAAAAACGAGAAGACTTAACACTTAAGATTTAAATACCATTCGAAAGGTAATTAAAACGTGCATTTTCTGATAAATTAATAAATATAGCGTTCCATTTAAATAAATGAAGTTATAGCCATTTAAAGTTCTCATTTGTTTAATTCCAATTTTTTTACACCCGGCATAACATGTCAAGTTTACTATACTTGGAAAATAAAATATGATCTATTGTTACATTTCAGTGTAAATTTGGTATGCATAACTTCATTATTTTTTAAGTATTTGAAACATGAAAATTAGGTTACATTTTTACAAAATTCAAATTATTTCAAAAACCTTAAGGTATATGTAATACAAACCTTATTAAAACACACACTTATTTTTATCGAAGGATCCAAAAATGCAATAAAAGACAGGGTGTTTCATTAAAAAAAACACAACTTTGATACTTTTAGGGTTTTTGGGACACCCTGTATATTATGAAAGTAATTTTAAAAAGTAGCCCTAATAGACCCCCATATATCCCCAAAGTGAAACTTTTTGAAAGTCACGTATTTTGGCCACAATATTCCGTGCCGTATAGCGCAAATAACCCTGTATAATGTATACTACTTATATTAGATTTTAAGGTGTATACCGGGTGTCTCAGACCTCCCGTACCAGCCTTTTATTTTGACAACGCTTGGTCGAATGTAAATGGGACAAAAAATTGAATTACCAAAGTGAACCCAATTTTACCGGAATAATCCGGAAGTACCCGGAACCGGAAGTAACTTTAAAATTTCAAATGGCAACATAGGTCGAGTATGGTCTTTTTAAAAGAAACAACTTTTATTAACAGGTTTTTTAAAATATTTTGCATATTTACAAAAATAAACGAAAAAAACTAAATTGAAAATTAGTTATCCCTTCAACACTAAATTTCCTCAAGTAGGCTTTGCTTTTTTGTTAGAATAACAATTTGTATATGTGTTAATATTGCAAATATTCTTTCATGATTCTTCGTATTGTTCCTCAATACTTTCCTTGGGTAATATGTTATTTTCTGCACTCAGGTGAGAAGAGTTCCTTTTATTCAAAACTGAATTATTATTTTATTATTATTTTGCGACGGATAGTACGGGTGTCTCAGACCATCTGTACCAGCCTTGAAATTGTTTGAAAGTATTTTATTTAATAATTCAAATAAGAGTGTGAAAGTAAAGAAAATGATAATTAAAACTACTATTCAATTATTTATGGTATGTTCAAACGGCCCGTAGTATCTCATTTTCGCTAAGTGAACGGCAGACATTCCGTATCCTCTTCTTCATATTATCCCTCGTGGTTGGAAGCTCTTTGTAGACTAGGTCTTTGATACGTCCCCACAAGAAAAAGTCAAGAGGCGTTATGTCAGGAGAACAAGGTGGCCATGGAAATGGTCCTAGCCTTCCAATCCATCGACCAGGGAAAAGGCGATCAACGGTTTAACAAGAAACTCTGCCGAATGAGCTGGGCAACCATCTTGTTGCAAATTTATTGTTAAACGTATTGCATATGGAACATCATCTAGAAAGTCAAAAAGATTATTTTCTAAAAAATCGATGTATTTAGCTTCGTTTAATGAACCATCGAAAAAATGCGGACCAATTATTTGGTTTCCTAAAATACCACACCAAATATTAAGGATCCACACGTGTTGATTATCAACTTCTCTTAACCAATGAGGGTTTTTATTACTCCAGTAGTGAGCATTATGTAACTTAACAACTCCGTTGCTTTCGAATGTCGCCTCATCTATACATAAAATTTTGTGATAGAAATTATAATTTTTATGAGACAACCATTCACAAAAATTCAACGTATCTTGAAAATCCCACTCTTTAAGTTTCTGGTGTAAAAAGATATGATATGGATGGAATTTGTTTGTTTTTAAAACTCTCCAAGCAGTGGAGCGACTTATTCCAGCATCGATTTCAATTCTTCTAGTAGAGATGTTCGGGTCCGAAGCAATTGCTGCAAGAATATTTGATGTTCTTTCATCTTGTACGCGTTTTCTGATACTTCGACCTTTGTTGTGGCTGGGCTGTAGCTTACCAGATGTCTTAACTCGTTCTGCAAGCCGCCGAAAAACATTTTTTGACTGATTGACTCGTTGAGGGTATCGTTCAGCATAAATTCGCTCATCAGAACTATAGTTTTGGCCGCATTCATCTAATATCATCAGCACATCAAAACCTTAGAGGTTTGTAAAAACCATGTTGACAAATTCAATACTTTTATAATAATAATTTATTTTACTTCAAATATTCACGAACGTCAATTATTTTGACATAACAAAAAAGCAAAGCCTACTTGAGGAAATTTAGTATTGAATGGATAACTAATTTTCAATTTAGTTTTTTTAGTTTATTTTTGTAATTATGCAAAATATTAAAAATACATTTTAATAAAAGTTGTTCCTTTTAAAAAGACCTATCAATTAATACCATACTCGACCTATGTTGCCATTTGAAATTTTAAAGTTACTTCCGGGTCCGAGTACTTCCCGAATATTCCGGTAAAAAATAAATTCATTAGTGGATTCCTTGGGTTCACTTTGGTAATAAATTTTTTTGTCCCAGTCACATTCGACCAAGCGTTGTCGAAATAAAAGGCTGGTGCGAGTGGTTATCAAAATATTTTGTTTTGAAATTTTTGATCGGTCGCCATTTTGTTATTTGAAACATTAAAAAATAATTGTATACTCTGTTGAACAGAGTCTGTTCGTTGGATCTTTCGTCGTACGTCACAAACTATCGCTTCGAGAAACGACGCAAAAACATTCAGTCTGATAAAGTAAACCAAATGCGTTAGAAAAAGAATGCACTGTAAAACTTTCGTCGTTTTTTGAAGCGATAGTTTGTGACGTACGACGAAAGATCCAACGAACAGACTATACATACAAATGTTTTAAAGAGCCGAAAGCTACTTTTGAAACTTTTCGGATTTTTAAAATAGTCCTTCAAATAAGTGAGGTATAGCGGTTTTTAGATAAACAAAAGAACTCCAATAACTCCGAACAGGAGCACCAAATCACAAATTGGACTAAGAAAAGTTGTTTGTTTTAATAAGTTCTAAATGTCATTTTCGGTTGTAATGACCCTGTATAATATTACTTTAAACTAATTTTTGTAACTACTAGTAAATTTAGTGCACTCAAAATGTTATAAAAACGCAAGTATAACAACTATTTTATATCAGTAAACCCAAATCCATACAAATCCTAATGCGTGTACGTAGTTTTTCCACATATTTGCATATTTTATCAGGTGTAAAAATCGTGTACAAACGTAAGCGTGCACATACACTATAGATAAATGAACGTAACCTAATCAAGGACGCAATTACATAAACCGGCGCTGTTTTCGCCAAATATTAATCGGCAGGGTCGTAATCTGGGCACGCCGATGGAAAAAATCCCTTTATCGCCGGAAAAATGTGCAATTTATGCGCCGTCCGTCGCCGTTATCTCTATCACACGAAAACGATAAAGTCGATCCTTTCATGCGCTCTCCATCCCCACCAAAGAAAAAGGAAAATCACGTCGGCTCCGCCGTCTGTTTCGACGATTAGTCTTCGCTAGTTGTTTACCGGTACCGACGGTCTCCGGTTCGAGATTAGTTTGGTTAATCAGCAGCGACAGCGGCACGTGCTGTGCCGTTTAATCGTCGTCGGACGACTAAACTCCGATTGACGAATTGTGACCGCCGATGGGACTTGTTTGTTGTTATTTATCGTGTCGCGCTCGGTGACTTGGAGAAACCGCGAAAAATTATCAACGTCGGCAAGGCTGTCAAGATGCCTTTAACGTATTACTCGAGTGGTAGTCCGGGGGAAATTTCCATTTCTGATAGTGAAGTGGATGGTACTGATTACTTGTTGAGCAGTGCTATGAGATTGGATGAAAATTTTCTCCATGTTTTGGGTAAGTTATTATTATACTATTTTCTTTTCTTCGTACTGAATCTATAAAGTACTTATTTCATCATCTCATTTGTTTACAATCTGTAGGATTGCTTTTTTTTAAACAACAGCTCCTCAATAAAGAGAATGGTTGCGACCGTTACTACGTGGTAATCCATACTTACACTGAATTGAAAAATTCACTATGTTTTAACCACAAATAATATTTTAATAATATTTGTGGTTAAAACATAGTGAATTTTTCAATTCAGTGTAACAGCTCCTCAAGTTGATTTTTTTGTAAACAATGTAAATGCGACTTTTTAAAATCATAATTTAATTATCATAAAAAATATTCAAAACTTTTGCTTGCTTTAAGACTTTTGATAACACTTCAAAATTTGTTGTTTAGTTTTGGTAACTTGGTTTACCACAATCACAATTATTCAGAACAAAGTGTTATTGTATTCGATTATTGTCTGAAATGTATAACGAAGTATAAATCTTATTAAAAATTTCAACTATGTATGTATTTTTTGAACTTTATTTTGCGAAATTTATCTGCAAATTCAATTACCGAAAGTAGACCCTTATGAAAAAATTGTGTCCGCTTGTAGATAATTTAGAAATGTTAAAGTTATTATTTTTGGAACCATGATTTTCCGTGTTCTTTTAGTCTAATTTTGAAATTTTGACCACACTACCCGATTCAAGTATACTTGAAGTTTCCATATTTATTTTTATGTTCAATCTTAATTTTACCATAAAAATATTATATTAGATAGTTTATCACTAATGTCGTATTTTTAAGTATATTTTAAACTTTAAGGCTAACATTGTCAAAAAAGCGTGTGTATTTGTTGATTTCTGGTGTGCATGTAAACATTTTTGTAATTGTTTTATTTCAAGTTTGTGCACGAGTGTTTTAATAAATCCATTGTTTACTACTATTTTTTTTATTGTACAAAATTCTTTTTTCTGAGGTTATGGACTGAGGGCTAACTTATGTGCTATATTTTATTGGTGCATTAATATACAACAAAAGTTGCTACTTTAAGTTTTCTATGGTGCCTAGAATGATTAGGAATTATTGAATCTGTGTAAGTGGATTTTTTTATAGATATTAAAAGCAAGAGTGTTATTAGTTTTCTAACAGAAAGGTCAAGGAAATTGATTAAGTTAGATTCTGTTTAATTTATCTCTCTGTGCTTTTAAAGCATGCCAGAATATCGTCCACATACTTAAACCACAATTTAATATAGTTTTTGCCTAATTGTGAATTTAATATTTATATTGCATTATTTTATCCATGAAAGTTTCTGTCAGCAATGAGCTGAGGGGTGACCCCATTGGTAGACCTTCATGTTGAAAATTTATTATTAAATATTATTATTAATTTGCGGTGATTATAATATTAATACGCTTAGACAAAACCATATTACTACATGTTTTTGTAATCTAATAAAATCATACGGCGCGCATTTACTTATCAAAGAGCCAACTAGGATTACACCCACTAATAGTACATGTATTGACAATTTTATAATTAGCGACAAAATTTTCAATACATATGAATGCCGGAGTAGTATAACATTTCAAGGGTTTTCTGATCATTGCTCCCTAATGCTGAAATTAAATGTTAATACAGATAGACGTGACAGTCATTACATCATGCATAGATGTTATAATAATAAAAACACTATCAAATTTATTGAATCTTTATGTAGTGAAACTTGGGAAGAGATGGAAGTTAGCACTGATGTAAATAATTCCTGCAATATTTTCTCAAATATTTTTAATACTTATTTCAATGCACATTTTCCTCTAATTAAAAAGAAAATGAAAAATTTAAATCAAAATATTTGGTTCACACCAGAACTAAAACAACTAAAACAGGAAGTTTCAATGTTACAAATGGTATCTTCATTTGATATAACCTTCAAACCACTTTATATAGAATCTCAGGAAAAATATAAAAGAGCTCTATTATTTGCAACACTAGAATTGAAACCTCAAAAAATACGCCAAAAGAAATGTGGAAAGTAATAAATTATGAGAGGAATAAATTAAAAACTCCAAAACTACCCTCACATAATGGGATAGATTTAGTTAATGACTTCAATGACTTTTTTGTTAATAGCACAAATAATTTGCCGCAAATATATGATAACAGACATAATAAGCAATTTTCTTTCCCTTTAAATAATGTATCATTTTTCCTATATCCAGCTACCTATACCGGGTTATTAAATGTTATAACTAATATGAAAAATAAAAATAAATTTTGTTCTGGTGTGGATGGCATACCCATATATATTATTTACAGCTGTTATGAATACATAGCTTCACCTATGTTAAAAATCATAAATTATTCCTTTTGCTCTGGTGTTTTTCCGGATATGCTAAAGGCGGCGTTAGTAATTCCATTATATAAAAAAGGAGATCAAAATGAGATGGGTAATTACCGACCCATTAGTTTACTGACATCATTTTCTAAGATCATGGAATCATTGGTTTTTCAAAGAATATTAGATTTCTTTCTCAAATGCAACCTACTTAACTGTCATCAGCACGGCTTTCTCCCTGGAAGAGGTGTGGATACAGCATTATATGAATGTGTGAATAAAATTTTGGAAATTCTGGAAAATAAGGAGCTTGCTTGTGGTATGCTCCTAGACTTATTCAGGGCCTTTGATTCCGTATATCATAAAATACTAATCGCCAAACACGAACGTTATGGTGTCAGAGGAACTGCTCTCTCATGGTTTCAATCATATTTAAATAATAGGAAACAAATTATTAGCTTGAATATCGATGGATCGACTACTCGCTCAAGTGCTAAAAGCATAGTCAGAGGAATACCACAGGGTAGCGTTTTAGGGCCATTTCTATTTATTGTATATATGAACGGCATAACTCTTAATACTATTAACAGTAAGCATAATATTATAACATATGCAGATGATATATCCATCATAATTAGTGCAGAAAATTATATTCAATTAAAGTCTGAATGTGGGACTTACTTTAGCAAACTGCAAAATTGGTTTTCAGAAAATATTATCATTAAATTGTGAAAAAACTAAATGTATTATATTTAAGACAAATATGAGTACTCCAACTCCTCAACATTTGACTATAAATGACGAAAGTCTTGCTCTCAGTACATCTGTACAATTGTTAGGGATTGAGTTCGATCAGTTTCTACGATGGCATAATCATATAGATAAACTATGTAGAAAACTAAGTGGAATATGTTTTAATATGACAAAACTTAAATCTCTCCTAAGTCAAAACTCACTAAAAATTGTGTACAACAATGTGTTTGTGGCTAATATGAGATATGGGATACGCTTTTGGGGACAAAGTAAATATTGTTCACATATATTTGTTATTCAAAAACGAATTGTTAGACTTTAACTTAGAGTTCAATACATCATGTAGAGGGGTATTTAAAAAACTTACTTACCGTGTATGCACTATACATTTATGAATGCCTCATATTTGTTTACAAACATAAAGATTCATTTGAAGAACACAAAATTAATCACGAATATGCTACACGACATAAAAATAATTTTAATATTCCAAAACACAGATTAACTGCTTCGGAAAAATCTTTACGTTACAATGGTATTTTACTATTTAATAAACTGCCTGATTCTCTTAAGTGTATTAGTACTATCAAGAAAATTTGTTTAAGTTCTTATGTGACAAAGAATTATATAGTTTAGAAGAATATTTTGATTAGTAATGTATACATATGATTTTATTTTCCTTGTTTTTTTTTCTTTATTGTGACGCACTTTCTTTCTTTATTGTAATTTTAAAGAGAAATAAAGACTATTATTATTATTAACTATTTCGCAGTTGTAGATAAGTGTTTTTTCAATGCTTTGTTTGCATTTATTTTTACATACGACAAAAATTCTAAGAATATTTTGTGCTTTGGTGATATTTCAAAACCCGTTCTGTTTTGAAGATATAGGGCGAACAAAATTTTCGTCAGTAACAACATTTTATTACCAAAAATTATATGTTAAGTTTCTTAATCTAAAAGAACTTTTGACATGACTAGTTAGTATGCATTTCATATCTTTTGCTCCAATTCTGCTATTCTATCTCCTAATTAAGACATATGGCTCACACCCCTAAATACTTTTAGACTGTTATCTTTGTTTCTTTTTCTTATCATAGTTTTCCTTAGTTTATAGTATAGTCTACTCGCCTTCTCTATTATATTCCTAAAGATGCTTTTAATGGTATTCAATTCAATCTTCTCCTCGTTTACTGTCGAACTGTTTCAAAAACAATAGGGTTGTCTCTTATTGTGTTTGGCCCAGCAATTATCCGATTTCGCAAGTCATCCATATTTCCACTGGAGTAGTATAAATTAATAACTTTAAATCGCCTAATAGGAAATAAACCGAGCGGTTTAAGACTGGTGATCGAGCAGGCTATGGCCAATCCAGCGATCTTCGCATATTATTGTTAAAAACTCTCGAACAATCACTCTAAAATGGGTTGGTGCACCTTTGTGTATAAATCAGATTGCATTTCTTGTTGCCAATGATCCTCTAGAAACTGAGGAAGCGTGTGTTCTAAAAAGCTGCGATATACCTTGCCAGTGTGTCTTCTTGCTAGAGGTATCGGTCTAATTAGCTAGTCATCCATAATTCCAATCCAAATGGTAAACGAGACTGATGCCGAAAACGCCCTTCAAGAATCTCAGGTGGATTTTTTTCATCCAACACATGGTATTTATGAAATTTTTTTACTGCATTTCTTGAAAAAAATATTTTTCGTAACTTTACCACAATTACAGTTATTCAGAACAAAGTGTTGGCGTTTTCGATTATTATCCGAAATGTAGATCTTATTTAAACGAATTGTGTTCTTCTAGTGGGTTTGAAAATTTTCAATTATCATTTTTGGAATCATGATTTTTCGTATTCCTTTAGTTTAATTTTGAAATTTTGATTAGAGTACATAGTCATAATAATAATAATAATAAAAGTTTATTGTTTATTGACACCATTTCGGTATGACATTGTCAAATATACAATACAAAGTAAATATCTCTTACAGACTAGATCTAACTAAATGTTATGTATATGCACCCACTCACAACACACACACACATATCTATAAAGAAATAAATGAAATAAATAGATGTCACATAAACTAATAATTGTAATAACAATATTATTAAATCTTATTAAGAACATATAAAAATTATTATTATTATTTTAAAATCCTATTAAATATAATCTCAGTGTATCTGAATCATCACAAAATATATTAAAACATGTAAGTAGGTACTAATCAATTATAAATAAAATTAAGTATGGGTAACCATTTAAAAGCATTCTAGCTGAAGTCACATATTTTACTGATTTTATCACCATTCCACATTTAAAAAAATCCTTGTAGGAATACATTACATCAGCAGTAAGTTTAGTTTTTATAACCTGTTTAAACTTTTTTAGTGAAAAGTCTTGTAAATTTTGAGGTGATTTATTGAATAATTGTGATAATTGTGTTGACAGGTACTCATAATTAAGCATTGTCTTTTGTAATCTGACTTTAGGTAGTATTCGATTTTTTTTAGCCTTGTGTCATAACTGTATTTGTCAACATGCCTCTGCCTCTGAGATACATTTGTTCTTACGTATAGTATGGCATAGTTAAAAGATTGAGGTCTTTGAAATACGGCCTACAAGATTCCAAAAACGACGCACCCAAGTTTTTTTTTCTGTAAAATAAAAATTCGTTTGGCTGGTGGTGAACTTCCCCAAAGTAGAATGTCTTGACCAATCAAATTGTTTATGTAAGCAAAATAAACCATCCTAGTTGTTGTTTTGTGGCTAGTATTGGTACTAATTTTTCGCAATAAATAAGCGTTTTTATTGATTTTCTTTTTATTTGAGGGATTTCGTTTTATCGGCATTTACTGTGAGTACGTTTGCACCAAACCAAACTTCGGCTTGTGAGACGTTGTCTGTTATATTTAAGCTATCGTCTGCAATATCATCCACTGAAGTAGTGTGAGCTAATGACTTTAGATCGCCCAATAGTAAATAATCCGGTGGGTTTACGTCTGGTGATCGAGCAGGCCATGACCGATCTAGCGATCTTCGTATGTTATTGTTAAAAACTCTCGAGAAACCACACTAACATGGGTTAGTGCACCTTTGTGTATAAACCAGATTGAATTTCTTTTTGCCAAAAATACATCCTGAGCTAGCGTGTGTTCTAAAAAGCTGCGATATACCTTGCCAGTGAGTCTTCCTGGTAGAAATACCGGTCCAATTAGCCAATCATCCACAATTCCAACGCAAACGATCAATGAAAACGAATGTTGAAAATAACCTTCAAGTATCTCATGTGGATTTGTTTCATCCCACACATGGTAGTTATAAAAAATTTTTATTGCATTTCTTGAAAAATTCCCTTTATCGATTAACAAAATGAGGGTCAGTAGTTGAGGAATTTGAATCAATGTGTGCAAAAGCCATTGACAGGATGCAATATGTGGAGAAAGATCTGCAAAAACAAGTTTAAAGGCAAAAAGTGTTAAAAATTATGAATATTACAGTTTTAAACTTTTCAACCTTTTATAATTTTAATTATGCAAAGTTATATTATATATTCAGAAGTTTTTATATTCTTGCATCGATATTAGAACTAAATTATTTTAATTTTTTTCTCTAAATTAACCTAAAATTTAAGACAAGACTGTTTTGTAACGTATTTCATATATTTTCACACCCCTAAATACGTTTAGACTGTTACCTTTGTTTATGTTTTTCTTATCATAGTTTTCCTTATTTTCTAGTAGCCTTCTCTATTATATTACTCAAAATGCTTTTAATGGTACTCGAAGTACTGATACCATTTTTTGTCATTTTCCTGTCGGTTTTCTTTTCACACTATTTATTATTTAATATAATAAATCCAATCCATTATCATTAATGTCTTCATCAATTCTGTTCTGGCTTCTGTGGGAGCATCGTCATTTATTAGATTTTTTGATCCACTGTTTAGTTCTTTTAAGCTAGTTAAAATTTAACAATAGCCTTATGATTTAATTTCAATTGCTAAATAGCAAAAATATCAAAAGAATAAAATAAATGCATTTTTGAAGTTTTTATACCACTGTGATTGAAGTCGTTACTTTGTGATACATCTTTATGTAGTAGGTTCAGAAATAATAACACTTTGCTAGTATCACGAATTTTACAATTTTATTGTGAATAGTTTCGTCCTATTTGGACATTATCAAACAAATACAATATTTTATACCACTATTTATTGTATAATATACAAAAGTTTTTAATATAAAATCAATTGACACAACTATAGTATCAACCTTTGAAGGTCACAATCAAGTGTTGAATAAAGAAAAATGCAAGATATTAACTATTTATAAGTAACATGTTAAATTTGATATCCCCAATTTAAGAAGAGAGGATTTATTGCAAAGGATTAACTAAATGAGATTAGGTTTTGTATTGTGGTGCAGGGCGGATTAAGATGCGTTATTTTCAAAAAAGGTATTGTATAACATTATAAGAGCTTAAATAATTGCGAAGAAATTAAATCGGTCTCATTAAGCAGATTAGTGTTAATATTCTTACTTTGATGGTATATCAGAAGATTAAGCCTCTGGTCTTTATTGCAAAAATGTAATTTTTTTAATTTATCAATATGTGGAAATGAATGATTACAGTTTAGGATGTGATAATAAGAAGAACTTGTTATATGTTTAAGTCGAAATGCTCTATAATGTTAATTGAATCTCTTCTCAAAACTCCTACCCATATATACGCTACTACATTCGGAACATTAAATTTCCGATTTCTTAAGACCAAATCCGATCAATAAAAAAATCAGGACGATACAAAGTGATCAAATATATTATAATGGTTACATTATAAATTATAAATAATGTTTTAAAATGTCAGATCTGAGAAGTACTATAAATTTCTAAAATTTATAAATAATGAAAAATTACAAATTATTTTAGAACTTCCTAAAAATCTTTAAACTTAAACTTTAAACAAAATAAGAAGAAAACTAAATGGGTACACGTAGCGGTAGTTTGAAAAAGCATTGATGATATTTATGGGTTTGAGGAAAAGAACCTTCGAAGAAGTGAACTCTTTTAGCTAAAATTTTGAGTATATATATTCTTATTTTGTAATAATATTTTGTTAGAACGAGTGTAAATATATAATAAGGATAAAGAGAAATCACAATAATTCTCATTAGTAATAATAAAGGCAAAGGAAAGACAACTAATAGACATCCAAAATTTTTAATTAATTTTACAAGAATATCCTTCAAAATACAATAAAAATTTAAAAAAATATTAATATCGTAAACATAATGTGCTGTTCAAAACCAAAGTAATAATTTATGTTATTTATAAACTATTGATCTTTCTCTTTAAATTGTTCATGGTAACATAAAATCTACTATGATCTCAATGTTTCCGTACGCTCCATGCATGCTTTATTGGATTACTATCAGAAGAACAAACTGTAGGTCTTCGTTTAATCTAACTACTTTGTAATGTGTGAACGTAATAAAGTATTTTCACTCATCATTATCAATATGAATTGTTTCCTTATTGAACGGAAGAGCTGTAGGGTAGCAGATTATCATTCAGATTGGGCAGTAAAAGAACCATTGTGAGTGATATGAATATTAGTATGGCCTTCTAAGCTTATTTAAGCCCATAACATTAAACCACCACCTTTATGTAATTTCAGATAACTTGGGGATAATTTCATGCAAATTATCTTGTGGAAAGTGAATCGTAACTTATTAGTAAACAAAACTCGTAAATATGGTCCCAATGTTTATACAAAAAATAGTATAGTCTTCAATCATAAAAGTCATATAAGGAAGGTCCGCTGTCATCTGGGAAACCTGATTGCATAAGCAATCCCAACAAACCGAAACTCTGAAACAAGAAAACGCAATATTATTGTTAAAGTGACAAATGTTTGTAAATATATACCAAAAAATTGAAAATACAAGCAGTTTAATGCATAAAAGTACCTTTGAAACTAATTTTCAGTTTTATGAATTAGTGGAGGAATGGAAATCCATGGGTTTGAGTGGAAGAACATTTTACAAGATGAACTCCGCCCTTCAACTTGCTGTCAATATTTTATTTGTATGTTTTCAAGTATGATGAAGAATAAATAATCAATACTAGGAGCAAACTCAGTTCAGAGCTAGGTTATGATTAAATTTTTCTGGGTCAATGTGGCATTATCCTTCTCGTTGCTGCACACTTCCTGTTACCAAAAAGGATGGTTTTCCTTAATTCAATTTCTTGATTACAGTTAATCATATTGAACAAGATGGTGGTGACCATTATTATGTGGTATTTAATTTTTAAATATAGGATGAAATAAAAGACGATTATGTTTTTTACCACTGTTAACTGTACCCATATATAACTTTGTAATTCGTAAATCTATTCACTTGATAATGACTTGAAAGAGTCGAAACTATAGTCGAACATAATTTATTAATGTTATAAAATCATTAATATACATACAGTGGTAAAAAACATAAAAAATCGTGGTTTATTTCAACCTACATTTGTTAATCATATTGACGATAGAAATTTAGAAATTCAGCTAAGATCTAGGTAGTGCATCACATCGTCTTGAAGCCGAAGACGATAAAATTAAGTTATTAATCGAAGCAAACCGCCGTAACATGACTCAAGAGGTCATAAAATAAAAAAAATAATTTCTTAAATGACTGTGGCAAGACATTTTCACAAGTTGGGATATGTTAGTAAACTCAACATTTGGTATTCACATGATTTCAAAGAAATACATTTATAGGTTATAGGTTAATATAGGGTGCTAGTGAGGTGAGTTAGCCTATCTTGAACTGCGACCTAAAAGATCTATTGTTCTACCCTTAACCAATCACTTCCCAATCAGTCCCACGTCCTCCATGAACCTGGACTCTTTCTTGGGGGTGATATTGCTCACTTCTTCGTGGTATAATCGGTCCCTACCGAAGTGTGAAAGACGCTTGTGAACAATCACGACACAAGTGCATAGTGCTCGGTCGTTTCATCTGCCGAATCACATAATCTGCAGTTTCCACTTTTCTCTTTTCCCATTTTCCATAAATGGTATCGGAGGGCACAATGCCCTGTCATGAGTCTGGTGAAAGTTCTTAGCTCGTTCCTTGTGAGTTCAAGCCATTGTGGCTGTGATCGAGTTTCATGAGTCGTTTTGATTGTTTAAATGCTTACGTCTTCTGTGCTCTTCCCATTTTTACACCACTTTTCTTCTGTGCGCTATGGGGAGTCCACAAATCGGCTCTGGTCCTATATGAGTTTCATATGCACCTCTTTTTGAAAGTTCATCGGCCACATCGTTGCCTTTAATATCCCCGTGCCTTTGTGATCTTCGACATTTCCAGACAGTCCATTAGCCGTGACTATAGGCTCGAACGGCCTTTAATGCGGCTTGTCTATCTAAGCAGATGTATATATGCGCGCCATGTTGGTGCCTATCTAAACATTCTCTGGTGCACATATCAATTGCAATCGTACCCCTAACCATGAAGCTCATGTGGATTTAGTTAGGGCCATAAGTGCCTATTCCAATACCTCTGGTATTCTTGGCACCATCCTTGTACCAGGCTGATATTCTTCGTCCAAACTCCTTGACTCTCATCAAAGCCGTTTTAGGGTCCTCGATCGACACCTTAAACCGGTGTTTCCCAACGTGGAGCCCACGCCCCACAGGGAGCAATTCGAAAATGGACTCTTTAATCAGATTGCGATAGGTAAAACCTAACCTCAAATACACAATTATCAACAAATGGTAGTGAAGCTTGTGGGCGATATCGGGTAACGTCTGAGCTAAGGGGAAGAAAGTGCAATGCGCAATGTTGAAACGGCATTTAGCAGAAACACGCATCGCTAACAAATCACAAATCGAATCGGAATTTTCTACTGAATACTACACATACTTTAGTTTTAGTTTTTAATTAATCTTATATTTATTTCTTTCAACCCATAGTAAATTAAGTGGTGCAAGCAAGAAAAAAAATCGTCACTATTCTGAGGAATATTTAAAATTTGGTTTGATACCCGCTGTCCACGATGAGCGGTTTCCTTTTTGTATTTAGTGCCAGCAATTCCTGACCAACGAATTAATGAAACGAAGTCGTCTTAAGGCGCATTTGAAGGCGAAACATAGTGCCCATATTAATTCAGATTTGAATTACTTTCAAACTTTAAAGAAACATTTTGAAAAGAAAACGGTTCTTGAAAATGATGACAAAAAATTTAAAAGCCACTCAGTAGCAATACTATTAGCAGAAGAATAGACGAAATGAGTGAAGATATTGAAAAACAACTTGTTGAAAAGCTGAAATCAAAAATACTCTCAGTGCAAATGGATTAATCTACTATGAGAGACAGTGAGGCATTGATAACTTACCACTACCTCCAAAGATATATATAATAAGCTAAAAACTACTTAGATGTCAGTGATATACCAATGAAAAATATAACAACTGCTGCTGCTAATTATGATGGGCAAGAAAAATGGCTGCTTAAAATTTATGAAAGATCTCCCCTGTTCTAAATGAAGTACTATATTCAGTAATAAAGTGTGTAAATGCTATTAAAGCTAATGCCAAATGTGTGCGTCTCTGCAAGCTATTTTGTAAAGAAGAGGCTAAAATGCGAAGATATTTGATTTAATTACCCTTATTGAGTTATATCAGAAATATATTAACAACAAAAACTTTGAACAGTTTTAACGGCTCCAAAAATGTGAATCGATCATCTAAAAATTCAATTGGCTGATTTAGAAAAAAAATTAAATTTTTTTGATTTAAAACAAATTGATTTTCTAATATGGATGATGCAGTCATTTTTAGTGGATCAATATAATAGTTAAAACTGTTGGTATGGCTTTGAGAGAAAACATAAAGCGAATACCCAAATTCAAAAAAATGTGCAAGAAAACTATGGTTACTGTTTCTATATTCATATTTAGCTGAATGTAGATTTAGTGCTGTAAATGATTTACATGTAAAAAAGGAATTGTCTGGATATAACACAACGGGGAGATTTGAGATTGAAGTTAACCAAATTGGAACCTAACATAAAATCTGTGCGCATCAAGCATCAAGCGCAAAATTATTTCGAAATTGAATTTCAGGTTATGTTTTGAAAATTTACTTACTGTGATTCGTTAACAACTTCCTGGTGAGTTCTTCCTAAAACCTATCATTTAAGTTTCTTAAGTGAATAATTCATTTATTTAATGTTAAAAATTATGTATTTGTTACATAGGGGGCGCATAAGAATTTTAGAAAGGCTTAGGTGCGGTATTGCACAAAAGGTTGGGAAACACTGCCTTAAACGGTAATTCGAATTCGAGCTTCCTGGACATAATGTCCGTCGGTTTGGACAGAAGGACCGGGTCGATTTGCTGCAGTATTTCTAAGTGTTCTGTCCAGTCCTTCGGCAGTGTTTTCTTCCTCTGGTGTAGTCGGAGGGCTGCCACAAGTCCCTCTTTTTGTACCACTAGATGGAGCGGTGTGAGACCAATGATTGCCCCCATTTCCGCGGTTGGGGTCGCTTGCATGGCCATTGTTAAGGAATACATTTAACAAAGCGCATAAACGCCTGCAACAAATTTTTGATAAATATAAAGGCGTTGTATATTTAGAGCTGCTACTACAGAACCAATCCAAGTGTGTAATGTTGGCAATTAGACTAATTGGATGAAACTATCAACAAAAAAACGGCTAGAATTGACAACACAAAAGTTTAGTGACTTGCCAGAAGTTGCTGCTGCTTGGATGAAATTCACAGGGATTGCACCGTCCGACTACTATTTGTTTCGATCTTTACAAAACTCTTTGAATTGTAAAATATTCAATTCAGACAATGGTGTCAAACACTTCATTTTTTTTTCTGCTGAGAAAGGCCAGAAGTTCTTTGAGCGTGGTATCATGGTGTTACCTGAAAGATGGCAAAAGTTCGATACATTACTGAATAAAATTATTTTTTTCTATAAAAAAACGCCTTTGATCAATATAGTAAAAACCCGAAACCCGGCCCAATAAACGATCAGTTCTCTAAAGGTAACAAACTTTACATTTTTACTTATTCACTTAATATGTACTCATTCCAGAATAAATATTGACAATCATAACATTTAGATTTTTGAGTTTAATACTGATATAAATGACTATAAGAAGCAGAAGAAGAAGCTAAAATTATTGATGAATAGAAGTTTTTACAGAGAACTACAGATATTTTTTAATCAAGAAATTTAATTATCATGGAAAATCTTCCTTCGATAATGACTTGACCAATTACTGTCCGTTTTATTTATGGACGTATCAATTTATTCGAAAATTAGTGTCAACATTACTCAGCACTTCTAATTAAATGGCGTCGGCGATAATTGGTGCTAGTAAACATGATTCAATAACCAAACCGTTTTTTGTTCTTTGTTATCTGAAGGATCACACCATACCAAACAGTTAGGTCGAAATTTAATTCAAGAAAAATACTTTTAAAATACAAAATAAACCTAATAAAATATATATATATATATATATATATATATATATATATATATATATATATATATATATATATATAAATTTAAAATTTTGTTTCTACTTTACAAATAAAAATATTAATTAATACTGCTTTTATATACAAGGTGTTAAATATACCTGGTGTTGAACTGTCCTCTCGCTAATAGGGATTTAACATGTAAAATCACACCTATGCAATTTCCTGCTCCCCTAATTGTTTTAGAACAAAAACATAAGGGACCAAAATTATTTAGAATTAAAAATACTACACAAATTGACAATCTTTCAACTTGAAAACTTTTTTTGTTGAACGAAAATAAAGAATCAAAGTTAAAATTTTACGAAAATCACGTTTTCCATGATTTAGCGCAAACGTTTACAATTTGAACTGTGATTTGTAACGTCGTAATTAGTTTGATTTTTGAAGAAATGAAATGTCTTTAACTTATACAACAAGTGAAAAATAACAATTTCTTAAGTGATTTTATTTTGAAAATAATGTACACACATTTTTAATTAAATTCGAAGATGATTTTGTAACAATAAAAATGAACAAATAAATACACTCAAAAAATCAATTATCATGAATAATATTAATAACTAATAAATGGTTTGGCCATATGCTCAAATAAACCTCCATTCCAAGCTAAACAACCGAGTTTATAAAAATGTTTGGGCATTTGCATTCCTTATTAATTGTAATTTTTTAAATTTCGACGTTAGCATTTATCACACAGGAAAATTATTCAAAAGTTAAATTAGTAATCACATCAAAAACAAATGAAAATATGATTTTTGTAAATTTTTAACTTTTCCTTTAATTTTTTATTTTCGTTCCTCAAAAAAGAATTTTAAGTTTAAAAATTATCAATTTCTGTAATATCTTTAATTCTAAATAATTTTGGTCTCTTATATTTTTGTTCTAAAACAATTAGGGGAACAGGAAATTGCATAAGTGTAACTTTTGCGCTAAATCATGGAAAATGTGATTTTTGTAAAATTTTAACCTTAATTCTTTATTTTCGTTCCTCAAAAAAAGGTTTTGAAGTTTAAAAATTATCAATGTCTGTAATATCTTTAATTCCAAATAATTTTGGTCTCTTATATCTAAAACAATTAGGGGAGCAGGAAATTGCATAAGTGTGAATTTAGATGTTAAATTCCTATTACCGAGAGAACAATTCAACACCCGGTATATAACAATTTAACATAAACAGATTTGGATTATCAACCCAATACTACAAAATAAAACTTTCAATGATAAGAACTAGTTATTTTAATGATGTTTATATAATATGCATTATAATAAAATTAAAATCTTACGAAGTATCGAAACATTGGCTTCCATTTTAGATTCAACAAATACTATTTGTTCATAATTGTTTTGAGTACTTTTGCTTAATTTTTAGTTGAGCTGTTTATTAATTTAAATAGTTTGTGAAAATTTAGCAAACATGGCTATAATCGCTTTTAGTTGTTAATAAACGAAAAAATTCTGTAAGCGAAATTAAAAAAAAACTACATGTAGTTTCTAACGTTTTCAAACCAAAAAAAAAAAATTAAATAATAAGTACATTTTAGGATAGTAATTAACAACAGCATTAATTGAGTAATTTCCGACACTTTAATATAATATTGAAGAAGTTTTTAATTGTTCGTAACATTATAATAAGACCATATGGGTTATCTCTCTTAGACAGCGAAACGAATTCAACTACGCTTAAATCATTTTAATGAATCAATTGCGTTCGAACATGACTTATCTCGGCGCATGCAACTAGACAACATATTTTTTTGCGCTAGTGCATCGTTATCAATAATATTTTGAATGCAAACGCCACTCGCCCGCGATTCTTTAATCGGAATAATCGAATGGCCTTCTAGATAACACGTCTCATTTTAGAACTAATTGATTCAGCCAATTATAAGGTGTACATGAGTATATGGCTTGTTTATATGGGACGAACGTATATGAAATAATGGTAAAAATAATCGCCATGTAAATTGTGTACGAAAAAGTGTGTTTGTAAGCAAATTATAGTATTTTTTGGAAGGTAATTTAAAAAATATTGAACACATAAAAGTAGAGTTATGCTTGAGAAATTCTATAATTGATACTTTTTCTGCAATGCAATTTTAAAAAATTTCATTTACTCGTACTTTTCCATGTTTTCATTATTTTCTTTTCTTCTAGTCTATTGTTCGTCATTAATTTAGACATTTTCTGCTATTCAAGTTTAAAAATAAATGTTGCTCTTATTTTTTTCTCTATTTTATGTTTTCTTCAAGTATATCCGCCCACTTCCTTTTTGGTATTTGAGATTATTTATTCTTCAATTGAATTTTATCATTGCAGTTTGGCCTTTATGCTTATAATCCTTTTGTCTCTCTACAACTTATCCACCAATTCACCACACATAAGAACCTACCTGAAGTAGATTTACTTGATGAGTTTAGACTATTTTTGTAAATATTTGCCTGTTCATCTTTTGATGGCTTATCGCCACACTTAATTTCGCATTTGGTCTGCGTTCTAAATGTAGTCTACATTTTAATTGGCTGCCTTTTATCACTTCATACAGTTTAGTCTCCTTTTTTGTGTGTTTAACCAACCTCGCTAAGAGTCTCAACTTAATCCGAGATTGGAAATAATTGGAAAGAAACGCGTCCAATAGTCAGTATATCCTAGATCAATTCTACAAATAATCTTCCATTCAATAAGCCTTCCCATGCAAGATTAATCATGGATTAAGTCAAATTCAAATAAATATCCCTACGAAACCATACAGTTAATTAAAAGAAAGGAGCATTTTCGTAGATTACACAAAAAACAAACTTAATATTTACAAAAATCGAGCGAAAAAACATGCGTATTGACATTCGAAACACTATTAAAAGGGACCAAGAAAACTTTGTTAACATGCTGAGCAGTCAATACGAAAGAAACCCAAAAAATTTTAGAATTATGTTTACTCAAAAAAATCCAAATCACGAATTTTTGGCTCAAAGAATTTTGGAGGCACAACAATTGATAATCCTCCCGATATAATTGAAAATTTTGGCAAATATTTCTCTTCGGTTTATAGTCAAAGTACGTCAAAATCTTCTATAAATGATTTGGTATGCAACCAAAGTGAAATTATTAATATTGAAATTATAAATGATATTGTTATAATGATGGCGGCAAAAAAACTTAGTAACAACTTTACATGTGGTAGTGATAACATTCCTTCATTGGTGCGAGATTGTATTTTAGCTTGATTAAAACCACTTAGTCATATTTTTAATTTGATACTCAGAACTGCGGATTTTCAAAATATTTGGAAAACTGCACGAATTACTCCTGTTCTAAAGTCAGGAAATAAACAGGTGATCACTAATTACCGTCCAATTTCTATAATAAATAACTTTGCTAAAAAATTTGAAACTATACTAGCTAGTAAGATTTACTCATCTGTAAAATCACAAATATCAACTAAACAACATGGCTTTATGAAAAACAGGTCCACCGCTACTAACTTGGTAAATTTCACAGAATTTGTATCTCGTCATCTCGATCAGCGTAGGCAAGTCGATGTAATATACACAGATTTCAGCAAGACCTTTGACTCTATTAACCACAAGGTTCTATTAGATAATTTAAGAGTTTGAAGATTTAGTGATAATATGATTAATCTAATAAGATCTTACCTGCCAGAGAGGTGTCAATATGTGGAATATCTGAACAATAGGTTTAATAAATTTTGCGGTGTCCCTCAAGGCTCAAATTTGGCCCCCTACTGTTCATAATGTTTATTAATGACCTCGTAGTTAATACACTTGTAAAATGAACTGATTGATGAGTAGAATTTGAACTTTAACTCTCTGTGCTCATTTGTTAATACCAAGTTTATTTCTAAAAGTGGAACCATGTCCATTTACTTGGGTCTTATCAGTAACAAAACTAAATTCTGCTGTGTCACATTTTTGTGAAACACTGCTTCCAGATTTTAGTGATCCACAACGTACACATTTGAGTTTTAACTCTTGATTTTCAACTAAACAACTAGAGCATTTCCTGCATTGATAAAAGTTGTGCTACCAACTTTTGGCAGTTCACAAGCAACAGAGTTGATTTTATCATCATCATTTCTCACCATACATTCCTAGGTTGCACTAGACATTTTGAATGCATTACCAAACCCAGTGTTTGGGGTAATTTTGGCCCCTGCCTTTGAATTTGTGTAAGCAACACAAGCAGATTTCGTATTTTTATTTCTCATACATATTGAACATTCACTTTTATTTGTAGTTATTTTAAATTTGTTTCCAAAATCTGTATCCAATTTTTAATTGGTAATTGGTGTTGTTTCTTTGGGGGGTTTCACATGCTGCACAATTAGTTTTGCTAAAGTGTTTGCGAACCCACTGGCTAGATTTGATCTCGATTTTTTACCAAAATCAGTGGTGTTTGAATTCTTTAGTTTATTTATTCAGTTATATACTTTGTTGCCTCACAAGCTATACACTATTTTTGTCAGGAAAACTCTTATCATACACACCTTACATTCCCAGGTATCTTCTGGAGATTTAAACTTGTAACATTGTTGATTGAATATAAAGTACGTAAACCTAGACTCCGGATTTTTATGGACTTCAACTCATTCAGTTGGTGGAATTATTACCAAAGCACACTGGATTTTATTCGGCCACTTAACAATCCTCTTTTTTCATATTGTATTAGTTGGTCATATTTTCTTATCTTTTACATTCCTATCTTTTTTTTTAACTTGGTTGTCTGTAGTAGTAGTAGTGTTTGGCTATCGACGACGTAGTTTGTGTGTTTGTAAATGAGCTTGTTACTTTAAAGGATCGCTCCCGACACTCTAAAGCACCATTAATTGTTGAATAAACTAATAAATGATAAAATGTAGTTTATTCAACAGAAATAATTTCATTCAAATTAGTGTTGCTTTAATAGTTGTACTATTTGTAACACGCAAATTAATTTGTATTATTCAATGTCTGTCGAAGTATTAGCTAGAGAAGTAGTTGTTTCAAATTAATTTGTTTTGTAGTCTTAGTAAGACTCATTGTTGTAGATTCACGAAATGTTTTCGTATTTTTAAATTTATTATTTAATTTTCTACAACGAACTAAAGGATTTTAATACATTTTACCATTAATTGTATCCCAATGGTGAATGGCACCGGTCACCCATCCAACTACTGACTCGAACCAACGTTGTTGCACGTTATTTCGGGGCCGTAACCGAATGCGCCACCACCGTAGTGTATTTTTGTTTATATTTTTCTTTATATTTTATATATGTTGTTTATGAGACGAATTAATTATCTTCTCTTTTTGTGCTTCTTTCGTTAGTTATCTACCCGTTAGTCAAAAGTATTTTGTTCGTATTTTACCTGTCTTTTTACAGTTATCTGGTTTGTTTATTACTTATCATTCGTTTCTCATTTAGTAAATTAATTGGATAAGTTACGTAAAGATAAACTTGATTATAAAATAAAGCACTAAAAACCTTTCTAAATATATATTTGGTATTTCAGATAAACTGTGTGAGGAAAGGTTTTTAGTGCTTTATTTTATAATCGTTTCTCATTTCATTAATCTTTTACACTCGACTTCTACCTTTTATTGGTCCATATTTCTTCTGTCTTTTATCTGCCTTTGTCTTTTTTTTCTCTATCTATCTTCTGTTGTCATTTTCGAGCTTTACGTTACTAACATCTAAAAATAATATCTATCTATCTAAAACTATGACCTACCTATTGACTAAACGTTGTACTAATTTCCCCAATTGAGTGGATACATCACCGACAATTATAAGAAACTGTCGACAGCAAAACTAACAATAATAATGTTAAAACATTTAATTACCTTGTCAAGATTTTCACCAGCATGGGTTGATGATATCTGAAAAAGATCGAAACCGGTCAGTGTCTGTTGTTAACAGAGAAGCAATGATTCATTGACTTTTATCTAGTTGATGCTTGTTGAGCTATATTCTTGATGGAGTTGAATATATAAATTTGGTGAAAAACCTTCACTCTTATCCTTTTAGGAGAGTATTTCCTCTTGATCAGTAAATCCATAGTTTCAATTTTCTCATTCAGGCTTTTGAATTCTTTCAAAAATGCGTTTAGTTTACGATCGGAGCCACTTTATTTTTGGAAAACATTGGCTAAATATCTGCACCAGAATAAGATATTTATATCCTTCTGTTTGTCTAGTAGTTTTTCTTAAATACTTATGCAAAAAGTGGTGATATGCTCCCATGGGAAATTCATCTTCTTGGGTGTAACATTTGTCGTTATATCTAAAATAATTTTAAGCAGACTTCTATTAATTTGTGTAATTAAAATTCTTGGGGTGTATTCTGTTGTAGTGATTCCTTGATTATGGTTTAATTTAGTTTATTTACTTTAAAAGATCTATTAAAAAATAATGCAAAAATACATACATAAATATAATTAATCACTTTGAAATTTGGAGCATAGATCTTGAAAGCGGAATTTACAGTTTCTCGTGTTCTTCTACTCGATCCATTACACTTGTTAGCTGATGATGATACTTATGAGGCAAATATAGCCACTGAGGTAATATTTTGGCCATTTCTGGCACATTTTTGTCTTATGCCAGTGTGACATTTATTTAGCTCTGCTACTGATACGCATGAAAATAAGCTAAACTGTTACTTTTCTGTTAAGTTTGAGGTGTTCTTATTGAAAAATTACTGAGTATTTTTAATCGAGTACACGGTATGCATTCTGATAATTAGTTATGAATGTATGTGCACATTATGTAAGATCGAACTTGCCAATACGTTGAAACCGGACCAATCGGCATCTTTTCTTTATGTTTGATTGTTGAAGCCGTTACTTTGTGATATCATCTTTTTTCGTGATACTAGCGCAAAGTGTTATTATTTCCTAACATATTTCGTTTTCTTTGTGTATTGACATCCCATACAGGATTGGTGCTCTTGAATTAATTTCTCTTAGATGAATGTATCCTTCTTTGTGATTTTAGCTGTAGATTTAATTACGTTTACTATTTCCTTCTGAAATTTTTCGATGGGATATTTTCTCAACGATTGGAATTTGTTTTCTACTATAAGTACCTTAACTTAGTATTTTGATAAGGTGTTCTTTCTAGAATTGTAATTGTGTTACCCTGATCTGTTTTGCATGATATTAGATCATCTTTGCACTATTTCGTTATTTGTATGATGGTATTTTCCTCTATATTATTCTTTTTTTCGGGGTTTCTTTCCTTTTTGAGCCTACTTCTTATGTGTTGGTTGGTTGATGCCTTCTCTGCGTAATGCTATTACTGTTTCTATTGCAAACTCTTCTGCTATTGATGTGTGGGTGTTGTTGGTGTAGATGCATATACTAAATACTTTTTCCAGTAGTTTCATTCAATGTTGAATGGTTGAACTTAGTGTTGGAACGAATAATGATTCGTTCCAACACAAAGTTGGAACGGGTAATGACCCGTGGAATTGAGTTCGTTGTTTGGTCTGTTTAAATGTTTGTGCTTGTTTTAGGTAGTCAAGTTTCTTCTTATGTCTCATATATTGTCCATGTGTGCTTTAGTCAATCTCTTCGTTAGCTCCATATGAATGACTTTCAGGTGTTCTTTTATAAAAATTATCTTATTTATTAATCTTAGGTCTCCTTTCTTAAAAATTACAAATATTATTATTATATTATGTTCTTTTACTAAAATCCTTCCTCTGAGGGATGCGGAGGGAGCAAATATTCTTTTATATGTGCTTTTACTTGCTTTTTAATCCCTTTTTAGACCAAACATTTTAGCTGTTTATCTTGAATACCATTTTCTCTTTTCTAGTTCTAACCAGTGCGTTGTTGCTTATTGTACTGACCTCTTTGCTGCCATCGTTTTTTGTTACATTGTAACTTCATATATTTGGGTTAGGTTTAACTTAAGATATTCCCTATTAAAGTATATAAGATTTGTACATTTATTCATCTTTAACTTAGTTTTTCTTTATAGCGTAGCTAATCTCACTTCACTTAAAGATTAAGCATGCCATTAGTTAAGGAGGACTTCTTCTAAACAATCAGCACGAATTAACCAAGGCCGACAACAGCTCTCAAGTTCAAAACACGTGTTAGGAAACTGCAAATATAAACATGGATCATAACAAGTGTCTTTCTTCAACAAAATGACTTTTATCTATTTTTTGTCTATTATGTTACCTTTCTTTTGAGATTTGACTTTCATCAGTTTGTTATCATCTGTATATTTTTTGAAAATATTTTGAATATTTTATCCTTTATCTGAATGTTTTGTTTTTTGGATTTTTAATTTATCTTCTGTTTGCCCTTAATTTCTCTTTTATCTACTTTTATCAAATTATCATTCTTTCATTCTTGTTTTAAACCTTCCTCTTAATCAACGTTCGCTCTTTTATTTTCCATTTTCGTCTGTCTTTTGACAGTTTTTCTTGAATTCGTCATTTAAATATATTTTGTTCATATGTTGCTAAAATGTTGACAAATTGACAGACAAAAGAAAACAAAGGTAAACAAACGATAGTCAAGAGATTTTTATTATTTTTTATATCTATATTTTGTCTATCAATTTACACGTTTTTGTTTGTTATCTGTTTTGGCCATCATTTACCTGTTTCTTTCTTCATCC